>WBND01000484.1:424797-471146 GCA_013398595.1 Tychaedon coryphoeus
AGAACCTTTCTTTTAAAGTTAACACTTAGGGTCTTTCTAGGGGCCCATACTTCATGCAGATGTCAGGAATTCATAGATTCAGGGCTAACCATATCACCTAGTTTAGAGATTTATCTTCAGAAGGTCTGAGATAACTTTTGAGAAAGCAGACTTTCTCTGTTGATTACAGTGGGGACAAGCTATGACCAGAGGCCCAACTTTTACAGGACTATCAAGATCAATTCCTCTATTAGCAGAGGAAATGAATAATGTATTTCTTTTTCTTACAGCTCTGTATGTCACATCTAATTTTTTGATTTCTTGTAAGATGAGAAGCCCACATTTTTTGTTCCCCTCTGTTAAGGCATTCATCACCCCTGAGATAAAAATTGAGCTCATACAGTGGTTATCTGTAATATGTTGGAGCTTTTATTGTACATACTTTTCACAAAAGCCTTTGAGGTCTCCTAGAGCTTTGCCACGTTCACCTGATGGGAAATTGCCCAGGAGACATTAAGGGAAGGGACAGCAGGTCAAATGGATAAACACAGGAATAAATAAATGTTCATACATTATTTTTCACACATTCTTATGACAGAATTTTTTAATGCTAAAAACCTCACTTAAGGGGAAAAAAAAATCAAAACAAAAAAACAACAGAACCATATAATGAAACAACATAAAATAAAATATGAACAATTGTACCTTTGTGCCTTACTTGAGAAATAATTTCATAAATATGGGGATGAAGAGCATTTGAAAGTCATATATCCTAACATCAGAAAATAGTTTAAGAAATTGAGGAACATATTTTTCCAAATTTTTCGTCCTTTGTTTTTTCTCTCCTGAGGTCAGACCTAATTTCAAACATGTTAAGCATCTTTATAAAAGCAACCATGTGGACACTGTGCTTTAAAACCCATTCAACTGTGTGGTCATCTTCTGATTCATAAAATAATGTTTTATGGGAATGAGGAGAGTAAAAGTCCATTAGGAAACTCTTCCAGCATGGCAAATAATTTACTTCGCAGGTAGGTCTGCTGATTTTTTTTTGGGTCTCGTTGCTCTCAGGATAAAGATGCTATTTAATTTCTAGCACTATTTATTGTACTGCTACTATGTCATGAGAATTAAAGGATAAAAAAAAGCAACAATCAGGTCAAGGAACTTTTATTTCATTTTTTGGTTAAATTGTTCAGTACCCAAGTAGTTCTTCATGATCTCAGTTACAGTGGATCAGAGGATATAGGGAGGATTCTTATACTAATTTTCACGTGAGTGGCAAGTATTTTTGAAATAACATATTTTAAGAAAAGCATAGCCAAAAAAGCTGAAGGTAAGTCACAATCTGGAAACCACAGATTACCTGCTTGCAGCAGAGAACTTCAGCTCATTAGATTGCTTTCTCACAAACTCATTAGCTCTCTGCTCATTAAATACTTAGCTACATTTCGTTCACTTCTCATCTTTCTGTTCAACATATTATTTGCTCTATGCTCCATATATGACTCACTGTTAGTATAAAGCAGTTAATTTCAGTGAATCTCAAAAAGATTTAGCTATAAAATTTGCCTCTGCTCCCGTGCCTTGATTTTTTGTGGTTTGTTTGTTTGTTTGCATAGTTTGTTTGTTGTTTGGGGTTTTTTTTGGCCTCTGTGTTGCATCAAATTTATGTGACGAAAACATTAAAATAAAAAAAAGCAAAAAACTCAATCATCAACTTTTAGTGTTCTTGGAAAAAATAATATGACAGAACAGATTTGTTTCCAAATTTAATCTTTGTGTTTTTTCTTCATCAAACTTGAAACCATACTTTCCTGAAATATCTAAAACTGCAAATTGGCTAGTGTGTGAAGGACTGATGTCTGTTCAGTTCAGGAATGCATGTTTCTAGTTGGCAAAAGAACTGCAGCTCTTGCTTATAACATTAAAAACCTGAGTATAGTTACTGCAATTGAAGACATTAGTCATGCACCAAAAGTGAAGCAGAGTATGCTGCAGAAAACTTAAAATTGAAAGAAAATCACGACTTGTCAAAAAAGAAAAAAGTAAAACTTAACTATTTGAACTAGGATCACAAGTACTGAAAATGTGGCAACCTGTGACCTGGAAAGCTAACTTGTGCTTATGGTTCTTCCCCAAAATCAGAGAGACTGGAATGTATTGTTATTTATATTTCCAGTGTTTCCAAGTAGCAGATGAAATCACTGTCCCACCATCCCAGATTTATAAAGGGCTTAGTGCTCTGAAGGGCTGAAACTATTGAAAGTTGGGTAGGACTTCAGAAGGACAAATTTCCCTATCTCAGCAGACTCCATTTCAGAGTTCTGGGATGGAAACTTGCATTTCACACAGAGCAACCACCCACCAACCTCTAAGTCTTATTGTCACAAAAGCAACTTTTTCTGCTCAGTCTTTTCCAACAATAAACACATTGGATACAATTCCCTTTCAATTTCGTTTTACAAAAAGGGTAAGAAAAAAATACTTATCTGAATTATGACAAAATGATAGAATTATTTGGATCAGAAGGGATATTTAAGATCATCTAGTAGTGCCTCCCTCACTGTGTGCAGGGATGCCACACACTAGACTTGGCAACTCATGGTTTACATGTTTGACAATTAATTTTGGGTACTACAGTTAGCCCCAGATTGGTATGGTGTAGCTCCACTATTTTTTTTTTTCCTCGCTCTTTCTCTAAGCCTCAAGGAAGGACATTATTATTATTTACAGAAGAATCATGTTTCCATGTCTTGAGGTGATGGGATTTCAGGTATTTCAGTGTTCTTGTTAAATTTCCTAGAGTTGCTCCTGCTGTTTAGACTCCAGACTGTTGTCAAGCCAACAAAACGGTAGAAAATGGTGACAAGGGCAAGAAAGTAACAAAAATAGAACCAAATTAAGAGTAAATAAAATTATTTCCAAATCCTTCCTGTAAGATCAGGAGACTGTAGTAGTCTGTGACATCCCAACATTCCAGAATGAAATTGGAGGGAAAAAGAGACGTGAGATAGGGGGGAAAATAAAATCAGCTTTATTAATGGGAACTGCAAAAAAGGGGAGTTCAGGGATTCATTATCTCAAAAATAGCAGTCCAAACTGACAGGAGTGGGTGAAAACTTCCTGACCCCATGGACTAGTGGATTTCACAGTTACTTGTATTTGTCTTTTAAGGTTAGGAGGTGTGGGGGGAAAAAAAGGAAAGGAATAGCCTGCTCTCTGAAGCCTTGGGGCTTTTCTGATACTGTGGAAAGGAAGTAGAGAGAAAATGAAGCATAAACAAGACAGGGCTCCTGCCCACAAATAACCAATAGGGACTAAAAATACTATTACAACTGTACAGTAATTTAAGGTCATGGTATTCCTTTTCCTAAGCCAGTGAAAACCTGACCCACATAAGGCATTAAAATTCATAACACATGAAAATTAGGAACTCCTGGAAGCAGTTTTAAGGTTAGGAGGTGTGGGGGGAAAAAAAGGAAAGGAATAGCCTGCTCTCTGAAGCCTTGGGGCTTTTCTGATACTGTGGAAAGGAAGTAGANGGCATTAAAATTCATAACACATGAAAATTAGGAACTCCTGGAAGCAGTTTCTCTTTCTATAAGTACAAATTTTCACTGCCTACATCTAGCATTTAAAGGAAACCATCCAGATAATTAAAATGCCTATAAATGAAATGTCAAAGTCAAATGTTTCTCTTCTTTTCTTTGCCTTTTTATTTTTTTTAAGGAAAAAGGGAAGTACTAATGCTTAGGGAAACCAAAACCTTTATTCTAAAATAACATACTATGAATACCACTATCTTGTAAAAGAACAGAATAATTAAGGTTTGCAAAGTTAAATGGGTCCATAGGTCTAGCCATTTCAATGCTTGGTATATAAACTTTATGAAGGAGGGGAGGTTAATATTAAGTTTATATATTGTTTTGAATATTGCCATAATTTCATTATTTTAAACATGAGTCAGAGAGCATGTAGCTGTCACTCCAGCATTCTAGGAAGAAATTAATCATATACAGAGAAAAAAAATTAATAAAACAGTCAGTATTTGGCAGCCTTCAGATTCCTTTTCATAACTCTCATTTTTCTCTGATAGATGGAACTGATGAAACAAGGAAATAAATCATGCACAATTAAAATGAGTAAAAGCTGAAAAGACTCTATCAATGATTATGTTAAAGAAAATGGGAGGTGGAGGGAATTCAAACATGGGTTGGATTCCCTCATTTATCATTCATTGACACTGATACCTGAATTTTAATTGAAACCTCCCATGTGGTTGGCATCTGTCAGGATGAAGCAGATTTTCAGCAGGAAGAGGGGAAATCTTTGTTGTGAGCTGGATTTCAAAATTGAGAGGAAGCAGTAAGAGTTCTTCTTATCTCATGCCATCATGGTAGCCTGGGAATAATGGGAGCCTTGGAGGGTTCAGCTTCCCTTTTCATTATGAATGGGACTCAAATAATATACAGCATTTTGTGTCTCCTCACTCTGCCAGGTAAATGGATATGTTACTCTTTACACCATGGGAGCTATAACATTCCCAGAACCACAGCTGTGATGAAGAATGCCAACATAATTTACTAGTCAAAACATCTCTGAGGTCTTACCATTTGAACCAGTATATTTAAACTGTATTTTTAAATTGTTATTTAATAATTAGAGATTAAGGTGGGGAAATAATAATACTTGTATGAATTTTTCTGCATTATTTTTTCTGGTTTATTATGCAATTTAATTTCTACTCATAAAGAATGTTCTGGAAAGTAAAAAACAAAAAAAAAAATTTAAAGGGGAATCCTTCTTGTTGCTTCTAGGGACAATAACACTACAAGATTCATGAATATTATGGTCTTTGGGGAAAAGACCTTAGCCTTATATCGTCATATGGGAAAAACAAAACAAAATAGAAGCCTCTAAGTTTTGCTAAAGAACTAAACAACCAGGCTGATAAAGTTTAACAGATTAATTTCTTCTGTGGGTAAAGTATGGCCCTGATTGATCAGTTGGTTCCCTTTGTGTGGAGTTTTGGTTTCTGTATTTCAGAACACTTATGCCATAACTGACTAATTTATTTTGCTTCTTCCCTGCTGCTTGATGACGGGATACAGTGTAGAAAGTAGGGAGGGACCCAATCCGAATTTAGGTGAGATTCCTGCACTAGATGCTTCTGGGTAGCAAGACTCCAGTAAGAAAATTACTCTCAAGAATACTGTTACATTTTCTCCTCTACTAAGTGATGGAGGAGTTTTCTACTGCTTTCCCCCTCTCATTTCACAAAGAAAGAAGGATAAATGCATCTGGCATTAGTTTCCACAGTATCAAGATAAAACTACATCACCTGACTACAGTATTAAGTGAAAGGGTATTTTATGCTACAGGTGGTACTGGAAGAAGTCTCAAGTTCTGCCAAAGAATACAGAGGGAGAGATTACCAAGGTTGACTACTGAGATGTGAAAACTCAGTTCTCACCAGCAGCTTAAGGGAATTAAACTTCAAAGCCAAATACATTCAGCAGCTTTACTGATCATCCATCAACTATAAAAGGAAAACTGACCCAGCTGCTGAGAAACGAAGCTAAAACTCTAAAAAACCCCAGTTTCCTTGCTTAACCAATACAACTTCACCATTTTTCAAGTATTCTAACTGCAAAATGGAATTGGTTGTACTCATAACTCAAAATAAAAATGCTGGGAATGTAAGCATTCTGATTCTCTCTCTTTTTTTTTTCTTTTTAATAAGTTTAGATTCTCTGTTAATGGATGTCAAACAAAAGGATAGATACGAAAGACAAGTGAATATAGAGGGAAAAAAAAATTCTTTTACAATCTCAACTGAATCTGTGAAGCAAATGGGATTTTCCAAGGGTTGCATATGACAAAATCCAAACTTATTTTTTTCCATCACTATTAATAATCTTGGCCAAGGAAACATTTTAAACCCCACTATTTTACCATAAGAAAAATTGATACCAAAGGGAAAAGACTTTGCTGGGATGCTGAGCAATAGGGAGAGAGAATATAACATTTTATCTGTGACCTGAAACCTACAGAGGAAGCAGCATTGAAAGGCTACACTGGCAATAATATGTGATAATATAAAAAAAAAATGCAGTTCTGGGTGGGAAAATTATTGGAATTTGATGTTTGTGATCAGTGTCTCAGTGTTTCCTGGTGTTCTTTTATCACAAAATACGATTAAGAGCCAGGGGAAAAAAACAAAACAACAAAACAACAAGTCCTTTATGAATGAAAAAGTAGGGAAGTCTAACATCAACAGAAGAACTCTGTATAAAACCTTAACTGATGTACCATGCAATGTGTAGAACTTGATCTTCATAGGCAGGGTCTTGTATATTGAATCATATGTATTTGCATGGTTAAAAACTCACTGCTTCTGGCTGTAATCTCCTCATCCATAGGCTGGGAATGCTTAGCAACACCTGACAGTACATTGTGTGTGAATTACAATGGATTCAAACAATTCACAATTGGGTTTGTGGTACCCTACTGCTGGAATTTGCACAATGGAAGTGTTTCACAAAGTCTGGACAATGTAATTCATTTGAATTCAGATGCTTATTGGTAGATTCACACAGACTAAGAAGTTGCTACAGGAGTTTAAATTAAAGGTGATGATAAATAGTGGTGTATTGAGTTGTGGGAAGGAGTCTAATGACGTGCCTTAAGGACTAACACTGGGTCCAGCTTTATCTTCACTAATGATCTGTAAATGAGAGTCAATAGCACAGTTATTAAATTAATGGATGCAACTAAATTGTGAGGTGTTGCAAAGCCAAGTGAGGTGAGAAGAACAATGTAAAAGGATATATGAAACATGGTGATAAAAGAACAATCCACAACTCAAAGCTGTAGAGTGGGATGAAAAGCAGATGGAGCATAGGTATGTACTTGAGGAGTAAGAGAGAAACACTTGGAAATTAGTTCTGCAAAATGAAAAGAAAAAAAAATCACATTGTTTAGCAGAATGGGTGCCAGTTTGCAATGTTTTATAACACTTAGAGCAGACTGAAAAATTATAGATTCACTTCTGTTTGCATATACACAGAGATACCTTTTCAAGGATATAGTAGACAGGAACTTATATTTCTGTTCCACTGAAAAAGAGAAGATAACACCAAAAAAAGATAAAAGGTTTTGAGCTGTGCAGGTAAGAGACAAATTTTTTAACCAGGTGAAAAGGTGTTTTCACCTCTTTCCTTGGTGAAAGACCAAGGATTAGTTTCCTCAGAGTACTCAGGTATTTAGATAGATATGTGCCTAGTGAGATTTTCAAAACCATCTATGCATTGATTTTGATGGGAATTAGGCATATGTGAACAGTTGGAATACTCATTTGATGTCTATTTGCCTCTTTATGCATGTTAATAGCTATATAAGTGTTTAAGCTACTTCTGAAAATGGATCTTAGCTATCTAAATGAATTGCGTCTTATGATGCTTAGGCTGAAATTGCTTTAAAAATCTAGGCATTAAAACCTGATTCCTGATATTTCACTTAGAGCTAAATGTAGGAGTCATCTCCCATAACACTGGTTGCCTAAAATTTTAGCCTCCTGTCTAAGCTGCATGTCAAGGCTTTTTGTTATCAATGAAGGGAGTTAGATACCTCCAGAGAGTGATTCATCCTAATATGGTGCCTAAGAGAGGTGACCCATTTCCACCTCTCCCCATTAACTGCAGAGACAAGCTAGATAATGATCCTTGCCCAGAATTCACTTTTAGCATAGATGAGGGAAAATCATCCCCACTGCTATGATTCTCAAAGGTAAATTCCAATCCCATTGATTTCAGGTTAACGTCACCTATAAAAATAGAATAAAGCTTTGATTTCATCAGAGAGATGTGGGACGCCTGTTACAAATATCCAGAATTATAAAAGAGAATATTCTATCATTGATACTGGCGTAATATTCAGCTGAGCAATATTAATAGAAATATTAAGCAAAAAGTTCAGTATGTTTCAGGCAGTATAAAACAATGGTTATTTCATCTATTTACCCTTAATACCAATTGAAGTATTTTTAAAGTGGTCAACCCCTTTTGTGGTTTTCTTTTTTGGCAAGAGCTATATCTCACTCTAAGCTAATTTTTAATTGAGCTGAAACTTCTGTTTCTGCTCATTTTCAGTTTAATGGATTTTAGAATAATTACGAGAAGTGTTTGTTAGATGTGTCTCTCTTGATCATATGAAGTAAATAATACCTCTGTAGTCCCACATATTTTTTTATCCAGTTTTCAGGAAATAATCCAAGCAAAATAGGATATTTTTCCCAGATAAAAAATAAGTTCCACAAGCAAAGCTTGGAAAGGGAGAGAAGCACACATAACTGAAGACAGTATTGCCAGCATGGTGTTCTGTGCTAGCGAACTGCCAAAAATAATAGCAACAGCTTTTCTTTTTTCATTTTCTATTTTTTTAAGGAGCTGGTTATAGAGGACCTTTTATGTTTAGACAAGAAAAAATCTATACTAAATTCTTTTTAAACTTTGCTGCTTTGTTGTGTTTCTTTAAGTTTATGTCCGCAGGGAGATGTACTGCCTGTGGTTTATAGAAGATGGCAAAAATATGATTAAATTAGCCCTTCTATTTCAACAACAACATCAAGAAAGGTTGTCATAGTGTAGTAAGTTCTTCCAATAGGATGTGGAGGGATTTTTGTTGCTGTTGGGTTTTGTGGGTTTTTTTTTAAATTATTGAGAACAATCATTATTCACTAATAATGCTTCCATACTAAAGAAGCATTTGTCCAAAGGGCAAAGCCACTTTTATAGATAACAACAGCACCCTTGTTTTATTTTGTGGATATGCCTATTTAGGCAAAAAAGGTCATAAAGGTTGTACAAGGTTGCGCATAAATTCAGAGAACAACGACGGCTTGACAGTGACATGTATGCACACTGGCTTCATGGAAGATGGAAAGAAAGCAAAATTTAGCTTTTGGGAAACCAAAGTAACCACTAAAACTCATGTTTCATAGCAGCACAATGAAGATTTTTTCATGGTCCCTTTTTTCTGCATCTGTATTTTACTGCTTTCTTTTAAGAGGACTGTTTAGTTTCACATAGCTGTACACTTTCATTTTTCTTCACAAAAAAGAAAATTAAAAAAAAAGAGAGATCTCATCGAACCCTTCATGATTGTAACTCTGAGATCTTCATTGTATATGGCAAGTAAGTTACAGAGCACTAAAAAATGTAGCGGCAAGGCTATGCGAGGACTGAGGAGTTGCAAAGATGAATCTATGCAGCATGAGTCTTCTTTTGGAAGCTTGAACACTGGATTTGCAGTTCTAATCCGCACTAATTTTATGAATTAAAATTTCAGCATAAATCTAAATGGGTTATAAAAAAATGACTTAACAGTGCTTGAATACTAATAGTTTTGGCATGATATCTGACTGGACTGTATAAGTGACCTAAATGTGGGAACTAGATATGTTTTGTAGCGCTTCTCTCATCCTTGGGGACAAACAGCCTTCTAAAGGTACATATCTATTTATATCTGTATCAGGACCATTAATCTGAAGATTATACCCTTTTGCCATCTAAATTACTTGTTGCCTAAAGAGATTATGCTGTCAGATGCATGGACAATTACCCATTCTGCATATGCAAATTCAGGTTCTAAATTATGATTTTGACACATTGAACTCTTATGGGTTAGTCCTATAGGATTTATCATACATAAAAAACTTCTCTAGAGCTTTTTGAGAATTCTCTAGAGCTTTTTTTCTGTTCCACAGTTGAAGGCATCTTTGGGAAATTAATTTCCTGTAAATTTGGATTGACTTTTCAAGTGTCCATTAAAGAAGAAGGAACACAATGATTCCATCATAGTCCCTCTTTTATGTACTTCCATAAGGAAGCTTTGCACTTAATTAGCTACTTATGATGGAAAGAATGCTGCATTTTGAGAAATGAAAGCCCAGGATATGTAAACACTTACCGAAAAGAGCAATTCACTTCAGATATGAAAAATTATTGCCTTTCACTTAAGATCTTGAAGGGCACTCAATTATTATTCTACATGGCATAAAATGTGCTTATTGGTATAACAAAAAATACTCTTACTATTATTTAGATTAAACCTTTTTTCCTCCTTATGCATGTATATCTGCTTTTTACAGCTATGTAGTCCTCTTAATGCATAAACTCCTTCCTTAATTGTTTGTTTGAGTCTTTCAAATCCTCACAACAGAAAATAGAAGAATGGAATTGAGCAATGAGACTAAAGCCTTAAAATACATAAGGTAAAATCTGGAATTTAAGCATTATGGTCTCTTCTGAAGTTGTTGTAGGCTGTTTAATTACTATTATTATTGACTAGTTTCCAAGCACATCTTTAAATGACGTCTTTCCTCCAGCATTGTATGGAAAGCAAAATTCTTGCCAAGAAAATGCACCCTTGGTTATTAGGCACTCCTATGGATTTTTGCTGTGGTTTGGGGCTGCCTGCCCTCTGAAATTGGAACTGAAAATCTGGGCTGAAATAAGTACACTAAGAAGATGGAAAAGGATGAAACAGATACTATTCTTAACAGAAAAGGCTTGAGATGACTCTTCAAATGAGAACTTTCCTTGGCATCAGAAGATTTAATTCCTTTTACTGCATTTCAGTCTTGAATGTTGAAGATGAGTGTTGATGGAATAAGTGACTGAATTGTATGGGTTATATCTTCATGTCAAACGGAAAAAGTGATTGGAAGAGTAAGGAGGTGGTGGGGGGGAGGTATGGATTTGAGCCATGTTCACTGTGACTTTAACAGTGTATCATGGGAAAATAACGTAAATTAAAAAGTAGAGGTGAATATCCACCAACCTAGGAAACAGTTCAGGATCTCTGATAGTCTTGTATGTTTTTTTCATTACTCTGTGTTAGACTGCAGTATATTATATTCACAGTTGTTAACATCTGAGACAGCTAGACAGAAGCTCATGCAGTTATTTGACTCTACTTTTAAATTAACACTCTTTTTTGACAAGCATCACCTAAATTGTTTTTGAAAAATCTCAATCTACAGTATTAAACAATATCTAAACCCAGTCTCCACTTGAGTTCAGTTTGATAGATATTGGATTAGGCCCTTAAGATGCAGCACTGCAGCCTCTACTTAGTTCATTAAGGGCACGATCCAATGCCCAGTGACATCAATAAGAGTTTTTGTATTGATTTCACTAGTTTTTTGATTGCACTGTAAATCCCTGATCCAAGCAAAGCTCTTAAGCCTGTGCTTAAATTCATTGCTGGATCCAGTCACAGATAAACGCCTGTTCTAGTTCTCTAGATTCTCTGTGCAGTTTGTCTTTTATTGCTGTGATTAAAATGGTGAATGAGGACAATACTTTTACAAACTCTCTGATGTGTATAGAGATGAAAGTTACTTCCCCAACTGTTTTTCTGCAGGAAAGAGCACAGGATGGATCATGACAGATCTATGGACTCTCTAAGCTCAGAAAAATATATCACAAAATATTTCATTAAGGCTGAATGTTATTTCATTTTGACTGTTTTCATACCCCTAAATTGTTAAAAGAATTGAGAACTATATTGCACAAACTGAAAGGAAAAGAAAAAAATCACCACTAACCCACAAGTTTAAGAGAAGTTAGCTCAGGAAGGAAGAGCTTTAGATCTAGGTTACAATAGAACTGCAAATGCTGACAGATGACAAAGCATGAACTCTGAGCAGTGTTAGACTCGTCTAATTTTATAGATTTTAACATAATTATCAATGCTTTCCTTTCAGCTATTATGCCATTTTAATTGCATGAAGCTTATTTCTATGGTTTATAGAGCTATATTTGCAACAAGAAAATGAAAGAAGCAAAATGAAAATGGAAGAATTATGCTAAAGAATCTACTGAGTTCTGAATCAGTGCCTTTTACTTTATCTGTGATTCATTTTTTCTGTTTTTGCCTTTATACTGATGGCTATTATAGGTCAATGAGTGTCTAGGTGGTTTTTCTGCTGAAGAAGTCACTTTGCAAAATTTTCAAGCTTCAAAACTTCTGAAATGCCACTTGTTAAAGTTCTATTTTTCATTTCTTCATTTTTTAAATTTGTCTAAATAGCCAAGAAAACTTTTCCATTGTCTTCTGTGTCCCTTTCATTCATGCCATGGTTTCTTTACCACTCCCTACTCCAGATAGGTATTCCGCACTCACCCAGGAAACAGAAATGTGTCAGGCCCTGTAAAAAAACACTTCAATTAATGTATTTATCTCCATTTTTTCCCCCACCCTGTAATGCTAATTCATTTTCTTGTGCTCCATGGGAATATATTTTGAAGCAGCTGAATCTCTATGCATTTTAGTTTCATTTCACTGATAATGGGGTTTACTCCTTGGGTGGAGTTCCTCCTCTCCTCTTGCCTTAACACAAGCACTTCAGCAGCCTAGGAGCTTCATCATAATTCATGCTATTACAAAAAGGACAAAAGGAATTATTAATTATTTGATGCTTATTGCCAAGCTCTGTAGGGCAAAGCCATGACCCACAATGAGTGTGCAAAACATCTACTGCAGGAGGAACTCACCTTTGTCTGGACTCTTCCAGGCACTACAGGGGATGTATTGAATGTTATGTTATCTATCTGCAATATGTGCCAGAATTTGTTCTGCCCTTGCTCCAAGCCATACAGTTGCTGTTGAGCTATGAGCCAAAAATAATAAGCTCTGGTGGGAGGGAAGCTGAATTATCTTGGGCTGCACATCTCAGAAAATCCACCACACAGCTCTTAAATTGGCGCTCATTGTGTCTCAGGCCATGGTCAGAACTCTCTCACACCTGCCCCAGATCAGCCAGGCAGATTGATCTTGGTACATACATAACTGTTAATAATAATGGCCTATTTCAGTGCTTTTATTACAACAACATTATATTTACCCTCCAGGAACTGCTATCAGAATCTTGTCCCCTGTTTATACGTACATGTATAAGTATACTGACTGCCAGCAGGTGTGCTGAAGAAAAATAGAAGGGTGAGAAAATGTCTTGCAGATAAGATTTTCTTTTTAAATGTTAATTTTTAAGACTTCTCCCCCTCTGCCCCCAGTATGTCTGACTGTAAACTTCATCTTTAAACTTTTTTTTTTATTATTATTATCACCATCATAGCTAGAGCACATACAGGCAGAACATCAGTTTAGTGTGACCTTTCTGAAATCATAAGCAATTCTTTCTCTTTGTCATAGCGATAATAGAATGGATCAGATACTTCCTGAAGACATTATAATAGAGTTCAGCTGTCTAAGCTGTACACTAATGAAAAATGTAAAATCCATCTCTTCTCTACAGTGGTCTCTAGTAGAACAGAGACGCTGTCTTGCAGAGAGCTTTCCGTATGGTACATTGGGAACTCTGATATTTCTTGTACTGTATAGCAGATTTCACCATGGGCAGGACATTTCTTTTTCTTTCCATTCTGTATGCCACTTCTATAAAGACATGAATGTATTAAGTAATAAGCTTTTATCTACCTTACCCGTTATTTGCTAACTTCCTTTGCAATAGCAAACTATAGTGTGATACGTGAGATAGAAGAGGAATGTAATAAATGTGTAATTCCTTTGACTTTTTTATAGTAATCTAATCCTTCAGCAGGTGTAAATCAGTGAAGCTCCACTTACTTCACTACACTTTTGCAGCCACAACAGTTGAACATCCGTTGTTTACTGCCTAAGGAAATTTTTGGTTTCATATTTATGTGGAAAAAAAATAAATAAAAGGAAGGTTAAATGTTTAAAATACAATTTTTGATAGGAAAAAAATAAAGCCTTAGACTGAAATTTCTGTTAACCGGGCCCTTATGTCCATTTTTACAACAAAGATAATATTGCTAGTAAAGCTGCTTGATTTTTGAGTGTTCAAGGCCAGATTGGATGGGGCTTGGAACAAGTTGGTATAGCAAAAGGTGTCCCTGCCCATGGCAGGAGGATTGGAACTAGAGGATCTATAGAATCACTTCCAACACAAATCATTCTGTATGTCTATGATTTTCCTCTGTCTCCTTAAAAAAAACAAATAAGCAAACAAAAACCACAAGCAAACACACAAATAAGCAAGCATGTTCCTTCTTATGCCATCAGTGTAATTTCCTTCTTTTCCTTTTCACCTCTGAGTTTGGTGGTCGTCCAAGAAAGGAAGATAGTGAAAGATGATGGAATATGATATTTTAACTGAGAATTTTATTAATTAGAAATGATCAATGAGGTCTTGCATTTGGACTGAAAAGCAAGCATTTTGCATTGTAATCTTTCTAAAGATATCAAAAGTTTTTCCTTGTGTAATAGTCTCATTAGTCTGAATATTTTTTTCCAAACAGACTTAAAAAAAAATATCAGCTTTTAATGGACACTATTTTTAGGGCAGTTCTAATTTCTGTCCTAATCTCTGATAAAACTGCCAATAAAACTGCTGATTAATGTCCATTTTTATGGGATATTTCTTATCTATTTCTTGATGTATTAACTTTAAAAAAAAAGAGAGGACACTGTTCCTAGTATGCTTATATATGCAAGATATATACATTGGAATATCATTTAAGTCATTCTTTTGTACAGCACTTCTAAGAGTGTGCTTAATCATGAAAGGTTCAATGTCAAACAGGAATTTTGAGATTGGATTCTCAACCTCTGTCACTAGTTTCATGTGTTATTTTGGTTGTTTCAATTATTCTCTTTTTAGCTAATTTTTAAATTCAGCTAGTGTGTTAAAAAAAACAAAATCACAGTAGCTATGATAATACCTGGCCACTGTGGTTTCCATCTGGATTTTCTCTGTTGCTTCCTCTGAAGGTTCAGCTCTGGTTGGGCAGCATTTCTGTGATTTTGGCCAGATATTATGAGAAAAGAATATGATTGAGATCTGGTTATTGACCCTGCATGAGATAAAAGTGATCCGTCTGTTACAGTTGTTTGCATGACTAGCCAGAAAAATAACCACTTTTTGTGCAAGTCAAAGGAGCTAAAGGTAGGGTAGGTGAAAAATAAGATTTTGTTTTGTGTAAAATGTAATAATATACATAGTCTTAGTTCTGTGTCAGTAGCTATTTCAAAGTTTACACTAAAATGTAAATCCCTTCAATAGTTTAGTAAAGCTGTTTCAGTTACGCCAGGCATGAGATACACATTAAAAAAAAAACCCTATGAAATCTGGAATAAGAATTTTGGTTACATGTCAACAAAAAATAAATTTCATTATGAATGTCATGCTTTGTTATTTCCAGAACACCAGGTGTTCTAAAGGTCAAAACAGTGAATTATGTCAATGGAGGCATCAGCTCACACTCCAAACCATATGATTTAATATAGATTTCATCTACGTGGTGAACTGCTATAGAAACTGGACTACTCATGGAGTGAGGAAAACTTGATAATTGCTAGTCTCTTTAATCACACACAAAAGGTCCGTAATTCTCAATCAGCTTTAGTCTTAAAATCATAGAAAGATGGATTAAGCTTAGTTGGGAGGGACCCATCAGGATCATTGTGCCCAAATCCTGGTCCTGTTAAGATACTCGGAGAGTCTGACTTCAAGAAGCATTTAGACAGGGCTCTCAAGCCCATATTTTGATTCTTGGGGTATTCTGTATAGTGCCTGGAATTGCACTCCATTATCCTGATGGCTTTCTTCCGACTCAGTATATTCTAGTCTAGTCTAGTCTATATCCCACCATGTGCCTGAGAGTATTTTCCAAACACTCCTTGAACTCTGTCAGGTTTGGTGCTGTGACCACTGCCCTGGGGAGCCTGTTCCAGTGCTTAACCACCCTCTAGGGGAAGACCCTTTTCCTGAAATCCAAATTAAACCTCTTCTGACTCCTCTCCTGTCACGGGTCATCACAGAGAAGTGATCATTGTCTGCCTCTGCATTTTCTTCATTTTTCCTCATCTTGAAGACCCCAATGAGGTCTCCCCTCAGCCTCTTCTTCTCCAAACCAAGTGACTTCAGCCACTCCCCATAAGTCTTACCTTCCAGGCCCTTCCCAATCCTTGTAGCCCTCTTTTGGATACTCTCTAATGGCTTAATTTATTTTTCTCTAGTGGCACCCAAAACTACCCCCAATACTCGAGGTGAGGCCACCTCAAGTCACACCCCAGGTCAGAGCAGAGTGGGACAATCCCCTCCTGTGCCCGTCTGGCCATGCTGTGCCTGGTGTCCCCCAGGACAGGGATGTCCCTCCTGGCTGCCAGGGCACTGCTGACTCATACCCAGCTTACCATCAACCAGGATCACCCAGGTCCATTTCCACAGCTCAGCTCCCCAGTCCCTTGTTCCCTAGTCTACACACATAACCAGAGTTTCCCTGTACCACGTGCAGGATCTGACACCTGCCAGATTCTTAAACTTTGTATGGTTGCTGCTTCCCCATCGGCCAAGGTCCCCCTGCAGGGCCTTTCTGTCCTCGATAGTTGACATCTCCTCCACATTTAGTGCCATTGGCAAACTTAATCAGCATTCCTTCAGGCCTCTGAGTTCTTAATGAAGGTGTTGCACTGAAATAAACTGAGGATGGAGCCCTGAGGAACCCCACTAGTGACAGGTTACCAGTCTGATGTCACCCCATTCATTGTGTGAATGTCACCCTTTGTGCCTGACCCATGAGCCAGTTGTTCACCCACTGTGTAACACGATTATCCAGCCATGTACTGGACATTTTGTCCAGAAGGACACTTTGACAGACAGTATCAAAATCTTTACTGAAGTACAAAAATATTACTTGTGCTGGTTTTCCTAGATCAGCTGGGTGGGTTACCCTGTTGTGGAAAGAAATCAGATCTGACAAGCAGGACTTTCCTCTCATGAAGATGTGCTGGCTGTGATCTGTGCCTGCATTGTCCTTCAGGTGGTTTTCAATACCTGGTGAGACAGGCCAACCAAAATCACAAACGTAAACAAGATATGGGAATGATTCAACTCAACTAATATGAAATTAACTGCCTAACTGTGCATCATTAAGACTTTTACTTGTTTCATAGAGACACAGATACACAGACACAAACACAGACACATGCACCCAAGTTTTAGTAAATCCAATCCAGAAAAATCACCATCAGCACTAGAATTCTTACACAGGCGTCCATTAGCTTGACTTGAAAAAAAAAAAAAGTGCTTTCTGTAGTGCTACTGTTATGCTGTTTTAAGAAAAGAAAGGAAGTCTGAATGCCCTTCTTTGTGCCTGAAAAATACTGCAGAAATGGAGCATGAGGAGAAAATTGAGAATTAATTTTCTCCAAACACAGACAAGAGACCACTTTTGTACTATTTTGTACTATTTCAAAATATAAGTCTTTATTTTCTTTTTGTAACTCCTAAGCTGTAGTAAATTACAAGAGTAATTAAAAAGTGTATTTTTCCCAGTCTGAGAAATTAATTTTGATACCATTACCTCACCTTTTATATTCTCTTTAGAAAATGGTCAGATTTATTTTATCATGGATCATAGGGATCATCACAGGGCATCTAGTCTTCCTCTTTCACCTAAAATGAGATCAACAACTGTGTAGATATCTGTTTAGCTTTGCATGCAGGGACCTTCTTAGAGAATCTAAGTAAAATCTGCCAGAGTGCAATATATTTCTTGTACCAAACAGGGAAAGCAAATTTTACATTTACCTTTGCATTGACATTTTCTACATATCCAAAGTGTCTTCTCATTTTCTTGCTACAATAAACAATAGTAATTTTTTTTCCTTAATTAATTTTTCCAGGCATCTGACAGGTCATCTCTTCTGGGACTTGATCCATTTATTTCTTTAAATTTGAGACCTCAACTGAGTTGAAATACTTTCGTTGGAAAACTGCAAATAGTGAGAAAACCAGAAAGATTATCTGTGCATCTTGCATGTGGTAGTTTTGTGTATACATGCTAATATTCTGGTGGGGGTTTTTTGCTCATTTTTTATCTAAGTCTGCAGCTGTTGAGTCATGTTAAGAATGTGACTCACAAAGAAGCATAAAATCTATTTTATTCAGAAATTTTACCTGATCACTGATTCCTCAATTTTTATTTGTGCAGTTAGTTCTTTTTAAATGCATATGTCCTTTTTAAACTGCATCATATTTTTCCAGACCATTTATCCAATTTGTCAAGATCATTTTACATTCTAATCTTGTAGCTTAAAGTGCTTGCGTATTTAATAACTATAATCTCTCTTCTATTATTCAACTCTTTAATATTTCTGATAGGAACAAGTACTGAAATTACTCTAAAGTACATCTAAAAATTACAATATCTCCAGAATATCCATGTGTAAAAAAACACATAGAACAACAGCTTTCCATTAACCCTGAGGCAGTTTGTGGAAATATTACACAATACTAAACCACATAAACTCCTCTTTGTCTAAAACAAACAAAGAAGTGTCATTACTAAAATTAGCTACTGATGCAGTTATTATATGTGTTGAATAAAAAATGCTTAAATTTGAAGAATTTGAGTGGCTGAATAATACTAGCTCACATTTTTTGCCCTATGATAAAATCATGTGATAGTTTATTAATACTGTGGCAAGGAATAGCAGGCCAGTATGCTCCAAGAGGCATCCAAAAAGCATGGTACGGGTTTATTTTTATGCCTTTTTCCTATTGTTAAATTTGTCATCTTCGTTTTTAATCTAATAAGGACCTAAACAAAGTTTCAGGAGTGCAGCTAACAAGAATGACTCTCTCATATATATATATATAGATACTGCAATTCTTCCACTCTTGATAAGTTCTTTTTGTGTACCTGCAGTAATGACCCTCAGTTATCTTTACAGCTCAGATACCTTTCAGTTGGCTTTAGATCTTGAGCAGCTAACTAACCCTAACCCTACAGTAGTTCTGGCACTGGTGCTCTCAGGTTGATATTTTTTTTACCTTGAAGCTATCTCAGTGTATTTTTTACAACAAACAAAAAAAAAAATCACAGAGCAAGAGGCTATATTAATATTATTTATTTCTTCAGAGTTTTTTTTTTCCCCTTGGTTTGTATTTTCTCTCCCTTAGAAAGTAGAAAAAGAAAACTGTAGCAAGCAATCTTTCATACTTTAAAAAAAGTAAATAAACCAATCTCTACCTCTTTGTGCAGGGAAGAAAAATATGTCCATGAGCTGTGTGAAATTCTCTTGCCTCTAGAAGGGGATTTTCCTTGGCTTTTTTAATGACTTCTTTAGTTCATATGGAAAGGTCCATTATTTCTTTTTTTTTTTTTTCTGTTGAATGAAATTGTCATTATTAAAAAAAAATAGGTTAGGGGTTTTTTATCGTGGAGATGGGAAAAAAAATCTGAAAATATAAGCTACTGCATTAGGACAATTGTTGTACCTGTTTTAATTTCTCAAACTATAAACATAATAAAAGAAAAATATTAGATACTCCATCAGCCATTGTTGAGGGTGAGCCAGGTGGAAAGCATCTTGACAAGAAAAAATGCGAGTTCTTGGTGGGAAACAAGTTGAGCAGACATCAGCAATTCTCCTTGTAGCAAGAGGGTCAGACCCATCCTGAGCTGCATGAGCAACAACGCAACTAGCATCTCCTGGGAGTGTTTTTTTCCCTCCATTTCACCCACCTGAAACTCCATGAAGAGATTTTCTGTGTCCAGCTTTGTGAACTCCAGACAGGTAAGATGTGGAGAGGCTTGAGCAAGTCCAAGGGAGACCCCCAGGATGGGCCAGAGGCTGGAGCACACCATGAAGATGACAGCACTTGGTTTATCAGCATTCAGTAGAGAATAGTTCTGGGGAGACCTAACTGGAGGGAAAAGCAAAAATCAGAACAAGTCCATTCTAGAAAGTGCACAACACAAGGGAAAAACCCAACCTGCCACAACACAGGAAGTTCCAATTAAATACAAGTGTGTAATTTATTATTATTTTCTTCTCCCTCACCTGAAGATGATCAAATGCTGGATTAGGAGGGCTCAGAGAAGGAGTAGGAACTACATCCTTGAGAGACATCCAGGAGTCATCTGGATCGTGCCTGAAAAACCTGCTCTGGCTGGCTCCAGTTTGAGCAGGATTTTGGACTACAGGATGTCCCTACAAAAGTACAGGATTCAGTAGTATTATACTTTTATACATTCTTCTAAGTTTCAATGCACTACAAGTGAGAAAAGTCAAGAGAAACCTGGGAGAGCTTACACAATTCTGAGAAACCTGAAAGACAATGGTAAAACGGTAAAGTTTTTCAGAGCTGATCAATGCTGGAAAAATTGCTGAAAGTACTGCCATGGTAATAGAAAGCAATTTCTATGAGTAGGAAATAAAGCTTTCATTCATCATCTTTTTGAGAAGATACTGCTCCTCCTGCAAAATCTCTGGTAGTTTCTGGGCTACAAAGCTACCTAGAGTTGATGAATTAGAAAATTCCTGTCTACCAAGTACTGATATTCTGTGTGAAGGAAACAAAAATTTCCTCTTCTATCCTTTATCTTTATTTTTGTAATTTTTATTTTTATTATATATATATATGTATAAATTTATTTATTTATTTATTTATTTATTTATTTATTTATTTATTTATTTTAACTGTGATGATTCCAGGGTAATATCATTGCAGTATCTCATTCCTAGGAAGAAAGGTTCCATGAGTTGGGGATCCCACATGTATTTTTTTTCACCTTTAGTCTACCTATGGTACAAATAAGAATAAAGTCTCTAACTTAATTTCTAATTAAGTTAGAAAAAAAAAATTAAAAAGGAACTTGGAATTCCAAAGTAAATAAACATTATTTACGTGTTACTCAAGGTGCTCCTAACTTCTGCAAACTATAATGATCAATTTTTAGGCACCATGCAAAGAAACTCCTTTGGACTTGGCCTGAGGCACTTCAGCAAATGGTGTCCAATTCCCTGGCACATTTTATACTAGGATCCCACCTATAAACAGTTTACAAAGAACTAAAACATGATTGCTAGAAGCTACAGATGTAAGAAATCTTGTTATAGATGGCTGGAGGGACATGAGTGAAATGTGTTATAGATTGTTATGAGCCAACTATTGACCTTTTAGCCTCCAAAACCTACTCTAAACATTTATCAAAATCTCTATTAATCATTTATTAACCATTTAGAAGCTATAAAAGAAACCATAATACAAACTGTGGCTTCTGTGTTTCTACATCTTCTGCCAGGGGGGACATAGTGGCAACAAAAAAAGATATATTGACTGTGGCAAGGTTTCCTGTTTCCTGAATAATAAATATGTTCTAAGCCCTTAACTGGGATTTAGGACCAAAAAAGATACATCTTTCTTTTGCTGTTCTTTTGTCAGAAGTCCATTCAGTTGCAATTTGAAAATGTATGTGGCACAGTTTTCTTTCTGAGAAGAGAGGCAACAAAATGACGTCACATTAAAATTAAAACAAGTAAAAAACCTTGCAGTTCTCACGTGATCTTCTCAGAGAACAGGGCTTCTGCTGTGAGTTCTATATCCAGCCAGAATGTGAAGTCACAGCAGCAGTGATACACTGTGGTTTTGCTCTTTTCGTGGCTGTAGTAAGGATGCCAGGTACCAGCAGCCTGACGAGGGTTGTCACAGGCAGGTGATGCTCTGGTGTGACTGAGAGTGATCAGATGGGATCTCACTGAGGTGAAACTCCAAGTGAAGTGCAGTCTGTGTTCTCACAATCTGTGACTATATCAGAAATGTTAATGTATTTAAGCTGGGAACATTCCTGCCAGGGGAGAGAATGTTCCCATTCCTGTATTTCAGATTTGGGAACTGATATTAAAAATGAGAAGAATCAAAGCCACATGCCATACAGCTGTGACAGATAAGCTGTAACAACTATGAAACCTAACAGTTTTGATCAGTGTCATATTGTCAGTGAGCAGGGCTGAAAAAGTCAGGAATCTTAGATGAATGCACACGTATTTCCTTAACTAGATGTGGTTAAGTCTCATTCTGAATAATTTATCTCTCCTTTGAACTTAGACACAACTGATGAACATAAGGAGTATGATATTATAGTTTTACCAGCCTCAAGGTTAGGCATCAGACCGTCCTTCCTTCTCCACACATACAGGAACAGTGAGAAAAATTGTGCTATTAAACCATTATCTGGATAATTTCATATCTTAAGACTATCACTTATTTAACTGCTGGCATGTGGAGTAGATCTTTTCCAGTCAGGTGAAATCATTGCCAGTGTGGATTTTTGACTAAGATCACGGTACAGGACATTATAGGGAAAAAATAAATATTTAAAAAAGACTCTAATCAAGTTCACACACTATGACAAGAGGATGCCATGAATACCACAAACGTTGCAATTTCGTTAGTATTAAATAATATTTTAGATTAACTGTACTATTTTTAAGGTCTTAGGGCTAGCCTAAAATAAAAATGTGATAAATAAAAATTGAAGACAAGATACTAGTGAAAAAAAATCCCATGCTATAGCTCAATATTTGTAAGAGTTCAACTCCATTTCATGTGAGCTTACTCCAGACTTTGCATTTCCTTGTGTTGGCAATTTGAGATCTGTTGCTTTTCTAATGATCTCAAGGGATAGAACTAATGACATCTAGGAGTTACCTCTTATCTCACAAGAGATCAAAAAACTGATCAATTTCCATTGCCATAATATTAAAAGTGCATTACTTTAAACCACTTCCAAGGATCTGTTGAAGTCTTCCAATAGAAAAAAATAATATCTGCTGTGTTGCAAATGTAGTGAAGTAGCTTCACAAGTAGGCAATTGTTGTGTCTCTGCTGAAACGTTATTTCTTTTAAACAATATTTTATTTAATGACTTCTAATATTTGTCAGACCTTTCTTTCTCTTACTTCCATCTCTAACAGGTGTAACATAAGATACTTATGAAATAGCTAGTGAAAATAAACTTTTCCAAACAACATTTGGATACAAAAAGGTGGAAAACTGTGATGAAGTTATGATTCAAAATAGAACAACTGTGATATTTTATCTATATTATTATATATGAAACCTTGATAGCCCTGCAATGGATAGAAATAGTACATTTATGCCAAATTTAAAATAGGGTAGTTAAAAAAATCAACCAAATCAAACTTGAATGTAGCATCTACTAAAATTTCTTAATTTTAACTGTACATATATTAGAGCACTTCCAATATTGGAAGGTATCAGTGCATATATTCCTGTTTAAAAGGATGAAGGTGTTTCTTAAACTGGTATTTATTTGAAGATGGATGGAGCAACATCTCTAAATTTGAAATCCAGAGTATTTACGTCTCTTCATGACTCTATGAGCTGGACATTTGAGAATTCTTCATTTCAAATTTAGCCACTCCTCCCCCTACATGCATTTATGAAACTGGAAGATTCTTTGTGGACCATTAAAATCAAGCTGTCTCCTCCTGTAGGCAACCATGGTGCATAATCTCATTTATAAATTTATCAAGCTCCATTTTTAAACTAGTTATGCTGTTTGATCTCTCTACTCCCATTGAAGGACTGTTCCAGAACTCTGCTCCTCTGATGGTAAAAAGCTCTTTCTAATTTCAAGGCTAAATTTATTCATGAGCTGTTTATACCCACTTGTTCTTGTGCCAGTATTGGCCTTTAGCTTAAAAAGCTCTTCTCTCTCCCTGATGTATATTGAACTGTTAAAATATCTGTTAAGCTGGAAATATATTAGACACTGGGTGAAAATCCACCCCTTCAAAGATTAATAAACGTCAAAGACAACGGAATGGCAATTCATGGTTGTATCTTTAGCTTATAAGCTCTTTTACTGTAGGGACCAATGAAGCTTGTTTATTTTTATCCTTTTCCTCTGGACCAAACCAATGCACTGTATAGTGCTGTGTCCTTGTAGAACCCTATTAATAATGAATACCAATGGTATGCCAGTTTTTGTCATGAGAATCAAGAGATTCTGCTGGTAATTCCATTCTTTAGCCTTAAGAATCCAGATTTAAAATTTTGATCTTATGGTTGTGCTTTAATAAAAACATAATTATGCATGCTTCCCTGATGTGCAGACACCTATTGTCTTCAGTGGGAATTGGCTCAGGACCTTGTTCAGTTCAAATCAGCATAATTTTCTTCTCCACACAGACTTTTGCAACTAAAAGTTATCATAATTGATATAGAAAATGTTTCCTTTTTCCTTCTCTCTCTTTTGTTTCCTTTTCCTTCTTTGTTTTTTTGGTGTGGTTTTGTGTGGGTTTTTTTTTGTTTGTTTGTTTTTCTGTTTTGTTTTTTTTTTCTTAATAGGAGCTATTGCATTGTGTTTCCTTAATTGCACCATGTCATGTCACGTTGCAATGTAAAATGACATGGTGTAACACTTTGTGACATGTGATAACTATGATGAATTACATTCAGAACAAAAACCTGCTTTGAAAGGATATATCTGATCAGGGAGAGAGCAGGTATTTCAAGCACTCCATGGATATTTTGGATTAACGGATAATTCCCCATCACATATCACAAATGTTTAATAATAAGATTATGAACATGCTGGCAGAGGATTTTTCCTGACTTTTATCCTAACATATAAATTTTTTATTTACTGTAGCAAATTAATATCTTCTATCCTTACGGTGTGTATATATATATATATATATGTAATGCTAACTACTTTCAAAGAGATAAGGTTCCTATTCAATTTCTTGGAATAATCATATTAAGAAATGAAATTAATATCAGAGAAGAGAGAGGTATTTTCCCTAGCAGGAATGTTTCCTTCAACCAAAAATATTAGGATGATTTTACTAACATATTAATAAAAAATAACTCAATGCAGACAAACAATTAAGAAACCAAACCATCAGTTATAATTTTTTTTCAGATGTCACTGAAAGTTAAGCATGAATTCTCTTCAACATTAGCTTTAGGCCAAAAAAAATAGGTATCATAAAAGTGTCTAGAAAGTGCCATTTTTAGAATCTCACTGTGACTTTCAGATCAAATGTGCCTGATTCATATCAAAACACAATTTTAATTTTTTTCCCCTTGACTGCCAGTAGTACAGCTGCAGGTTGGGATATGAAAATCAAGCCATGTTCTTCTGTCATTGAGCCATTGCCAGAAAGAGGATCTTGCAAAGCAAGTTTAGCTACTGACAATTTTGTTGATGATGCATGAGACAGAGAAGAATCCAGCACTCTTGTCCAGGCTGGTATTGATTCTGCTATGGGAATTTTATTAAAAAGGCTTTTTTTCTTTTTTTTTTTTTCCTCTCTCTTTTTATTTTGCCATCCTTTTTGGTCTTTTTTTGTTTGTTTCAGTTTGGGATTTTTAACTTTGTTGTTTCTTTTTTTTTTTCCTCAAGATGACAGATATAACTGGAAAACCAAGAGAGTGCAGTGAGAGAATGAGTAGCTAAGTTTCCTGTACATGTTTCTCTAGCCTCAGATGCACTTCCATTTCTTTTTTTAAAAATCATTAAAGTGCTGGTTGTTCTGCTTTGTTTTGTGTATTGAACTTTTTATGGTTTAAGGGTAAACTGTTTTAATATCCCTCTTAATGTCATGAAATCTAGCCTATTCAAAATGAAATAAGGCTGAGAGCACCCTCCATTTAAACATCTTCAAAAGTGTTCAAAAATGTCCTTGTACAAACAATTGAAAACAAAATGTGTAAATGAACGATAAAACTGAATGCAAAATAAAATCACAATGAGAAAATTATTCTCTTGTTACGTTGAAGGAAGTTCAGATGTCCTGTGTTTATGTCTGAGACCCCTTTTCTTGTTAAAAGTGTCACGGAACATCAAGCAGAACATGTGGCTGAACATGTTCTTTTCAGATCCTTCTCCTTCCTGCAATCCTACCAGATTTTGTATCCCTATAAAATCCATATGCTTTGTCAGGCTGAAATTTGCTGTGTCTCCAGCATTTCAATGTTCTGACACCTGGTATTTTAGTGGTGGGATTGCACCCTAGCATTTAGATTCAACTGCCTCTCAGAACAGTCTTTTGGTTTGTGTTGTTTTGTGTGCTTTTCCCTGGCATGTTTAAAGCTCAAAATGATTACTACATTTTTTGACTACTTTCCCATTTATCTCACCTGAATTACAATTCCTCCAACAAGAAAAGAAATACTGGAGAAGTAAGTTATCAAAAGATGTGTTCAGCTCTCCATAAAAAAAAAAAAAAAAATTGCAAAATAGCAAGGAACTAAGTAGCAGGTTTACTAACTTTTGTGGTGGCAACAATTAGGTGGCATCTAGAGGCAAACTGATGTCATAGAAACCAAATTATACTCACGCTCCTGCCAAAGGAGCAGCAGGAAAACCAAGTTTTTTTTCCCCACAGTTCCTTGCAATTTTATTGTACAGAACAAGTATCTGCTTGGCTTAAGATATGAGATGACCTTAAACATTAAAATCTTGAATGTGTTCCTTAGTAAAGAACCACCCACGGGCATGAGTGAGCAATCTGGTGCAGTGGAAGGTGTCCCTGCCCAAGGCAGAGTCTTGGAACTTGATGATCTTTAAGGCCCCTTCCAACTCAAACCATTCTGTGATTCTATGTTAAAATAATGAAGTCATCCTCCCCCTCATGGCAAAGTCACCTCTAATCAAGCCATTCCTCACAGCCCTCTTAACTACTCCTAAAATATTCTTAGAGCCCTCTAAGGATGGACACCTAAGACTATATCCCCTTGATCTTGTCTGTCACATACGAGTTGGGTCCTGTTACCTAAAAAAACCACAACAACCACTAACAAAAAAACAAAACTCACTAAACTGAACACAAACTATCATTTTAGAAAGGTGTCTTGCTAATTTTGCAGAGCGAATTTAGAAGGAACTCTAACCATTTCTGAAAGATAATAAATTACACATTCTCGAGGCAGATGTACAAGAAAGGCTGCTGGACATGCCACTCCTTTTCCACATGGGGAATTATTATAACAGAGCGCCAGCTCTGATTAACTAGAGGAGAAGATGAAAGACAGTGGGGATAATATAATCGTGTTTGCTGAACAGTGGACCTGAATGTGCTTAAGGTCAAGCATTGCTAATATGCAGTCCCTTAATAGGAAAAACTCACAACATTTTTGCATGGAGTAACATTGTCATTATACAGGTTATGAAGAAGAATATAATGGAATAAGGGTGGTTGGATGAATTAACGGTATGCAGAAGCACTGCTGTAAAATTAGAGGAGAGAGAGACTAGGGAAAGAGGGAGGAAAAGAGAAGGAAGAGAAGAAGAGTTAGGCCAAAATCACGAAACACAACTGCAGTTCCAGGGTGTTGTTGACAGCCTCTGGGAATTATCTGTTTTCCAGTTGAATTCAGTAAATCTGTATTAAGTGGAGGAGAGATTAGCTGGAGAAGCAAAGCTGATTTGCTTTTGTAATCTGGGGATCTGTGAATCCCAGCTTTTCCTTCACCCCATGAGTATGCTAAACCTTACTTGAAAGGATATGGTCTGCTGAGTCATGCCACAGCCAAAAAATTTAAGTCTTTTCTTCCTGCAAGGAAAGTCAGCAATGAAAGGGGAAACAGGACTCCTGCAGAGGTTTCATGATGTCCATACAGACATACCATGCTAGACACCAGAGGGGTTGTTGAAGCCTGGGGATTTGTGCAGAGTTTTGGGCAGAGCAAGTGGAGAAAACTTATTTTCAAATTGCACACAGAAGTGCCAGATATCCCTAGCAGAAAGAAGATTTCATATCCTATCCTCTCCTGTACATACCTTGTTCCCTCAAAGTTCTTCACTATCCAAAAAGGCACAGAATAAGTCTGTGTGCTATAAGAGTATTGGGTCATTGCTCAAGGAGGGAAGAATTAAGGTCAGATGGACATGTACCTTAACGCTTCATTACTTGGTTCTCAGAAGATTAATTTTAGGCACTCTGTCCATTCTGGAAGGCCATTAGGTACTACTGGGCCACCTTAGCTCTATAATAATGAAGTCTGGGTCACTTCTTTTATTTTTTTTAATCCAGAAACAGAATAAAAGTTGTGACTTCTATGGTGTCCGTTTAGATTTCAGTGTTGTAATGGGGGTCAGAAGAGGATCCCCTTCAAAGAATAGGTGAAAACACACCATCATTGAATACTCACAGCTTTAATTGAATCAGGATTTAATTCAATGAGCCTTATCCTGTGAGCAGTTAATTGCTGATGCCTGGTGAAGTACCTTTAAAGATATAGGTTTTTTTTTGTTATCGTTAAAGAGAGTTGGTTGAATAGATCTAATTTAAAAAAATTCCACCTGCTATTATTATAAAAGACTACTGAGAGTCAGCATAATTTACATCTTAAGACAGATGAGCAACCTTCCTCAGTTCCACAGATTTACTTGCAGTTAAAGAGACTGGGCTGAAGAATTTATACAAATTTAAAACCTGGAACACATTCAGCCAGTAGTTCTACCATTACAGGCACAAATAAGTTACCTCTCTAGAGGAGAATGTCCCACATCTGTTTCTTTAATGGCACAAGTTGAAGGAATATGTACAGTTCACACTAAACACAGCTGTATACTTCCCATCTCTAACTATTCGTGAAAGGTGTATATATATCAACTGCACAACTGCATACAAAATTTCAGAATAAACTAAAATATCTGAAAGATAAGACATAGCAAAAAAATTTAAAAAAACAGAAACAATCTCCTCTAAAAGCAAAGAAAAAATGACTACTTCTAAGGTATAAAATTGTTGTGTTGGTATCTGGAATTTACCAATGATCTTGTAAACTTTGAAAGTTGAGGGGATTTTTTTGTATTTTGAGGGATTTTTTGGAATAAATGTCTTCACGTTAAAGAAAATGTGGAGTTGTACCTTTAACATTTTATAATTACAAGACAGACAGAACGTGTTAGAACAGGGAAGTGTGTGTGAATGGGGGTTAGCATGCTGAGACATTGTATTTCAGCTGTGAAAATCAATACTTGCTCCAGAGATAGGGCACTTGATCAGAGAGGATATTGCAAGATACAAAAGAGCAGATATGAAATACCATTCCTGTGAAGTTCATTTCTTGCTCTTATTACATCAGTTCAGCAGAAAACATGGTGTGCATGAAACTATGGCAGTGCCAGCAATTTATTATTGCTCTTCCAAGATTTTTAGAAGATTTGGATGAGATTTCAGCAGAATTGTGCTTTGTGCTCATCTTTAACAATAATTAAAACCCTGGACATCTAGATGATGCATTTGGGAAGGGTTCTTTGTGTACCAGGATCTTTTTCTCCTGTTTCCATTTAACACAACTGTAGTTCAGTATTATTCTGCTCAAAAACCCCCACGATATTTAATCAAATAAGAATAAATTTTCAGGATTTTTTCTTAAATTTCTACTTTTGAGAAGACTTTTTATTGTGTTTTGTGGGAGTAATAAAAAGAAAGAGAAAGAGATGCAGAGGATAAAATTGACCATTGGAAATACTTTAGATTAGGAGACTTATCACACTGGAAATTGCAAATTGATAGGTCCCATTTATGTTTTTAATGTTCTTATTTCTGGACAGTAATTTTATCCTTAATTTGACAAAATTTCACAAAATCACCATTAGACGGACAGATAGATAGATAAAGATATTTAAAAAGCTGATTTTAGGTGGTTTCCAGCCTAAGAACATGCTTGCAGTGGAAAAAAAGGATAACCTGTTCTCCCTGGAACAGAAAAGAAAATACATTTGTACCACATAAAGCATTTCATCCCCAGAGTTTTATTGTCTTGGATTACTGCAAGGATCAGCTTCATGAATAGGGGTATGTCTGAACTTGGCCAGTCAAACACTGTGCAACCTGGGAAGACTTTGTCTCTAGCTGTGTAAACTCATTCAAATAATTTCACATTTCCATTGGGAGGTTTTTTAATTATTATTTTCATGTTGATAAAAAAGTTTCAAATAAACATGGAGTAACTAAATTCTATGAAGAAAGCACTCTGTGTGTATTAACTTCTGTGCTAGTTGCCTTTAAAAAAAGGTGGTAGTATCCAAGCTTAACTCAATTTTGATGTTTGTGAAAAAAATATACCTAAAGTATTGCAATAGAGAAGATTTAGACAGGATTTTATTTGGGTTGGCTGTTTTGTTTTGTTTTTTTGGTAGGGTAGGAAGTTTACTGGTTTCCACCAACTTGTTTAGATACCTGAATTTTAACTGGAGTTCTTAAATAGAAATAAATTAGATGAAGAACAGTGAGACATTGCAATGGATGCCCAAAGATGCTGTGGATGCCTAATTCCTGGAAGAATTCACCAGATTTCATGGAGCTCTGACCAATCTTGTCTAGTGGAAGGTGTCCCCTTAGTGGGAGAGGTTGGGACCTGGTCATCTTTAAGGTCCTTTCCAAATATTCATGAGATTCTGTGAAATCTGGTAAAGGTTCGATATATTCAGGGTCCTGCATATTAACCCACAGGCACCCATAACACAATTGCACAATACCATATTGTTCTTTGCTAGTCAGGAATTAGTCACTCTCAACTTCATCACAGGAATGGAGCAAAATTGATAGAGGTCAAAACCCTCTGTTTCAATTTTTGACTTTCTAACTCTGCCTCATCTGGGGTAATTTCCCTGCATAGTCTTTGGCCAGACAAGTTCAGATGGACCCCTGCTCACAAAACTGGTCCTTGCAGGAATGTAAGTGGTGATGCCTCAGGGGTGAAATGCTTTTTTCTGTTAAAAGTGTATTTCCCATCTTTTCCCCCTTTTGTCAGTAAAGCAGCATCTCTGACTCTCCTTCCCTGACAGAGCTGTTCTGGCAGAAGGCTGTTTCACTGGCAGTTTTCAAACTGCAGCTGGTTGCTAGCCCACTCCTGCAGCAGAGCTGTGACACTGACACTTCCATGCAGCTCAGAGCAAAAGATATATTTAATTTAGAATAATATCCCAGAGAGAAGGTGGAAAAGACAAGTGAAATGGCCTGCTCTGGCAATCATTCCAAAGCTGGTGTTAATGTCTTTGGATTGCAAAGTGGAGAAAAACAAATAGCTGAAGTGCTTTGCCGATTAATGCAAAGCAAATAACTCTCAACAGCCAGGGTCAATGACTGTCACTGTTGCAGCTGTGATCATCACGCAAACTGCCCTCACTTCATTCGTGTAATGTCCTACACCTGCATGCTGGCTGTAAAGAATCCCCAAAGTGCCTGCTGAGTCACAACAAATGACCCTGGAATGGGAGGAGAAGTATCAGTTTAACTGCCCAGACAGCAAAGCTTGTTGGGGCACATTTGGTTGTCATCCAGAGGGCACTGACAAAAGTTTTTTACCACCAAAGCCATCCTTACAGCTTCTCCCTTCTCACCCATCACAAGGTTCTCTAAGGGGGAAAATAAATAGCTGACTGAATTAAATCTAACAAATGGGACATTTGCCTTTTTATTTTTAATGCTTGTCAATAACAATATACTTCTCATGTTTCTGTTTGAACATAATCCTAGAGATTAGCAATTAGGAGAAAATAATAGGGCCTGATCTTATGCGATATGGAAAGTATTGTTGTTCCTGCCATATAGATGGAGAGAAAATTGGAAGAGGTTCAGAAAAAGGGCTAAAGGGATAAGTCATGCCTTCTAAACATGGCTCATAGGCAGCTCTGACTACTCTACTAGCTTATTAAAGAAAAGGCTAAGATGTGACTTGATTGTAGTCGATACATGTGGAAAATTTCTCACAGAAACTTTTGTTAGCTAGAAATCGTTGCATAAAAGCTTCAGGGGCTGGAAGACCTTTGTGATATAAAACACATTTGTAACAGCAAAGCTAAAATAACTTTGAGTCATGATGGACTCACAATTACCTAATGTCATTTCACAAAGATTTCATTTCCCCCACCCTATGAAGGTCATGCTATAATTCATTCACAAGATAAGTATTTGCTGTACAAGATAATGAGCAAAATTCATTGGTTAAACTACATCATGGTAATACTATTTTCTGTTCATATAAATCTATCTGCGTCTCACAAATGAGTTTTGCTTCCCTTTTTGTCTGTCCACCTTTGATGCATTGGTTTCTAAGCTCTTCTTTCAGAATATACTGAAGTTTAAGAATTTTAAAATCCCAACTTTCAAAGTAGCCACCTTAAACATTTTACAGAGTGCCTAGCCACTGGAAGGAGAGAACTGAAGAATATTCTGTCACCTCCACCCAGAGTTAAGACTTCTAACAGCAATTTTCTGAAGTGAGAAGTTCTGCAGTATTTTCGGCTGAAAAGTCTAATATGATTTTTAGATGATAAAGAAGTTAAAATGTTTGTGAAATGAAGATAAAACAGAGATAAACCTGAGCTTACTGCCATTTAATTTTGGAGGTATCTGCTGCCCATCTGTGTGTTACAATACACAATATAGGGGGAAAAAAGCATTTTTTGGCTTAAGCTGAAACATCTTTTGCTTTTATTGGGAACTGGAAGTTCCTGGTTCAGACGTCAGTGTCTTGGCCAAGATAGCATCTATCACATTTAGATACAGAAGCTTAATTCAGCGCATGGTCAGTCAACCATGAAGTTCATATTTGGTTCTGGATATTAAGTTCCCAGGCATTCAAGGAGGCTTGTGTCTGTGAAGTTGCTCTGGGCCCATGTCTAGTGCAATGTGAAAGAGAATAAAGCACATTGGTACATGTCAGGGGCTTTCAGTCTGTAAGTCTGGCCCTTGCCATGCACAAGTGCATGCCACAAGCCAAAGAGGGTGCTAAGCCATAAGCACAAAGAGAGAATGACAGCAAGAAACGTGGCTAGCACACAAATACTGTGAATTTTCACAGCAAACCAACATCATGTTATTTAGCACAGGTTTTCTGTAATTGTGATACAGTGAGAAAAATCACAGTGTTCAATGGCCCTTAAACTCTCCCTTCCATCTCTGTGATGGGGTCATCTTGCTGCTGATATGTAGGGTGCATGGAGCCATAACATAAAACATGCAGAAATAATGGATGACTCAGGATCTGTTAGAGAACCTTTTTGTTTCCAATGCTGTTACTGCTTCCTTCAGCTGTTTGTCTGGGTCTTTGCTGCAATATTTATAGAAAGGAGCACAGTTCCTTTGCCTCTCCTGCTGTTATATCACCAACCATTAACTTTCTTTGAAATCTCTGAAACACGGGGGTGTACCTGGTCCATTCAGCACTGCAGGATGTTACAATGCACTGGGGCATTCTCATGCCAGTCAGAAGACTCATTTCCTAGGCAAATCACTAAACCTCTGTGAAAAGTCTGAGAAATTTTGCATTAACTTCAGTTATGTCTGAAGAGATGAGAATAAGATTGATAGGTGCTCACTGGGAGAAGAAAAATACCCAAAGTTTTCTACTAGGCAATTTGCAGAAATCATGGGAGCAAAGAAGTGGTTAAGAATGTGAAAATTTAGGCCAAAGTGAGCTGTGAAAATGGAAAAAAGTTTTAGGCAGCCCATTTTACTGCCAAGAGAAAATAGGATTACAAAATACAGAGGGAGAAGTGGACAATGTCAGAATGAACTCAATATCTGAAAAAAAAGAGAGAGAGGAAAAAAAAATGAGTCCAGAGTTTAAGAAGTTATGAGTACAGTTCGTAACAGGAAAAAGCTGGGTAGTATTTCAGTGGAAATCGTAGGGCAAAAAGCGCAGTTGTAAAGGGCAGAGAGAAATTGAAAATGTCAAACAGACTATGTCAATTTCTACATAAAGAAAAGATAATGAGTTTTATTCAAGAGAGATTCATGGGACGGGAGCTAGCTGGCACCTGACCTGCTCCTGAGACTCTGCTCCTGAGACATCATTCCCTAAACATTGTGGCTCTAAATCCAGCATAAACTCAAACTCACAGCAAGCTTGTTAGCATTTTGTTTGTGTTGCCTGGAACTGGAAAGATTTGCACCAGGAACATGCATAGATTCTTCTAAAACCTCAGTGATACGCTTCTGGTTATTTACGCATAATACAATTTCTATAATCATGAAACATCACCCTCTATCATTGCCACTGAGGTTTGAAACACCAGTGCCTGTCATCATTCTTTGATGAGAGATGCCTTTTTCCAGCCTTGACCTTGCCCCTGACACATTGGATTCCTGACCACCGTCCTGTTCCACCCCAGAAGTCTTCAAACCCATCTGAGCTATTTCAGCCACATTCTGAGTTGTTTTCCTTCCTTAGAGCACACCACTGGATGTTCACAGAATGTTTCATGGCCACAGGACAAAATTTTGGATGTGTTTCTTCACTCCACTACTATGCAACTTAAGAGAGCTCAGATCTCAGTTTGAAAACACAGTGCTCTGACGAACAGCTAGAAATTACAGACATGCATGCACTTGAGGACATTGTTATGGCCTAGTTAAACTGAAATAAATTGCACACTTCTAGACTTGTTAGTTTTCTACTGGGAATACTTCACTGTAGAATCATGTTCTAAATATTGGCCTAAATGGGAGAGTAGGACCCAAGTGAAAATCATTGATCAGCTTTGGAATGAAACATTGTTCTTTAAATATGAATGGGTTTGCAAATGAGAATTCTACAATGTGGAGCACCATTTTATTTTTATTATTATAATAATAAGCAAACAAACAAACAAACAAACCTACTGAGTACAGTAATTGAAGTATACTTCATCCTGATCTACAAATTAATCAGAATAAGGTACAAGACACTGAATGGGGAAGTATATTTATCATTTAAAGAGACATCTACAAATGCTTTAGCAATCTGAAACTGAAGTTCCACGGTCTGAAAGAGGTGAGACAGTATTCTTGCATGTGAACATACAATTACAGGATATACTGACATAACTATCAATGGTTTGGTAAATAATATCTTTTGTGTGATAAAACAAATCCATTTAATATATGGGGTGTTGTGTGGTTTTTTGTGGTTTTGTTTTTTGTCTGTTTGTTTTTTTCCTCAGTACTGTAAAAGAAAGAGAAAATACGAAATTTTCTATTTTGGAATTGAAGAATTTGTTTTAAGCTGTAGATCTCATTCTCCTCTAGCAGCTTCCAAATCAGTTTTGCTTGTGGCAGGGGAAGAGGAGGACAAACATTCTGAAATTTCCTTCTTTTAACTCTCGGTATTTTCTATCAAAAACACTGATACAAATCCATTAAAAACTGTATCAAACATGATCCCTGTTGTAACTTTAAACACATACACACTGATACGAACCACAAGGGGTACACGAGCAAATTATGTATTAACTGAACCTTTACTTTGTTATTTTATTCTGTTACTCAATTTGCACAGAAGTGGTTTGAAAAACAGAGCTTGGGTGATAGTTGTGACCCTCTAGTTTAAAGGCTTTACTCAGGGTAGTGAATACTCATCTTTCAGTACTTAATGGTGAAAAAATAAAGTCACAGGCACATAATAATTCAGTCAACCTACAAAAAGGGAAGCAATATCCCACTCCTTATAGTTGTGCACAGGAATAAACAGATGGGTAACACATTGAATAAGAAATAAAATAAAAGCAGCAGAAATACTTAATAGTCACCTGAAATTCGGAAAAGCTCCCCTTAGCTGTATTTTCCGGCTATGAAATTTTGTTGTTTATTTTCTTCCTTTTGGAGAGAGCCAGCTGCTAACAGGTTAATCCCCTAGCACAGTATCACACCTGCAATTGCTTTGCTCTCCCAAGCTCCCACCAGACAGTCTGCAGCTCGGCTGATGTAATGCTGTTTGGCTAGGCTTTAACTTTCCTCTTTGTGCTCTCTGTATGTACTCACTTTATTACAAGGGAGAAAGATAACCCATTTCCAATCCATCTATCCCAATACCATAAGAAGCTGAGGCAATAACAATTATCTCTATCCTTACATTTTCTCTCTTCTCTGAATAGTTCTTGTACAGTAATGAATTGTAACAGCTCCTTCACACAGATTTCTCTCCCATATAATTAATGTCCTAAGATATTCTATTTACTGGTGAAGCAGTTTGAATCAAAAAGTGATTACTTTTGAAGTAAACAGAGCTGCTAACCACATTTCACAAAGACGACAGCGGTTTCCCTAAAAAAAAAAAACCACAAAAAAAACCCCTCAACCAACCAAAAAATAAAAACAACAAAACACACATCAAAAACAAAAGCACAGACAAAAGACAAAAAAAGCATCGTTGAAAAGCCAGGCTGTGCACTGGGTACTTTTCCTTCATAAATACCCTTTGCAACACCACAACCACAACAAGCATGCTATTTTTTTTCTTCCTGTAGTGTTTTTTTTTGTTCTGCAGTTAGAACAGGGAGTGTCCTAAACACAGGCTGTTTTGAACTCTGGATATTCACAGGTTGAATTAGAATATGTTACTTTCCTGCAAATCAAAAATGTAGCCAGATCCACAAGACATCAGAAAGCACAGTTTTCCTGAAAGACAGTTTCCCAAAGAAATATCAGAGTTAAAATTTTCTTCCCTGAATATATGTGATAATATACTTAATATTCTTATGTAACTGTAGATAAAAAATGAGCATGCACACAAAATAAGATAACTGGTGATAACTGAGCCTGGATTGATAGCCCAGAAAACCTCTTATAGCTTAGCACCTACAGTCTAAGCAAGGGCAGAGGACACTCTCCATTACATAGAGGAATTGCCTCTGAAAGCATTGCCATTTTCCTGTCCAATCTACTTCCTATCTCCTGGTTTTGAGTCTTCTAGAAAGGGATATGAATGTGTGTGAAAGGATGTACTAGGGATGGGATGGCTGACACTTCTCATTGCAAGGGAAACAGACAAATCTCCTGTTTTGTTCCATGTATTTACAGCACTAATTGTAGTCATGCTGCACTTGGCTTTAGATGCACAAAGCCCTATTCAGTTTTTTAAGAAGTTAAAGCAAATGCTTCTTCCCAGCATTTTCTTTTGGTAAAAGTATTTTCCTGAGAAATATCCATGACTCTTTCTTCTCCCTGTCAGGAATTGAGGTGTTTCATATTTTAGGATAAACCACATGCACTAGGCTGCTGCAGTGTTAAGTCATAACTTTCAAATTGTGTCATAAGCTTGTACAGTTGGAACTGGGCTGAATCCTAAAAGTATTACAGTGACTTAAACTCCCAATGTCTTTCACTGTCACTAAGCCTATGCTACTCCTAGCGATCATTATGGTAATTTAGGAAAACTCAGCCAATAGGAACTTAGGTTCCTACCTAAATAATGAAAAGGGAGACATTTCACTAGTATACCATGAATTACTCTTCAGAGGCACCAAACATGGTCTGTTTGTGGCACAAAGGTCCTGTGCATGAAGTTTACACCCTCAGAAGCACTCTGTGGTTCCAGAACTCTACATTTCAGATGCTGAGAAATCTAATTTAGGCTTCTGAAATTAACCATCAAAGTGTGGTCTGGGCTTTCTAACAGGAGTGGTGCTTGCTTTCTGAGACTTTACAAACACCAACACAGGGTCCTATATTAGCCCCTTCAAACATAGCCTGAGATCACAACAGAGAACTGAATCTGAATTGTCCATATTATCATTAACTGTTTTTGTTCTCTGTTTTGAGCTCTTTACATTTTCTAGGTCATATTTAATCGTTTTCAATTCACCGATGGATCTCCTTAGTAAGGACATGTCTGTGCCTGTAGCAGAGGACATCATTTCACATTCATGAGAAACAAAGCACCTAGTAAGTCTTATAACATCAATAGACACTTGTGGCATTGCATCTTCCTAATCTCCTTCCCGCCCCATACCCTTCACTGTCTTTTCCTACTTTGTTTGCCTTTGAGGTGTTTGGAAATCCTTGGCACTCACATTTTAATATTCATCTCCACAGTTTAGTGTAAGATCTGCTTATTCCAGCAGCTGATTTAAAAGGGAAAGACAACTAAAAGGAGTAATGAATAATCAGGATACCCCTACAGAGTAAGAGAAATTGTATCCCAGCAATAATTTTGGTAAAGGTTTGCTAATAGCAAATAGATTATTTTTGGAAGGTTCCTATACATTACTCAGACCTGTGCATAAGGGTCTGGACATTGTTCTGGATTCTCAGCTGAGAAAGTTCAAGAACAAGGCTTAAAAAGTGTCCAGTTTTGGAGTAATGGAATGATATGAACTCACAGGTTCATAAGAATATTTTTCCTTTCCAAGCACTTGAGCTGGACATCACCCAATCTGTGAAATTATATTTTTATTTAAATATAGTGAAAGTCCTACAGGTGGTAGTGGTAGGAGACCCATATGTTTCCTTGCTCACAGATGGAATGTGTAATAGACTTTGAACAGCTGAAAAAGTGAAATATCGACTCCTTTCCTCCTCATCCTTTTGCAAATGCTTGCACAGCTCCATTGGCAAAAACTGCAGTGGCAATTTGGATCTAGCCTTCATCAAAATATAAATACTAATTATGTCTCCTTTCTAACAGCAAAGTCAGGCCATTCTTACAGCACCAATTATCTGCTTATCCAGTATCCATGCAGTCTCAAAAATATTTATCTTCTTTGAAAATAATTATGTTTTCCTTTTTCTGGTGTCTATTTAAAGCTTCAGTACGTAACTGAGTTTCTGCTACATCAAGTTCAGCGTAGCAGTCTTGTTCATAAGATTCATCACTATGATAAAAAATCCTCTTATTATTTTACAACTGTATCATCTATTTATATATTTTCAAAAGGATGATGCACAACACAATTTTTTAATCATTTATAATTGCCATTATTTTGTAAACAATTATTTCTCCCCACAAGAATAGAAGATTAAGAATGCAAAATTATTCCTAACTACCTTTTCAGCATACTTCTCTATCTGAAACCTTTTAAAATTGTTTATTGTACAAGGTACATATTAAGCCATATTTGTTCTGCAATTGTACTTTGTACAGACACTGCTCGAGCACTGCTCTGTCTATCTCTGATACTCATGAAGCACTGGATAAAATAGCCCAGTCTTTGTTCCAATTGCCTCTAAATAATTTGGTACACCAGATATGATCTTAGGGTTTAAAAAAATCCTTTTTAAAAGTTTTTCAAAAGTCAGATGGCAGGCCTTATTCTTAATTTTAAAGTATATCGAGTTTGCTGGGTTTTTTTTCCCTTTAACAGTATAGAGATTAGGTTCTCTTAGTGCATGGGATACTCCATTTTCTCTTGTAAATAGTGGAGAATGGCTTTCTTGGGAGGTAAAACATATGGAAAAATAAGATACATAACATCACAAGCTGTTTGAATCCGAGAATAAGGTAAGATTTTTGTTCAGAAGCTGTCTGAATATAGAATAACTTTTTTCCTTTTAAAATGATAGAGTAATCAATTTCTGTAGTGGGATGTGATTGTTAATAAATGTATGAGGCTTGTATGGAATTTGTTTTGCTCTTATTTACTCATTTTCATTTGAAGAACTCCATAGCTCAAAGTTCAGTTAAGAGATGAGGGAGCACACTGCTTTTACTGAGGGAAGAGTTGAATGAAATATCTGGTGGATATAAAATTTTCTGATTTCTGTAAAACCTTTGTGAAGAATGATGAGTTGAGGAAGGACAATATTAAGGTGAAGCTTCCTAACTTCCCTGATTCCCTGCCCTAAGGAGAAGCCTCCTGTATAACTTCACAAAAGAAGCATTTTTCTGTCTGACCTTTAGTTTCCTACTTGCAAATAAATTACATTATTTTGTCATTTCCCTCACTGTCATTACAGGGAGAAATTTTTCAGATTCTGACGGCCTCAATAAATGTTTATATGATGCTTAAGAATTTGGGACTGTGATGTTCCTTCGACAGTTATTTCTACTGTAAAATAAATGAAGAATAAAGAGCAAAGCCTACTCTCAAACTTGTGTCTAGGGAAAACCTGCTCTGCAGAACCTTGCCAGTATAACCAGGAGGCATAAATTCTCTACGAACCTGTTGAGACATCCATGCATTAACCTCAGTGACAAACTCTCTGAAAACCTTGAACATTTTTAAGCTATGTTATTCACATCTGTCTGTGATTCATGCTTTTATCCGATCTAGGGAAAGGTGTGCACAAAAAGACCCTAAACAAACCAAAACCAACCAGCCAAACAAAAATAAAAGCAAAAAAAAATAAATTAAAAAAAACAACCAAAAAACCAAACAAAAAACCCCCACAACAACCCACAAAAAACCCCCAAAACAAAACAAAACAAGAAAAACAGAAAAAAAACCAAACACAAACTTAATTTGATTTTCTTTTTTAAACTACACTAGGATTTTCCGGTTTTAATTTGAGATAGGGAGGGATTTATGTTTTATTTTAGTGTTCTTCTGTCCAAAAGGAGCATCACACCAGCTGAGGGAAAAGTACTGGAAAACACACCTGGTGCTGGAAGTCCCATCATTGTATGTCCTAACTGTTCTTACTGCTCCAGGTTTGTGCTAGAATCTGTATTGCATTTGGATGTCAAACAAGATTACACTCCTAATTTTTTTCATTATGATTTTTTTTGTCTTATTTTTTTAATTGTGTGAGTTCAGACTCTGAAAATCCTCTCTGATGAGACCAGCCATCAAGCAGATTATCCTAAGAGACAAGGCAATTGACACAGTCTTTATCCTTAAGCTCTGTGGCTGCTCATTCGGATTAGGTTGAGCACTTTGAGTTAGATACAGAAGATCTTTAAAAGCCATAAACTTGTTTCCTGTTCAAGACAATGTAGGAAAGAGAGGCCAATTCTTTTTTTCATAGTCGTTAGTGGAGCTAGTGCTGAGCAACTACACTGTGCCGGTTTTTGTGCTTGTCAAACTCCTTTGAAATCAAACAAGACCATTTTCAGAATGGACCTATTTACTTTTATAAACAAAACTGGAGGAAGCTGTTCTATCAAATTATGCGAATTTTACCACCTTGGAAGTGTTTTAGCCAGCCACCAGTGGAATTGCTCAGATTTACTCATACATACAAGTTTTGTCTCTAAGAGGACCCCAGCAGCCATTTTAAGCTCAGTTTTTCATCCATAAGTATTCTACAAACACCTGCCAGAAATCTGCAGGTAAGATTGTACATGCAGATTTTGTAAATTACCTTTGCTACAGCTGTTTCCTGAGAAATGCAAGGGTCAATTTACCATAAGGAATAATTCTTCCTAAGCATGGACTGTGTCAAATTAAAATGGCTATATTCCTGCACAGGAAACAAGAACTGCAAATGCATGGTAGCAAAGCTGCATATAAGATAAAGTTAAAATGGATTTGATTTTTCTAATTGAATGCTTTATACTATATTTCATCTGTCAACTTTGTATTTAGGCACTAAAGCAAACCCACTGAATTAGAAGAACCCAATGCCTCTCAACTTTCCAGTTCAGTTCAGTCAATGGACAAGTAAACACCAGCGCAAAAGGAGCTTCATCCAAAACAAAGAAATACTTGCATGCATCTGCAGCCAGGCTTCTGCTTACTGCTAAAGAAAAACATCCAACCCAGATCCCTGTCTTTCCAAAGGGCCCTTCAAGGCATGCCTTGTGGGACCCTTCTTCTGGTTGTGCCAGTAAGCACCACGCTGGTACTGCCTCAGCTGGAAGCCACCCTCAGCATTCATTGCAGCACTGCAGCTGTGTTAATAATATTTGGTGACTCCTTTGTTTCCAATTTGAATCTAAAATGTGCAATCTGTACAGGATATGAGCTTATTTCTAAATCCCGATGGATGAATGTTCTGTATCTTAATAAATTATTTGTGGAATATAAAACCTAGTTGTAAATTAAGGCGTCTGTTCTGATGTGAGTTTATCTTGGATAATGCTGACACTTGCTGGAGGGCTCAGACAGTTTGTAATCAGTACTGGATTTGTCCCTTCCCTCCTCTAAACCGAACAGACAAAAAATTGGCATGTTTGGTGTTAAGACAGTCTGAAAGAACCACTTGCAGTCTGGGTGATGAAGGAAAAAAAAAAGTTTTTATTTCCTGTTTTATTTTTTTTCTTCCTAAATGTGTTCTGCAGTACATATGACACAGGGAAACAGTTTGTGTTTCTTGTTTGTGAAATATGGTATGAAAAGGAATAGTTCAAAGGAATATAATTTCATTTTGTTGATGCTCAGTAAGGATAAGAGCTGCAGCAAGAATCACCACTGGATTTCAAAGAAGTTTTACTTACCACTTGAAAATATTCTGGATCAGACTAAATTTGGAGATAAGGGTTTGTCTATTGTCAGGGGAAGAAAATGAGATCATAGAACTAATATTAGAGGAGGAGACAGGAAAACCATCACAGGGTCATTGAAGTTAGCCAAAGAAATCATGGGACAGGTGCCATAGTATTTATTAATTGTGTAATTGCTGAAGTGTTCCCTATTCCCTGTAGGATCTTGAGACATGTGACCATAGAAGGAGCAGTAAAGCATGGAGAGAACTCTGATTTCAAACACTCCAGGAGTTGTGTTTGCTCCAGTGACATTAGGGAAATGAAGCAATATGATAGGTATTTCTTCGATGATGGTTCCTGGGGTTATAAGGGCAATCTCTTCTTTTCATTTTCACTTTTCCTGTGGTCAGCTCCTTCACCAAGAGGTATTATTCCAACGAAAGAAAATCACTCATTTTCTTTTGCAGAAAATCATTCCTTCTAGTCTCATCGGATCCTCTCCATCATGCTGTGAAAAACAAGCACTTCCTGCAGATTTTTTATTTTTAATTAGTTTGACTTTTAAAATATTTTGACTTTAACATGTAAAATTTTCATTAAAAAGTTTTCTTTAACAAATCCCACCTCATATACATTTTGGGAGTTCATCCCTCAGTCTCTGTCACAATTAAAAACTCAGAGCTGCACCATGTCTTTGCAAAGAATAATTGCCACACTACAAATAATGCTAAAAGAATGGGATGCCATCTTGCATGCTGGAAGGTGCCAGCTGACCTAATATTTTGGCCTGGAAAGAAGTGGAATATTTACAACAGGTACAACAGAAACTTTTTTTAAAGCATTTTCAGGTAACATCTGGATTTTAACAAAATAAATTAAAAGAAAATAGTTTTCAGTTTTCTCAAGATTTCCTGTGGGAATAGGAAAGTGGGGGGGAAAAATCACCCCTTTTTATTATTATTATTTTCTGTAGCAGTTGTAATGTTCAACACTGTTTCTCACAGGATTTGGGAGTATCCCATTCTGTCCTGCTTGAGATCTTCAAATGCAAATGTAGTCTATAAAATGGGCAAGAAACAATAAAGCACCCATTACAGCAAGCTTTTTAGCCTACTGAAATGAGATATTGATACTACAGTTTATATGCAAATGTCCTTATTGGCATCTGAAAATATAACATTTGACCAGGCTCAGCAACCTGTATTTAGGCTTCAAATCTTCTCACCTTCTGGTATTTACAAGTGCAACTGAAAATGCAGCTATAAATATTGAATAGCATTTAAATGTTCAGAAAAATAATAGGCTTAGGAGAGAGCTTTAACTATTCACACTTCCCAGGAAAGATGATTTTATCAATTGAATTAGAGGTGGCTGTAAGAGCTACATCTAGGATATCCTTAATGTTTACTTTAATATTATTCAAGTAGTAATATCTAGGGATGAATTTTGAAGTGATGAATCTTGGAAGGCTGGGATTCATACCATGCAGCTTTTACTACCCATTAAAGAATTGACTATTCTTTCTCTACAGATAACAAAGGAAATTAGAAAATTTCTGAAAAGGTATCCATCTCATCCTACAACTGATTTCAAGTGGGTAGATACATTTCAGATGAATGGAGTTAGAGAAAACGTGGTTTCAAAGGGTAAAAATGGTCATTAGTAAATTAAATTGTTTTACTTCATAACTAAATATTATCAAGGAGAGCTAAAGACAACTGAACCGTCTTCCAACAAGTTGTTGTTTTGTTCCCTACTTATGTTTAAGAGCAGTATTTATTAAGGTCCTTTTTATTGAATTTCAGGGTTCCAAACCCCTCATTTTACATCCCCACAGAAGCAGCACAGCCCTGACTTCAGGGTATCACTGCAGATTGCACTTAACACAACTGACACCAAGCAACTTCAGGTTCTGCTATGGCTCTCAAGTCAGCAGGAGGGAGGAAGGCTGCTTTTTCACACGTATCCCAGGCTGTTCTCTGCCACAAACAGAGCTTTATACATGCATTGCCCAGCACTACCTCAACCATTCTCAAGACACCACAGTTATCTCATGAATTTACAAGTCCTGCAATAAACAAAGTCACTTCTACAGATCCATTACTTTCCAGCATTACCTGAAAGGAGGAAATGTCCAAAACCCTGCCTTATTATAGCCTCTACAGTTACCTGACCAATTTTTCTTCTTCCAGGTGACCAGAGATGCCTAGCAGCTGATGCTGTTGCCAGAGCAACCACTCTCTTGACAACCTAGGGGTTCTATAATGAGAAAGTTTATTCTATTAGGTGTTCCTGTTTGTATGGAGAGCCACCATCACTTAACGATGCTCAATTCTCAAGCATGTTCTTCCTCCTCTCCTGATCTTAGCCCTACATGAAAAAGCAGAGAGGTCAGTGAAATGACAGGACTAGAAGATTCTGCATCCATCTGATGCTGTCATTTTAAGACCAGAGAACCCCCACACCACAATTGTAGGTTATACAGATATGCATCACAAATATATAACTTCACTTTTATCCAAGGTATCATGTTCAAATTAATTAAAAGGATCTACATGGTGTACATTTAGTCTTTATAACTGATGCATTCAGCAAAATTCAAGCTTTTATTTAAATAAAACTTCTATTTATATAATGATACATCATATAAACAATACATAACAAAACAATACATGCTAATATATAATATTTAATATATAATGTGCAATGTTATATATAACATAATATACAATAAGAAATACACAATAAAATATAATTTGATTATGTATATATCTATGAACACACAAATAATAAAAGATATTAAAAATAATAATTATAAAACCTATCTAGCATACAACTGTGATGTCAGTAAGAAGTAAAATTCCATATGGGAAGGCTGACTCCCTTTGGCTTATTGCAGCTTTTCAGCTATGTTTATCTGAGGACTCTGGTATTTGACACTTTTAGACTAAGAACTGTAGACAAAGAAGGGCTTTAAAAGCCAAAGCTCTGGCCCTTATGTTCCTGTAACAAACCAATGCAAGAATTTCTCATTTCCTTCAAATAAATTGTATCCCAATGAGAAAAAAAGCACCCAATCAGTGAAAGGGGAAGTATGTGGCTCCATGATAATTGTTCACTTATTGAAGACACAGATGTTAATTTTATATTCAATTTCTTTACCTTTATTGCTTCTTGTCCTGTTGCCTGTTTACTCTTTGCAAGGCAAGAAAAATGTGCAGTGTTTTATTCTGCAGTCTCCTGAAGGAATAAAATTAGGTTTAAAAGTAAATTCTTTTATAAGCAAAATAAATTATAAGTGAATGTCGTGGAGAGGTGCACGGTAAATTGATTTCTGTGTACAAATTGTCCTTTTTTGTGATTTGTTGATAAAAATTTAATGTTAGACATGTTAGAAGCGTTAAACATGTCATCAGGACGTGGCAAATATTTTCACTTAACTGTTTGCTTGTTGTTTTTCTTTATCACTATATTTTAAAAAGCAGTTTCTAACATAATATTGGAAATCTAGCACTTCAGGTAAGCAGAAAATAGAATCTTTAGTCATTATGAAAAATACATTACAGCATAATGCAAACTTCCATATCTCAGCTATTGCTGGCTTGGATATCTGGCTATCTCAAAATCAGGAGGTGTAGAAGTTAAAATTAGTACTAAAGCTAGAAAAAAATATTAATAGGAAAAACAATTGAGCCAATACAAAAAAAAACAAAGAAACAAACAAACAAACAAACAAAAACCTAAAAAAACAACCAAACACCAAATGCAGTCCTTTAAGTACTGTTTCATATCTATTTGGAAAAAAAATAAATAAACTCCTAAATTTGTTATTTAAATAGTCCCAGCAGATATAACATATTCAAATCATCAAATATTTATGCAGGAAGATAAAGAAAGAATTGGGAATGTTGTATTAGAATATGGAACTGAAACTTTCTAGGAAAGTTAGTAAAGTTTGATAGAAAGCAGAAGAGGGAGACAGTAGCTCCATATCAGAATCTACTTGTAGGAATAAGGAATAGTCAAACGACTAAGCATATGTAATAGCTCATTCTAGATTTGAGTCACTAAACACTTGAAAAAAGGAAGGCTCTTTTGCCTTTTGCTCAATTTCAAGTACAATAGTACCATATAGTCTGAAAAAAATACTTGCAATCCAGTGCACAAAACATCATATGTAGACGTTTTGGTGCTAGTGAAATCAAGGTAGCTGATGAATGGAAGATAAGAGCCCTAGAAACTTTCTGTACAAAAAACAAACAAACAAAAAAAAACCCAATAACAACCAAAAAACCAAACAAAAAACAAAAACAAACAATAAAAGAGGTTGAACATCTTGAAAAGGTTATAAAATTTTGACACTTTTAGTTGGGATAGCAATCACAAGAAACTCTTTTTACTTTTCAAGAAAAATTCT
>WBND01000484.1:493116-503550 GCA_013398595.1 Tychaedon coryphoeus
AGCATCATGCAAGTGGCTAACCTTCCCAGCATAGAAAAAAACCCCAGATATTTAGAGAAGCATAATTTCTGTGATTTTATTGTAGCTCCTACCTACTCTTAACTTTGAATCCTATATTTGTGTTGTGCCTAGAAATCTATTGGTAATCATCCATTGAAATGAGGTTAAAAAGAGAAAGAAGAACATACAAAAAAAATATGAAGCAGAGAGGCAGAAAGAGAGAGAAGGCTGAAAAATATCCGTGTAAAAATCAGCAACAAAAAGAAAGGACCACAGGAAATAGGCAGCTCATGGGAACTCATGCTGGGGCTTTTGTTACAGAAGGAAGAGCCTGGAAAACAAACAGAACCATAAAGTTTGTGCTCAGTATGTGCCTTTAAGCCATTGGCATTAATTAAGATTCTATGGCTTACAAACAATTATGACATAATTAAAGTGAGATTCTTTCTACAGTAAAACAATAAGAAATGACTTTTAGAAACCGTGGGAACTATTAAAACAGCACATCAGAGCCAAAATGAGCAATATTTACTAGTATTAACACTATTAAAATGCCTTTTGAAGACAAACTTAGGCAATTATTACTCAGAAAAAACTCACGGTTCGAGATATAGAACAGTGATAATTAAATCCCTTTTTCTATATATCTCTGGTTTTGGTGTTTGACAGAATGGAGTCTTTAAGAGAATCTATTTTAATGGTCTTGAATTAGCAAGATATTAAAACAGAGTGCACTTAGCAGGAGGTTGATATCTACTGAAAGCTTCATTATTGATATTATTATATTGATTAGGGAACTGTTTTAAAGGCCCAGCCTACAGAGGCATATATCCATGATGTCTAAGTGCTACAATGTCTTGCAAAGTTTCAGCATTGGGTAATGTGTGTTTAGACCCAGGCCTCACTTGTTCCAGGAATTCTGAAGCACAATATGAATTATTCCTATATTTATGAAATTACCATTCTAAGGAGAAATATTTTACCTCTATTTTACCTCTATACTTTACCTCTTTAAATAAAATCTTATTTTGCTTGACATCATAGGTGTCGAAAAAGAAAACAAACTGCTACAATCTGGGTGAGAGAATATTTTGGGAAAGGACAAAACCCAAGAAAACAAACAACTAATAAAAAAATTTTTTTTTGGTCATGATCCCTTTTCATTATCCATTACAACATCATGTTTTACTTTGGAATAGAGCTGAATTAGAGAAGAGAAAATATTTTTCTTCATTCTTTTGTAAAAAATACAGAAGTTTTTTAGAAGAGCTTGGTAAGGCAACAGAGTGGTTCTGGTCTGTGATTGACAGTGGATGAATGGTTCTTTTGCACATATTATTACAGGGGGTTTGACACCTGGTGTCGTGGCATGATCTCTTTACGATAAAATTCATCCTTGATGATGTTTATTCATTCTGCATCAATTTAATTAAAGAGATGTGCACTATCATTTAAGCAGGGGGATGCAAATTTGGGTTATATAGAAGAGAAAAAGGTCAAAGTTTTGTATGAATAGTAATATTTTTATTACATTTAGTCATAAATGAGAACGAAAAATGTAGATAGGAATAAGTATAATAATAATTAAAATTTAAAAAAACGTGCTTTGAAGTTAAACTTGATGGAATTCCTCTAGTGAATTATTTTATATACACGTGCTGGTTGCACGTGGGGTGGGGGAGAGTGGAGCACAAAGCTCGGAAACGGGAGGGCTGCCCCTCTCTGGGAGCTTCCCCTGTGGGCTGCAGGGACCAATCAGGGGGCTGATTCAGCAGCTGACAGCCCAAGAAACCAATTAAAAAGTTATTTCGCTTTCACAAATCACATTGGTAAAGCTAACTTGACTCTCTTTTGCCTTAGGCCGGGAGGCAGGCGGCGGCCTGCGGAGCTCCGGCCCCGGCGGGGGGCCCCGCACGGCGAGGTTCCGGCTCGGCCCGGCTCTCCGTCTCCGTGCGGCCTGGCCGAGCCACTGAAGCTCTCCCTCCTCCCTGTTCTGAGAAGAGAGCCCCCCAGCTAACCACACGGCAGAAAGAAGGCCAGCCTTCCCCACGTGGTCCCGGTGGCCATGTTTTTCTCAGCAATGCGTTGGCTCAGCTCCTTCACTTTTTGGATGCCCTTTTAGCCCTTTTAGTGCCTGGATGAGTCTCTAGATCTCCTGAGCTCCCCAGAATGAAAGGAATAAAGCAAGAAGAATTACTAAAGTCAGTGAAATGAAGATTAAGTTGCAGATGGGAAGAGATTGAAAAGATGCCACTGGTAAGTAGCTTTTTTTGTGGGCTGTGAGGGGACTGTGACTGCACTGAAATTCCTTTAAACTGGGAAATATACTTCCGGAGGTTGGGTGCTTGAGAAGAAGACTTTTTTTGCCTTGAGGAAATGGGGCTCTCTGTTTTAGGACTGGGAATATGGACAGAGACTTTTAATAGAAAAGAGATGAAGAGAATTTTGTCTTTCAGCAGCTTGCCTTTAAAAGTAGTACCCCAAGTGTGCATCATAACCCATAACACGGCTCTGGAAGGACTGTGGGAATGGGAGGAAAAATCATAATTTGCAATTGTTCTCTGGGCGGATGCAGATTGTGAGAGTGAAGACACCCCCTAAGCCTAAACCAAAAAAAGGACTTTTCTCTCTAGAGTGAACTGAAATGATTATTTAAGTAAATAACTGACTGAAGTGTTCTCTGTGTGTTACTGTTAAGAAATATGAAAGATGAGGGAAGGGGGAAGGAGAGAATAATCTAGAAAACTTATTCTCAATTTTTTGTGTTATTAATAAATTTCTTTTTATACCCTTTTAATTTTAAGGCCTGCCTTGTCTTTGCTCCTAAATCCCTTCTCTAAAAGAAATTAAATATATTAAAATTGGCAAACCCCAGACACACCATGACAATACATAAGTCTAAGGATCACATATACTTAAATGTATTAAAGTTGAGGTTTGCTCTCATCTTTCTTCACAGGAAGATCATTCATTTCTTCTAGCTGATGCAAGATCTTCTCAACATTTGTCTTAAGATGTATATAAACATGAAAGAAATCAAGTGATCTCAGAAGAAAGTTGGTCTTGTAAATAGAACAGGACATAAACACAAATTAGGTCCTTCCAATGCACTAAAGCATCCCAAAAAACCCAGCCAAAAACCTTCAGCTATTCCTTTTCTTGTCCACTAGCACCTTTAGCTAATGGCAATTTACAACAGCATAGGAGCCAGGACTTTGCAACTAACAGTATTATGCAGAACAAGAGTCACATATAGGTACAATTCTTCCCCCTTTTATTTCTCTGCTCATATTTTCTATTTGAACTCTACTTGCCAAGATGATGACTCCTCAAGTCTTTAGAAGAGTCTCATTTGGTCCCACAGAAAAGTAAAAGTGAAAAACTATATTGAAACTCTTCCTACGGTTCTCCCTTCATTTGGTGCCTGGAAAATAATTTTCTGGGGAATTTCTGCCCTTGGCTTCTGAACTTCGTTCAGTACCTGGCTCATCATTCTTGTAAAGGAGTATATTAGCACATACAGAACAGGAGTATATTAGCAATCATAATTTCTTTCAGGTACGAAAGGTAGTTCATTTTGTTGGTGCAAAAAGCCTCAGGTGTTAAGTAGGCAGTATAAGAGCTGGAAAAAGGACCCATAAATAATTTTAAAAAATAATTAGGCATAGCTACATGGAGGTTTAGCAGTGATTTCCATAAATGGACACCCCGCATATTGGGTTAGCTGATGTGACTTTTTTTCCTGTGATAAACCATAAAACCTCAGATTCAACCATTTTCACAGCTAATGTTTTGCATATCCTGTAATATAATGTATTTTTTTTAAATCACTACAGATGGGGAAATGCAATGGCTCATGAAATTGATGAGGGAATATAAGGTCTTCGGATCAAATCTGCTCTTACACAAGCATGAGCTTGTAGCTATAAGACTGAAAACTCCAATTCTCTGGAACAAGGCAAGCCTTAAACCTTGCAAGAAGGTCAGTGGGGAAAAAAAATGAAAGAATGAATGCTCCTTCTGTCTATCCTCTCTGCATTGGTAAGCACCAGAGCCTCAGATATTTCCAGCACAAACTGAAGCTTAGTGAAAGGTCTCTGTGGGTGGCCTGACGAAGATGAGTCTCAGCACTAACAGAAATTGCTTGAAGATGGTCAAATTCCTTGTTCTTTGTCCACTTACAGTGGGATTAAGGTTTGGGCAAATAGAGAGATATAGGTCATTTTGGCATGGCTGGTATTAACATCATTAGCTTTAGGGTGAGCTGACTTAGATTGATGAGGAGTCAGACTCAATGGTTGTGAGTCACTCCCAACTCAGGATATCCCATGATTTTATGATTACTATCACTCCCCCTGCAAAAGATCACAAATACCAGGATCTGCCTCATACAAAGGAAACACATTTTCTTAATGCTGTGTACAACTGAATTTGCTATCCTAAGAGGGAAAAGTTTTGGTTGGTTTCAAGGAAAAGAGGTGACAGTGGACACCATGTATTTCTTTCCAGAACATGTAATACACTGCTTTTCATCTGGTATCTTGGGGTTTTAATTTTTTTTAATCATGAGATCTAACAGAGCTTCTTTCCTGCAAGAATCCCTTTATTACCAGAATTAAAGCTACTTATAAAGGCCAAATATTAATTATGATCACTATTTTCTTTATCAGATGTAATATTGTTTTTTTAAAGCATTTCTAGGAATTAGTGAAACTAATTGAATAATCTAATAGTGTCTACTGAGTGGCCTTTAAGAGGTCCTTTCCACAGTCCTTTGACTTGCGGGCATATGTTCAAAAAATACATGCAGCTGTAACTAAATATAATTGGAGTCCTCTAACACCATGGGCCTGGTTGAGTCCCTTTGAAGCCAAAGGGAGTCAGGGGAACTCCAAAAAGTCAGAGATCATGCTGTTGATGAACAGAAAATTCAGTCTACAAGCCTTCCGATGCACTGATTTGCAAGACTTCCATTCCCCATGTCTGGAAACTTGTCCACACACCCTGAGTATAATACAAGGAAATAAGCAAGTAAGTAAGAAAGGGTTGAGAGGAGCAAAGTGGAGGTAATGCTGGGAAAGACTAATGCACTGGTTCTTATCCATTTGAAAATAGTCTTACCTCCTCATAAAGATCCTCCTGACAAGCCCACCGGAAAAAAAAAAAAACAAAACCAAAATTCAAAAGCTAGGAGAGGAAAAAATTAGTCTCCCTCACTCCATCTCTAAACTGGGCAACGTCCTTTTCAGTTTAAGGAAAATTTTTACATGAGGACAAGTCTGAAAAACTACTCTACTTGCCACAGACCAGACCGCTGTACCTAAAATTTATTTTCCACCACATTTCTGTAACATGCAGTTCACCATCATGCAGATATCTGTAAAGCATTGTTTAGAATCTTCCATTTGGTGGAGGAAAGAAGAATATGGTGGTACAGAAGTGCATTTATCAGTCCAAAAGAAATTGGTCTTTCCAAATGAGGAGAGAAATTTGTTGTTGGAGAAAAGCCATAGGTCACTTCCTCCAGCTGTACAGATCAATGTGAACCTTGCTACTGCAGGAACAGGCATTCAGAGTCTGTGCAAAACATAAACAAGGGGAAAAAAGAAACATCTTACAAGCAAAACAAATGAGTTGAGAAGATGTTGGTAGTCGTCACAAATTTGATACATATAAAAAGACAATGCAACAGCTCATGTGATAACTGTAATTCCTTTAATTAATTCCTTTCATACATGCAAGGAAAACAGGAGCTTTTCCTCGAAGTAATGCATGCACACTAATGCACACACAAACAAGTTAACCACAAATAAGTTAACAAGACCTTAACCTGACCATAGATACTCTATTCTGACTGGTTAGGAAGAAGCTGAAGGATCATTCTCAAGTTTTCACTGAAAGTAATGAGGTAGGAAGAAAGCAATTAAAACCAAACCAAACCAAACCAAACCAAAACAAAACAAAACAAAGCAAAAAAAAAAAAAACCCAAACCAAACCAAAACAAACAAAGCCAAAACAAAACAAAATAAATAAATAAAAAAACAATAACAGGGGAAGCAGAAAGAAGAAGCTTTATTTACTCTGGTTTTAGCTGAATAAATAGCCACAGTACAAGACCATTGGATCCCTCCTGTAGTCCTACACAATGATAGGGATTGCTTCTTGAACATTTCCATCCAACTTCAGGTGATTGGAGGATGCCTGACTATCTTACACTACTTCTCCAGTTCCCATTTTCCCAAATGCTCAAGACTCTACCAGCTCATGAAATCTATGAAATGACTGATGATTTTTACGGAATTGTGAGAGATCTTAGTTCAGTTTCTGCAAGCTCTGCAGGTATCCCAGCACCAAAGCAGTGCAAATTCTGCAGTCTATTTTGTGTCTGAATGCATATAAAGTAATATAGCCCAGCCAAACCTAAGCTTCAGCAGCACAGTCAAGTCTGAAATTTGTTGATTTAAAGTTAATTTAAGCTTTAGGGAGCTGTATGATTGCAGGGTCATTCCTAGACTGTTTTGTCAATGTACATCTGAACAAAGAGTGAAAAGGTGACTCTTGGATCATGCAAAAGAAAGTGCATTTCCAGGCTGCAGAGTGAGCTGTAAGAGAACCATAAGCTGCCTGACAGAGACCAGAGCACAGCCTAGCATCATCCACCTCACTGTGCACAGTCACCCTCAGCCACACCTTGAGGCAGGCAGAGACCATAAACTTCTCTAGTGTAGTTTCCGCTTCTCCAGTGTAGTTTCATTCTGCTTATGTTAGCCAATAAATTAATTCAGTCAGGCTGATGGACATCTCTGAAATCTAAAATCCTACTTGGCACCCCAAAATGTGTCTTCAAATGCAATGTATTTTAATGTCAAAATATAAGGTTTGTCCACATGCTTGCCAAATATATGTATGGCATGTGTAAATGCCAAATATATGTATATGCATACTGACATACAGAAAATAAACAATTATATACACAGATTTTAAAATGTGATAGAATAAGCAAAGGGGGAAGATACAGCCTCAACATCTCATTTGTCTAGGAAATGGAGGATGAATATTTTTATCACCTTCCCCAGTACTGACTGACTTGCAAGAAATATTTGAATTTAAAATTATCCCATACAGATGACAACCCATTTTTGCTACCCCTTCACTTGTTTTCCTCAGTGGCCTTGCTTTGAGCAAAATAAGCCTAGATTTCAAACTTAACTTTATATTTTCATTTTGCCAAAGACCTAGCTGGCTGTCAGTATGAGACCATGGGATAACTATCATCTTTGAAATGTTTGCTTTTTTAACTTGGGGAAATGAACGCGCACTGGCCCTTTCACCTTTCCTCTTCTGTCTCTCTTCTTCACACAGATAGAAACCCAAAATCCTATGTGAAAATAACATCATTAAGGTTGCAAAGTCAAGCCTGCAGAAATTAGAGAATGTGAAAATTAAGTTTTCCTCTGAACCTTAATTAGCTGAAGGTGGCAGGCACCCTGTGGAAAAAATAGCATGTGATCATGTAATTAAAGACTGTGCCATAATGCCCCCACACAAGGGTGCCAAATTAATGTTGTGCGGGCAAACTTAATTCAAGCATTCCCTAACTTGTTTTGAGTGCTTGACTTTGCAACCTTAGTAATGTCCCTTTAATGCAGTTTCGTGTGTGTAATTTTAGGCAGAACTATCTTAAAGAAGCTTTTGGTCTGAGATATTACTGTCACTGAGTCTTATTTAGACTCTTATTATATTATCATGATTTCATGGCATTTTAATTTATATTGCATTATTGGGCTGTTAACTTACTTCCACTACTCAATTAGGTTGACAATATTGTTTCACTTCTAATATGCTTCTCTTGCTATTCAACGTATTATAATTATTAGAAGGCTATTTATATTTACCTACTGCCAGTTAAACAAGGCTCTCTTGAGTGTCACCATGTTAGCTACAGACCTTGATAGGAAATAAATCGTCTTAATACAGTCATATAAACATGTTTATAAACTTTTCAAGCTCATGTTCAGAATATAATAATATACAATTACAATAATAAGTGCAGAGTAAGACTACATTTAACATAAATAAAGTCCTGAGTTGATTGGATCTTTGATTATTTAATGGCATAGAATTGAGAATATTGCATGCATGTTTTTATTGGAATTCCTTATAATATCTCATAATGCTATGATTATTTAATAGATCCTTCTATTGAATACTTTTATAATAAATATTCTTATAATTATATATTTCACTAGCATCTCCTTGTTTGAAGCAACATATCTAAATTCAGAAAGCTGCACACATCAGAAATCAGTGATACATAAACTCAGCAAGTTGCACTTGCATTAATGGATGTTCTTTTTTTGAGATGCTGTGAGCTGGAGATATTTAAAATAACCTACACTAGCATATGCTTTTTAAAATGCTTGCTTCTATCTATTGATTACATAGGATACCAATACAATATGTTAGGTAGTAATTACTGCTGGGATCCAATCAGATCAGTCTTCTTCTGAAGATTGATTTCTAATGGACCTCATTCATTAAAAGAAGATAGTTGGGACAGCCCTTTCCCATTTAATCTTTATTTAATGATTAAGACAGTGAGCAGGTCTATCGCTAACTTTTTTTTCTTTTTTTCATTCTGGGTGAAGAATTCAAGAAATAACATGCTTAAAAAAAAAACAACAAACAAACAAAAAAAAAACAAAAACAAAAACAAAAAAAAAACCACCAAAAAACTGTTTTAATCTTGAATGGCTCTGTCATGACCTCAGCAGATTTGGGCTGCTTGGATCAAAACTGACCTTTTAACAGGAGAAAAGTGAAGAGCTTTCTAAAGCAATCCATCCTGGCCCTCCATATTTGAAAATAATTAAGTGCCTGGAAACATAATTTTAAGCTAGGCCCAATTTAAAAGTAGTTAGATTCATGTAGGAACAACATTTCAACATTTTAGAGGATTTAGTCCAAAAATTCCATGCCATGCTATTGCAGCATCCAACTGTCTCATTTTTAATATTAATTTTAGTAGTGCCTCAGGAACAAAAAAGCTATTCAATCCCTCCCTGGAGTTTAAAACACAGAATGCATATATAGGTAGTTATATCAAGTGCCTTCCTCAGTAATCAATTAGCAAAGCTGCACCTATGTGTGGAGGTGTGTGAGAGGGAGCTTAACACACCTAATTTTGCAGAGTAAATTAATAGCTTTCTTCCTCTAATTAATTTGCTGCTAGTCTGAGCTCACTATAATTGGTATATCCAAAAGCAAGGATTAGCAGAGTGGACCAGACCACTGGCCTGTTTGCTTCAGCTGCTTGCTACTAACAGAGGACATTAACAGGAATTCAGAAAGATGGTTTCAGATGAAACCTGTATCAGACAACTGCCATTAATTTCCTTTAAAGCTCATATCTTCCTTAAACTTTTTGTGTTTGCTTGAATAGCATTTTGCAAGTGGGAGAGGGCTTGGATTTGCAGTAGTCCAAACACAACCAGCTCTTCAGCAGAGTCCAAACAAGCACCTTTTTGCAGATTATACAGCTTGAATGTATACCTGTGCTGCACATGGCTACACAGCTGACCTTTCAAACCTGAGTAAGGTAAACTGAATTATTTAAATTTGAGATAGTATTTTCTTTGTTCTCCTTGAGAAATCCTATCGATATGCACTGTGCTATCACTCAGTTATTTTCTGAGATACACAAGCTTCCCAGTAACTCCTCAATAGTGAGGTGCAAGATGGAAGCACAGCAGAGGGGATAAAAGGTAATTTAGGGAGCAGATTGTCCATTTACATGACAAGAGGCAATCCATGAATGCTGTGTGCCAATATCACAGAAGGATTAGAAAGAATATGGCTAAGGCATGTTTTGTCACCTCCTTCCCACTAATAGCCATTATTTTCTGGGCTCCACCAACATTTACACTGAGAACACCCCTCGTGATTTTTCTCATCCCATTTCTGACTTTACCTCCTGACACCTGTGTTTGACTTGAGTTTGACAAGAACTGTCAAACCTATAATTTTGGAGGTCTTCAGCAGCCTAAAGAGCAGGTCTGAACACACAGGAAAGGGATGAGTTGAAGGAAATCCATAGCTCCTGACTTAGAGAATAGGCTTTTTCCTGGTTCAGTCTTACTGCAGTTCTCCTCCCAGCCCCTTCCCATGGTGTCCATAAAGGAAGTTTTTCATTCCTTCCCACTAATCACTTCTGACATGAACCTGGAAATCTTATCTATGAGAATCAGCCTATTATATTCTAGGACAGTCTCAAGGAGGAAAATGCTGATACAGCACCTTTGAATAGTAAGAAGTAAAAAGTTCTGGGTTTTGGTGTTTTTTGGTTTGGTTTGGTTTCTTTTTGTTTGGAATTTTCTTTTTGGTGTTGTTTTCCTGTGCTATTTTCTAAACTGAGAAAGAATGCAGGCCAAAAT
>WBND01000484.1:507131-517603 GCA_013398595.1 Tychaedon coryphoeus
CACCATGGGCTGCTCCAGGGGCTGCAGGGGAATCTGAGCTCCAGAGCCTGGAGCAGCTCCTGCCCCTCCTTCTGCACTGCCCCGGGGGCTGCAGGGCTGCTCCTCGCCCACATTCTCACTACTCTACTCCAGCTGCTGCTGCATTTTCCCCTCCCTTCTTAGTTTTCTTATCCCAGAGGCACCAGCAGCATCGCTGATGGGCTCAGCCCTGGCCAGCGAGGGTCCATCCTGGATCCAGCTGGCTCTGCAGGACATGAGGAGCTTCCAGCAGCTCCTCACAGAAGCCACCCCTATAGTCCCTCTGTTTCCAAAACCAGTGCCAGACAAATACAGAAAATCTTATGGAGTTTTATGTATATATATAAGGAGAAAAAATAATTTTAAAAAATAAAAAAAAAAAAGAAAAAGAAAAAGAAAAAGAAATAAAAAAGAAGAAAAGTGAGAAATAAACCCTTCTGAGTTCTTTTTATTAATACCCTACCCGAGGGTGCTGCAATGTTTAAGTAAGGGTATCAGGGCTGGTACCACACATTTCCTTACTCCCCAAACTGCCTCTGGCTCTCTGCCTCTTCTTTTTAGCAATTCATTGGAAGCTTAGGTGGAGTTGGTGGCCCATAGCTGTAGTAAATCAAGCTAATTACATTTTCACTAAAGCTGAAAATGTCTGTGGTGGATATTTTTTTCCATTTTTTTTTTTTTTAAATTTAAAGTACAGACTATTAATATGTTTTTACTAAGTCTAAGTTATACCTTTAACGTAAAGCTAAACTGAAGCAACAACTGTTGTTCAACTACAGCAAGTGCAAAGTACAAACCCCATTTGGAATGCTGAATTGTAAGGATACCTGTTCATCCAAGACCATAAAATGGGGGCTGATGTTGAGACAAACAAATAATGCTTAAAAACCTGATGCAGGAAATCTATAACCTTATAGAAAGCCTACTATAAGCATGGCAAAATCCACTGGGGTGTCTAAACTCATAAATCATGCCCATGAGGAATATTCAGTTTTTCCTAAAGTTCACATACATTCAGCAAGAAGAGCTCCCCTGCTTTCATTAACTCTGCCAGGACAGATGCACCTGTGCACATACAGATGTTTTTTACCGCTTCAGATGTGGTGAGGTGTTCTGCCTGTCCTCGGCTGGCAGTCCAGGAAATCACAGTCCTTTTCTCTAGGGGCTTCCTTGACCGTATTTTGGCCATTGGACAGTCTGCTGAAAAATACCCAAAACACTTCACAGAACCTGGGCAACTTTCCACCATTTGAGATATAGGTAGACATTTATTATTTGCTGCCTCTACAGAAACAGCCTACTCTTGAAGCTGACTTCTCATGTTTAAGAAATTTTGGGGTCCCCTTTTTAGGGTAAAAATATATCCTGTGTATTTGATGTTCATTTCCAGGATGAAAGATGTATTCTTCTTGCAGTCATCTTGTGGGTTTGCACAGCTAGTGGTAATATTTATTGGAAAAAAGGAAAAGATGAAACATAGTTTTCCAATACTTTCATTATTATTCAAAGAGGTTGTTTAATTGTCAAAATTAATGGATAATTACTGGATAATTTGAGGGTAAACACAGTCTTTTCAGTATATCAGATTAATCAAATCCAAGCATTTCTGTCTTTCTGTGAAATAGTTAATGTTTGGAGCAGAGTAGATAATGCAAATGAAAACTATTATGCGGAGTTAGTTTAACGATACGCAATTTAAAACTGTAGCAATTGTTTTTGGTCAGTTTCTTGCAATCTGCAAGGTAATTTCTTTCAATTTATTTGGAATTAATCAAGTGCAGTGTTGAAAAAGCAGAGTGAATTGATGTTAAATAGTTTTTGGAAGATGTAATTGTCTGATGATTTGTAAATAGCCAAGCTTATCAAAAAAGTAATTTAAATGTTATGCTGACAATTTTGTTCAGTTTGGTGTACTCTGTAAACTTGTGAATCCAATTTTTAGCCCTCATTAGCATCAGAATTCTTTTTGCAATGCTAAATGATTGCAGGTACTTCTTATGTGTGCCCAAAACACCTGTTGCTGAACTTTTACTGATCCTCAGCCTGCAAAGAGAGCACACAGTAAAGTTGTAATTAAAAGGACTTCTCTTCCCTAGTTTTCATAATCTAGATATTCTGTTGACAGAGAAAACTTAACCAGTACTAGAAATTTATAGTCATGCACCGTAAGGCACAGTGATAAGTTCAACTCAGAAATCAATACAGTTTTTAAATGGTTACTTTCATTCAGGTTTTAATTGCTTAGCATATTTTTTCATTATTTTCTCTGAATAATAAAATTTGAAAAATTCCTGCCTTGCCCTTCCCTCTAACAGTTAATGGAAAGAAAGGAAAGGAAAAAAAATCACTGCTGACACAGAACTCCTAACCAAAAACAGCTTGACTCTGTTTTTCAGGACTAGTATTAGCTTGTTTTTTGTTTCATTAAGTTGTTGTTAATGTTAGTTTCAAACAATGATGTTTCTGCATTCACACATTCCTGCATGTATTCCAATATTTTACTATATCCAGTAGTAGTGCATTAAAAAAATAGCAAAATATAAACATAAACACTCTGAATTAGGAGACATCATAAAACTCAATATTTTTACTTTAATGTTAATTCACCTTTCTTGCATATATACATTATGAAAATGCGTTTTATGATAGAATCATACTCCATTTCTGCTACTAGACTCTTCTAAACAGCTAAAGGTCATTTTTTCTAACGTGGCTAGAAATAAGCCAAGGGGAAAAGAAGACTGACAGAATTTGTAAAATATAATGTGAAATGAGCTAAAATTAAGAAGCAAACATCTAGGGTAAATATGGATGGGGAAGAATGTTGGATGAGCCTTTGGTCTGGACTCACAAATAAAACTCTAAAAAACCCCCAAAAACAAAACAACTTGAGAAAGGTATATAAAAAGAAATCCACATGATCTTCTAGCTATCTCTCCTAAAAGGTAGCTGGCCCCTTTCTGAAATATAAAAATGAAGTATAAAAAATCAAAAATATTTGGAAAATATTTTTAAAAAATCAAACTATAAAGCGTTTCAGAGGAACAAATCATGTCCTGTAAATAAAAGTGGTTGGGTTTTTTGTTTTGTTGGTTTTTTTTGTTTGTTTGTTTGAGGTTTGTTTGGTTTTTTTTGTCAAAAATCTATTAAAAATTTATATTTTGACAATGAAGTTAATGTTTGTGGAATTCCATATTCATGGCAAAAGTGATTTGACAAAAGAATAAAAACATATATCTGTCTTTGCAGAAAAAAAAAAAAAAAAGGAAAGTATAGTGAATGAAAAGTCATGTTGATCATTTGTCCCAGCAACTGATGGAATGTGCTGTGACCCATGAGCACTGGTTTGGACTTTTCTGCAGCCCATATGTGCCAATCTGAGCTTGGACATCCTTTTTGTTCATGTAGAAAAATAGACTTTTGAGAATTCAGCTTCTTTTTGTTTATAGAACAATGCAAAGAGATTAATTGTATCTTGTATTGCTTATTTTAAAATATCTCTATCATTATGAAGGTATCTAATGCCTCATACTCTGAATGCTTCTCTTAGGTGGAGATGTCTGTACACTAAAGCTCTGGAGACACGTCTGAAAAAGTCTAGGAGTCATACAAACTCCAACAACAAATCTAGGATTTTCAGCAGTTGAGATAGACTGAACAAGCTTCATAAGAATTCTAGTTTCTCTGTCTCAGGTATCTACATATCAGAACTGCAAACTTCCTTGGAAAATATGGAAACAGACACAAAAAGGCTTTAAAACCACAACTGTTTGTGTTGTGCAGGAGGCTAGAGAGTCTGTTTGGCAAGGTCTCAAAATTTAGAAAATAAATCCAAAATCTGTTTCTTGCCCTTTTTCTTCTACACATTTTTTCCTTATATATTATACCAAGTTGGTCTGGAACAATTTGTTGCAGTATGCATACAGCAGAGGTTGGATAATCTCTATTGCAGAGTCTTACCTTATACAAAAAACAGGCTTACAGTAAGAAAATAAAAAAAACATCTAGCCCTCACCATTTAAATTCTAGGTAAATTATTCACTATTTTGGTTTCAGAGCACTTATTCTGAGCCTGGAACACCGTCTTTTAAGGTCATAGCCTGAGGATAGAACTAGGAAAACAGAGTAGGTTGGTTTGTTTTACTTATCAGTGATGTATTTTAATTAGAGTTGTGTAAATCTTCCTTTGTGCCCCTTCTTTCTTATTCTTCTTATTTCTCTATTCCTTATATATAGGAAACCAAATGAACAACAGTTATATATACATATATGCATGTGTATATATATAATATGCGTATGTATGTATGTGTGTGTGTATATATACACATATATGTACATATTTTTATATCTATCTACTACAGGCATCACTGCTCTGCTGTTATATTCTACTGCATTGAAGAAAATGAATCTTTTCAAACAGGTGAATTTTCCAACAGAAATGGACCAGACTCAGTTCATTGAATAGAAAATGTAATGGTGATCTAAACCTATTACCTTCAATGGAGTCTGTGACATTTTCTTCAAGCATATTGATCTGCTGGAGAGGGAGGTGGGGGACCGAGGGAGAAAGGGAACTTTATTTTTTTTTACTTACTGTGTTGCATCAGTCATTGTAATGCTAGTCACAATGTATAAAAGACTCATAGACTCAACAGGGCTGGTCCTTTTACAGGGGCTGCAATAAACACCTCTCTGAGGCTGAATTAAAAAGCTGGTTTAAAATCAGCTCTATGTGTACTTTAAAACCAGCACAAATAAGCCTAATTCTTCTCTGCTCCGTTCCAAAATTTTCTCTTGCACAATAGTCAATCTTATTTCAGTCAAACACACCCAGCGCTTGTCCAATGGTCCATTCTTCTTTTGTAATTTATACTACCTTTCAGCTAGTTAATCACATTTCTCTCCATGCATATCTCTTTCTACTAGGCTGTTAATAGAGAATGAACAAATTTCAAATCCTATTTAACCTAATTTGGATTGGCAACATGTCCTTTAGAAATGGTCGGGGGGAGGGGGGGAGAGGAAGAATACCACGACTAGCCTGTTTCTTGTATATTTTCTAGGTTTACTTTTTTTTTTTTTTTTTTTTTGTTGTAGAATCATGTCTCTAGAGATTAGAAAAGCAGCAGAGAATTCTGCCTCATTATAGAAGTGACATTTGTGCTGGTATAGTTAGGGTTTGTCAGTGTTTCTATTATAATGTAATTCCTTGCCTTTACTGAATAAAATAGTCTCTTATTTGCAAAGTTTTTACCTGAACAATGTGGATTCAGGTTTTGCTCTACTTGTGGCAACAGATATTCCATCTTTACATTGTATAAGTTTGTTTTGGTTTTTTTTTTTTTTTTTTAATATGCTGCAAATATTTTTTTGTATTTAAAGAACACTGGTAAGACCTTCAAACTATTACTTTACTGGTAGAATCACCTGTAGAGATAGAGGACACATTAAAATTCTTTGGCAAGATCACAGTGCTAGTAAAGTTCTTTAATATTAACATAATATTGAGTCCATTTATTTTGGTATTATCTTAATTTGATCCATTTTGCACCCTGTCCATGGTATATATATTTTTTAATTTGTGCTAGCACATGAAGCTATTGCATTTTGTTGTAATCTGAATTTTATAATCTTGCCTATTACTTACAAGCAATCTGCTGCTGCAGTTGTTCCTAGGTGTTTTTATAAACTAATTTAACATCTGTTTGTACTCTGTAACAGTATCGACTTACAAATGGGCAATAGAACTTAGCATTGTTGAGAATTACTATGCAGATAGATGAAGTTACATTAGTAAAAGTAAAAACCACTCAGTATTTTATTGTAACTTCTTAAATAAGCTTTGTTATCAAGATTTTTTTTATTTTCAGTTGGGCTTAGGGATTGAATAGCTAGGTTATTTACAATAAAGTATCAGCCAATATGTTTTATTTGGAAATAAATAAATAGATACTTTGAATGGTGGTTAAATTGAGTTTTAAAGTTCCAAACCATTCTTTACCCATAATGTGATTCTGGGATCTAAAGGCATATATACAGCACTTGTTAGCAAGTGAACAAATGTAAAGTGGGAGTTAAAAAATTGCTCTGAATCATTAGAAAGATTTAATTAAGATACAAAGCCTGTAAAGTTGTTTGGGCTGCACTGAGAGCGAAATTTAGGCCATGAAAAGTATAAGCCTAGAGCTCTGAGTATACATTACTACAAACACCTCCATTCAAATCTGTTCACTTACCTTGGCATATTTAATAGAAAACAACATTTTCTAATGCTGTTTATTTCCTTCGAGTCTCTGCCATAGAGTGTTTCACTTCAGATATTTTACAAAGTGGTCCAGCTAGATCTGTTAAGAATTGTATCATTAGCAGAGGCAAAATTTGGATTCCTCGGCATCCACTGAGGTTGAGATCTTGTTTACCAATGTTTCACATTGAAAAGGAATAAGGCACTGCCCCAAAGAGTAGAAAGGAGATATGAATCAATCTCTGTTTTTTTGGAGATAGGGTTTAATACACAGAGAAAAATAGTTTGTTAAGGGTCACACAAGTCTGTACAGCAAAGAGGAGCTGTAATCCCTAAATTCATACATACTCAAACTGGAAAAGACAGCTCAGAACCTTCAGAAGGATCAGCTCCACCTACCACATTCCCATGATCCTACATCTTGGCTAGAGAATTCCAAGTCTTCAGGACTTAACAGTGTGAGATACCAGGACCAGAGTACTTGTGGCAGGTAGATGGATTAGCTCAAACTTGTAGTGCAGAAACAAAAACCAATATGTTCTGCTCAGCTTTGTCTCTAACAGTCACTACAAAAACCTACAACAAAATTTTATCCAGCAGAAAATGTCTATTCTGTGGTATTTCCTCTGACAAAGGTGTGTTCTGTGTTGGTTATCATTATTGACCAAATAGCACAAAAGTAATTTGAGAACATTTTGGGGGCATAAAAAAAGAACATTGAATTTTGCCTTTGACCTGTCATTGTTGACGATTGTCAGAACAATAACAAAATAGTAGTTCAGCACTTGCTTTAATGGTGATGTTCAAGTTTAAGAAATAGAAAGGAGGGTTGTTATTTTGCTTTGTTCTGCTTTATTATTCCTTGCAGCTGAAGAGAGATAACACAGAAGAATAGGAAAGGAATGAAGGAATGATGTGACAGAAGTGACATACACATATACACACACCAAAAGGGGGACTGAGGATAGGTAATTTATATTTTTTCCCCTATCAGTCCTTTGATTTATCAGATGGGTAAACACATCTTTTTTTATTTTACAGAAAGGTACATATTCTCAAGTCATCCATGTGATAAAATTAAAAACGGCAGTGGAAAAATGGGAAACATTTTTAATGTTACTGTTAGTGTAACATGCATGATCTTCTTAAAAGTACTTTTAAATAAAACGCAAACTAAATGCCTTGAGACAATAGAAAATGTACTGAATATCTCCAGCAGAGAACTAAACATGGCATAAGGCCCACCAAGACAGCTTTAGAAAACATGACAAAAAATTATATTCCATAAGTGGGGAAAGCAAGTGCTAAAAATTTGTTGAGATTACCAATCATTTCACTTAATGGTGTTTATTTTCCCCCCACTTTGGTCAAACATTCTCTCTCTCTCACTCTCTCACTTTCTCACTCTCTCACTCTCTCTCTCTCTTTCTCTCACTCTCACTATATATAATGTCAGACTATGACAGAAGCACATCTCCAACAGAGTACAGGGAAGTACATGATTAAAAAGAACAACAACAAAAAAATAATCACTGCTGACTATATCAGTTTTAATAGACAATTACTCTGCTTTGTTTCTGTATCTGGAGAGGTGACTGTGAAGTACGAGTCCCCTGCAACCTCATCTAACATCAGGATTAGCCCTGCTATTGACAGGCTGACCTCACGAGGTTTATTCCAGCCATGAGACTAGAAGCTCCAGATACCTTCAGTGTTTCTAGGATGGGTAGGAATGTCAATGAAGATGTTGTGACAGACTTTAGCAAGAGCTATCAATCTAAATACTGATATCAAGGCCAAGGGGACTTGATTGGCGTGCACAGTCTTGTCTGAAACTTGTGCTGCTGCAAAGCCACTAATTAAAATAAAGGCAGCGTCTATTTGCTACATCTTATTTTAATGCAGGCACATTCTCTGCCTTTTATCTCTAGACTTCTTCCTGTTCAGAGACTAATGGTGATTACTGTCAACTGGTCTAGCAAACCAAGCCACTTAGAGAAGCAGGTGGTGTGATCTTTTACTGTAATGGCCCAGATTGACATGCAGCTGTAAAACACACTGAGAGAACTCAGTCCACAGTTCTAGAGCATGAAGGGAGCATTTGTCACTTGGGTCTCTATTATTCACGTTGCAATACTTTGTAGGACTTCTAGTCATGGATTAGAGCCCAGTTATGTTATATGTCCGACATTTTTGTGGATATTACTTTACTGGATTTACATCTAAATTCACAAAGAAACTATTTTTAATTGTCAAAAAACCACAAAAATATTACTCATATATGCCAAATTCTAAAAAAACCATCCCCCAGATAGTGTAACCTTACAAACATATTCACAACTATGGAAAGTTTTAAACCCTATACTAAATAATTTTTGCACTAAAATGTCAGTTTTTTGTATAGAAACTTCTCTTTGTAGTTGGTTGTATATAGATGAAGTTTTTACTCAGACATAGTTGTGACTCGTTAAAGCAAGTCATTCTGACCTTTCTATTTTATTCAAATAATGCTGAAACATTATCTTGTTCTAAAGGAAAAATATTTTAACAAAGATAAACAAATATGTATTTCTAATGTTGGTATTTTGTTTCTTTTAAAACATTAATGGTAATCCCACATGATACAGATTTTATTTTGTAACATTAAGTGAGTAAATATAATCGCTCTGTGGATATGCATATAAAGATAATCTCAGCGGGGAAAACTAAATACACTGGAAAGTAGAAATAAAATTACCAAGCTGATGTAAAAGTATTTGACTCCATGGAAATGAAATATTTTCACATTACAAACCAAAACTACAGTAATAACAACCAGCACATCCCCCATCCTGCATAAAACCTCCTTTTGTTATAAATTGCTTTACACATTTTTTCCTATAATTTTCACTTTAGGGGAAAATGTACCCATTAATCTCAGTAAAGTCCCAACAGGATCTTGGGATCTACTGTAGCTGTCCCCTTGATTAAGTAACTACTCATCAGATTATGTAAAAAGGAGATGGACAATCATATTGTGATTAATCTGCCCTGTGAGAGGGCTCATTGTGGGAGAGCTCTCACCTGCCAGCAGTTTTTACTGCACTGCCAGGATGGCACTATGTCCAATGGTCTTTCCATAGGAACGAGCAGGTATATTCAGATGTCCATGCTAGGAAATCTGTGAAAATCTCTGAATACTGTAGGATGGAAAAGGCAAGATGGTTCTGCCTGTTGCTGTTGTTAATTATGCCCAATTCTCCATAAAACTAGATTTTAATTTAATGAGGACCCATTCTGGTAAACTTTGGCTCATTTGGCCCTGCTTCTACATTTAGGAAAGCCTGCCTAGTCTCCCACTGGACTGTTGAGCTGGATCTGCACTGAACCTTGTCCAGTTTCTTATGTATTTTCCTGAACTTGATGGAATTACAAAGGACCAGAAAGACCAAAGATGGAGTCACAGGCACTGTTCACTAAGTGAAACAGAGTTGAACTTTTCAGACACTGCCAATTATGATTCATTGAATTAACATCCATTTTCAAAATAGCTGGATGGATGTAGTGCTGGGTTTTGATTCATCTAGATTATAAATAAGGGCAGCTCTGAAATAAGGCTGGAAACCTTCATCCTTACTATAGAAGGCAAGTTTCAAATGAAAAACTGTGAAAGCCACATTGATTCAGATTTGTGTAGTTTTATTGTAAAAGAAAAAAGGAAATGCGTCTGAAAGCTTGTGGGGATTAGCAGGAAGGAACCCACATTGACTGCATGCAGCATGTTCCAAGTAAGAAACAACAATGTTATTAGTGAACATAAAGCCTGTGATAAACAATGCCATGATGTTTCATTCACTCTAATAGGCAGGAACAGATAATTGGGACAAATGAAGTACTGAAAACTCTCTCTAACCACCTTTCTGAGCTGCTCTTGGAACAAGTGAATCAGGTTCTGGCATGCTGCAAAACTCAGCAGTAGCTCTGGAAACCATATTTTGTGTTTCACTAAAAGAGTATGTTCCCGTTGCTAATGGAAAACAACAGAAGCTAAAGACGATTGCTTGAATTGTCAGATCTTTCCACCCTTCCCCCCTTTTTTTTTTTCTAATAAAAGGCACTTTTCTTCCAAGGCAGAGCTATTTATCTCCAAGTAGACTAAAAGACTGGGACCAGGTGAAAAATAATAGAAAGTTTTTCACCAATTTCTTCTCTGGCTATTCTTTCAGTATTA
>WBND01000484.1:539379-560292 GCA_013398595.1 Tychaedon coryphoeus
TTTCTTTTTCTTTCTTTTTCTTTCTTTCTTTCTTTCTTTCTTTCTTTCTTTCTTTCTTTCTTTCTTTCTTTCTTTCTTTCTTTCACAAAACAAGTAGTAAGTCAGCAAACAAGACTTTCTCATTGTGAGAAACTTTACATGTAAAGTTTTCGAAATGTGTAAAAAGCTACAATAAAAACTTCAATCTTAAAAGTATGATTAACTGGAAATTTAATACAAATTCTCATAAAATATCTTTAATAAAACATTACAGATAAGATTCAGTCTCTGAAGTCTCTTTCTTTCCTGCCTTTTCCTCTCTCCACTGATAATACAATAAGCTGAAAATGATAAATTTTCATATATACCCACTTGAAAACCTAAAGAGGGTTAAGTCTGGGTTGTGGATATTCCCCGTTGTGTGGACACAACCATGAAAATTTATCTAGCTATGCACTAACTTGAGCATTTAAAAAACATATATTTTATCAGCATACATGCAGAAAATGTTTTGCATCAAAAACTCATTAATATTTTCTAGTTCTGTTGAAGAGTATTATGCAATTTCCAGAAAACATTAGCCAGGAACAAATTATCTAAGGTAAATTGTAAAAGGGAATTCAATCTCTGAATTTTATTATTGCACAGGCTGAAGTACACAAACAGGTTTTTGAGTTCTGTGTCTGATATAATACGTACAAAACTTGGAGTTTTCGAGGGAAAATTTCTTAGAAATGCCAAACCCCTTGAAAAGTACAACATTTGAAAGTCAAAACAAGAAGATTTCAATACTGTGGAAAAACTTTGAATCTTTGTAATCTACTCTTCTTGTGTGGCGCAGTCTAGGAGTCCCAGTAAGGGACAAATTCCTTGTTCTATCTGTTCAAATAGGGGGAAAAAAAGACATTAAAAAAAGAAAAAAAAAAGCTTCAGAGATGTTTGAACTTTTTAAAAAGAGACCCCAGAATTTATAGGGAAATGAAAGGTGGGCATCTGATTTACTTTCAGGTCTTGCATTTCACTATTTTTTAAGAAGCACGTTAATTAAATAAAGTGAAAGCAGCCCTTCTGTCTTAAGGTGATCAGTTATGGCTCTCATGAAATCCTTTGTGCCTATTTTTTCCTTGAAAATGTCAAGAAGTGCAATAATAACAATTAATGATGATGACTGCTGCTTCAAAGCCAAAGACGGGGAGTTTAATAGGTTCATAAGTCCATTCCTAGCTGTGGAAGTTGATTTGTGACATCCTGTCACAGACCTGTCGGGCATTTTGTTAGTGCTGGCAAAGAAATATTTTATTTTATTTTTGTTTAAAAAAAATAAAAAATAAAAAAGGAAAGCAATTTAAGTGATAAGAGCCATTTTAAATATTCTTCAACATCTAGAAGTGCAGGGGTTATTTATTGAAATAAAACAGGTGCAAATGTACTCTATATAAACATAAAAACAGTTTTCTTAAGACAGATATGTAGAAAATAATGTACTGAACAAAATATATTTTTCCACAGAATGCAGGGGAACACAACTGGAAGTATAAACTTAAGGAAATTGACATGGAATTCCTAGAGCCCTTCGAAGTTTTTCTTCTACTAGTTTGCTTCAATGCTGTACTAAGTGCCAACTGATCATATATCTGTCCATCTAAAAAACTATTTTCGTGTCACCATCTGTCTTTCACATATAAAAACTATACAATTTTTTATGTAGCTCCTGTTTTAACAAAGACCCTTGGATGTAATTGCATGAGGGATGCTGGCTGAGACAACCTGAAGGTATCAATGACTTGCAAACTTCTCATGAGCTCAATTGTTAAAGAAACGAAATAATTACAATCTGTCAGAACAAAGACAGCTGAGTGGTTTTAAGTGTGTTTGGTTTTGGTTTGATTCATGGGTTTTGTGGTTTGTTTGGTTTTTTTTTGTTTGTTTGTTTCTTTTTTTCAAGACAGTTAATCTAAACTTCTTCCTCTAGTTAATCTTATAAACTTCCTCTTCAGAAAACAAAGCTAAACTTATTTAAAGGCTGATTCATCTCACCTCATGATTACAAGTCAAGTAGGAGAGATGTCCTTGTTTCTCCATCAGTTACGGAGGAAGTGAACAAGAATGACAAGAAACATCAAAATTCAATAGTAATATTGAGGTGGAATGTATCTCTTTTTCTACAAGCACTTCCTAATTTGATAGAAACACAAACTGAAAACAATTCACAATTTTAGCAATCTCTAAATCAGTATGACTTCAGAGCTGCTGTTCAAACTGAGTATTCAGAGGTTTCTTCACTTTGAAGTCTAAAAGTAAACATGATTAATTCTTCAGTTTTGTCTAACCAAAATGTTTCAGCTGGTGCAACATAAAATCAATACATGTAACAATAACAGTAATAATTACACAAAGATGTTGGTACTTCTTTGGTTTTTCTGGGTTTTTTTTGTGGGGTTTTTTTGGTGAGGTTTTTTTTGTTTGGTTGGTTGGTTGGTTGGTTGGTTTGTTTGTTTTTTTTTTTTTCCTATATGTATGTAAAACTGGGCTTTGATACCATGGCAAGACCACAGACTTTTTTTTTTTTCCTTAGATGGGATTCTGATTTATATATTTTTTATCAACAATTTTTCAGAAACTAAGGATTTTTATCTTTCATGGGGTAATAAGATAAGATAAGAAATTAAATATCCTAGAATAAAGCCTGCATTTTTCAAGACACCAAATCACAAGTTATTTGATAGCAGTCCTCTCTGTCATTTACTTTCACTTCAGTTACTTGCAATGACAAATAAAGTTTTACGTTACTCCATGTCATCACTATAATGCTTGTGACTTCACAGAGAATGCAGATGCTGTCTTATCTCATTACCCACCTATTTTCATCAACTACTTCATGGCAGAAAAATCACTGGTGAATCTCTTTAGGGCTCTTAGATTTTGAAGTGAGAAGATATCAATAGGTTTGTTCAGATTAGCCTTCTTCATAGAGCAGGATACAGGACTTTTAATTCCTCTTTCAAGTAAACACTAGTTCTTTGGAAAGAAAATTATTTTACAGAAAACAAAATCCACTCTTGTTAAAAAAAAATTCCAGCAATGGATAATCCAATATAAATCTTGTCATTCTAACAGTTAATTATGCTCACCATAAAAATGTAATATGCCTACTTTAAATTGACACTCACTTTTTCTTTTTTTGTCTTGTCCTCTAGATTAGCTCTGAAATATTATCTTTATTTTTATATTTTTACTGTGGTATTTCCCCACTGTGTAAATGTAACAAACATCCTTTGCTCCTAAATACATTACTTGTTATTAACCACACTGAAAATACACACTAGTCTTAGGCACAAAACCTATTATTGCATGTCAGCTGATCTCTACTGTCTGTTCCATTGTGTACAATAAATCTGGGTTAAACATAAGATAAGCTGAGTTTGCTTAGCCCGCTTTTCACTGAGCTGAACTAATTTGAACAGCCTTGATTTTCTGCAGGGTAGACTACTCCCATGGATAGTTCTCATGAATCAGCCGACTTGTTATGTGTGATGCCAGAATAACTTGTTCATATATCTGAGTCTAATAGTATCCTTGTCCCTAGTTTATTGGAGGCAGAGAGCACTGTGTACCACTGGCTTGTATTCTTCATTATTTATCATTCCTTTAGCTTTTGTATCAACTCCAAGCTTTACTGGTAATGATTTTATGTTTTCTTCCACCTTGTTGATAAAATGTTTACTAGCATAGAGTCAAAAATCAATCCCAGGGAGACCCCAGTCAAAAAGACCTTATTAGTATTAATTCCCAATTTGCTACTATGTTGTGGGGCATAGCTATCAACCATTTCTTTAATAATTCAATGTGATTGGAAAAACAATGGAGCTTGGGTTTTTTTGGTTTTTTTTAGTTTCTTGTATACAAGTCAACTTCTTTTAATGAGTTACATTATTTTCTACATTATTACTTTATTGAATTGAATCAATCCGCTCATCAAAGCACTGACATGAGCTGAAAAGATTTATTTTAAAAGATTTATTTCCAACCTGTGCAAATTCACTGCTATTAATACATTGCTTTCCTTTAATTCATTGTTAATTCAGGCTTGTCTTAAATGGTCCATCATTTTGCTTCAAATATAAATGAAACTCGTAATTGCTTGGATTATCCTATTTATTCTTCCTTTAAAAAGTTTGTTACTATGCATTTTTCCCATTACACTTCAGGCATGTCCTGAAGTTTTAAACACTGGATTAAATCTACTTTAGTGGTTTGAGTAACACCTGAGACAGCTCTTTGAAATTCTTAAATACAAAGTTACTGACTCCCAATGATTTAAAAAAGGGATTCTTATGTGAACACAATAGAATTTGAATGGGAAATGTTTCATCATGATGTGACAAAAACTGGTGAGAACCCCTCACTGATCATTTCTAGGATTTCCATACACTACCATCCCAGTCACATCCTGTTGTCACATGCAATATATGCCTTTTTGAATGACACATTGTTATACACTTTGAAATGGTAATTGTTCAAATGACTTTGTATTAACAGTTTCAAACCAAGGTATCTTCACTAGAAGAATTTACCTTTCATGTGAGCTACATAAGATTCCCCGGAGAAGAGGGATGTGTTAAGGGCTCCTAGCTCTTTGATAATTAACAAAAAAATCATATCAAGAGGTTGTCCCAGCAGAATCTAAACTGCTTTCAGTGCTGGACAGCCAGCTGTTTACTTTAACATTGCAGAATAGAAAAGGAAAGGCAAAAATGGAGTGGAAAGACGCCTGTCTGGAGGCGTCTTTGTACCATCCATGGTAACAAAGAGATCATATCATTACGTCTTCAGTCACATCTGATCAAGCTTCTGTAATGATATCCCCTACTGGCACTCCCATCCCTTGCTCATCATTTTTACAACTGTGGTAGTTACACTACCTCTGGTGCTGCTTGCCATCTAGAATTACTGTTGGGGCTGCCTCAATCTCTGTTGTGCTGTTAATAGCAAATTTAGCCATCTGAGTAGATCCTCATATTGATACTTAATGGCTCCTGAACTAGTTCCCACTGCAATAGAATTGCTTTGTTGCTGTCTAAGGACACGGAGAACAAACACACATGCACACAACTTCCAGGCACAGCAGCCAGGGACCATTTACAAGATCACCCTTTGTTAACCGGCCAAGGAACAATAACTCTGTAAGCAGCATGAATCTGGAAGCCAGTTGACATTTAGATATTTAAGAGGTTAGAACACTTGGTGGGCAAGGATAAGCCTCAACTTCTGGTCTTTCTCTGGAAGTCCATGGTATTTTTATAGGCAATTTCCAATTTTGAAGACTTTTATTTTGGGTAAGACAACAGATGTTAACCATTCAGAGGTTGTGGGTTCAATATGAACTTGGATCTGCAATCTTGCTGCTTACTACGCCATGCTCATGACTAAAATGGAGAAAATAGTGCTTTCTCTACATCCATTATCACCATTTAGTTCACAAATTCATTAGAGAGGGCTGGGGTTGGGCAAATTTTCCATTTGTTTCTTATTTGGTTTGGGTTTTTTACTCTGGGTATATGCAGCATAACATAACTGATCAGTTGAGTAGGAAACCATACTCTGCTATGAGTATTAACATAATTACACGACATCATCTCTTTGTCTTTCTCATCTGCAATCCTGCATATGTGTGGAATATCTCAGAACTTCCTATCCTCTTTCTTTCTTGGGAAAGAAAATTTTAAAAGTGTTTTCATTTCATTGATTTTATGAGAACAGTTCCATTGGGCAATATCTGAAACCGTAAACCTCAAACTGGCTAAGGAGGTGGCAGCTGATATGTGTGGGTATGTATTCATTATTTGCTCCCCAGTGACAACACGCATGTTGAAAACCAGAAACATCCCTCTGCTTTAGACAGTAAATATTATTTAAAGTGATATATGTTAAATCAGTAATTAGTCAGTAATCAAATCAAGCCCGTCATTGCAGATCCTAATTTGTGTTGTATATATTTTGTCCTGTGCTTCTTGACTGATGCTATATGAAAACATGCAAATTAGAACAATCAACTAAGTTGTATGTGAAAAATGAACAGAAAAATGAGTACTCATTTCATACTGTGTTTATCTATAATTTCTGAAGAATTGCCTATTTTGAGGAAATGCCTTGATTTTTTTTTTCTTTCCCCAATTAATACAGAGTAAGCTACCATAATGGTAAGCAATGAAGAGGACTCCAATTTTTTCAGCATTTACTACTATGTGTTTTATTTTTTATGCCAGTCTTCATCTCTGGCAACAACTTCATTTGCTTTGAACACCATCACATAAAGCATTTCACATTACATAAACTGTGCTTCCCTCAACTGTTTTCCTATATTCGAATGTAATGTGATGAATATAGTTTTCTAATGAATACAGCTATGACTGATTTTTTTTTTTTTTTTTTTTGTTGGGGGAGAAGTTAATTTACTAAGAAGAAAAAAATGAAAAGGAAATAATTAAAGTAACATGTTACTAGAGAAATATTTTGACTACTGATGTAAACTCTTAACATTGCTCTACTGTCCTTTTCATTGTTGCTAATCTATTCTTCTTTAGAGGTCTGTCTTTAGTTCTTGTGAAACACCAGAAGCAATTGACCAGGTTGAATTTAGGCTGACAGGGAGATAGCCAACTCATAGATACCCGTTTCTTATAGGCATCATGAGTTTAAACAAGTAAACAAACAAACTAACAAACTGGTTAAGGAAAGTGTCACAGACAACTGGTGGCCATGAATAGAATAGCAGCAGGTATCCTTATTCACACATCAAATAATCCATGTATAAAAATACTAATATCAAAAAGGAAATGCAGTTTAATCATGCTTTCTTGGATTATATGTTTTGTTATATATGTTTTGTTGATCCTACCTTGGGGCAAGGATTTTCTACACGGTTTTTTCTTGTTCCTTCATCCAGATATTTTTGGGATGGCAGAAAGTGGGATTGCATGGAAGTGATGAGCAGGATTGTGCTTCTGTCTGTGGTGGTTGAGAAAGGAGGATCTGGGGATTAAATACCTTGATGGAAACTGCGCCTGAATCAACAAGGGAAATAAACTTCTTATCAAGAACACAAAAGATTAATTTTTTAATGGTTTCCATATGTGTATGGACATTTTTATTGGTGCAAGTAAGCTTAGTGTTTATTTATGTGTGGTTATAAAAATTGGGGCATTTAAATAGGAATAAGAATTACATCTTCAAAAAAGACAAAGGAAGTTACGTGGAGAAGAGAAACAAAATGTTAAGTTACGTACAACAACAACAAATTTGAAAAGTTGAATGTTAACATTTTCTTAAGAGAGTTATACCAATTTTTTAGTACAAAAAAAGCTATTTAAGCAAAAAAAGATCAAATTACTAGATTAATAATTTCTGTATAAGAAATAGAAAAAAACCTACAGTTTATTGAGATTATGAAATTGCATTAAAATTTAGTCCTCTAATCTGGATGAGTACCCCAGATAAAAATTGAACCCCACTCCAAGTATACCTGTTCTTCTACACTAACTACTCACTAGATTTTTAACTTGTACTTGTTGCTGATCTAATGCCAAAGAGAGATAAATTTTAAAAGCTCCCAGCAAACAAATAAAAAAACTAAAAATTTTGGCTTGATTCCTTCTTTAAAATATGTAGAAATAGGGGAATAATAATGCTACAAAAACACATTCTCGAGGGTAAATCTGTGCTCATTCATGTCTCCAGAAAAAAAAAGGATTTTTGTTTCAAAAGAATTTACAAATGTTGATTTTGTCATGGTTTCAAAACTTTTACTCCAAATAGGACCCATTTTCAGCCAAATAACTTAGAAATAGTGTCTCAGATTTTTTTTTCTCAAATATATATATATATATTTCATACCCATTCAAAAATGGAGGTTTTTTTAATAAAGTAATCACAAGAATACTTTTTAATTTTCTAATGGACTCAAGTAAAAGTTTGAAACAGTACAAAATTAATTTTTTTTTCCATATAGTTTTGTCATAAATTCATCATCCTTCAAAGAATAACAGTGAATTCTAACACCTCTTATTTATGAGGTTAAAAATAGATCAATATGGTGCTTAACTGAGTATGAGCCATGTGGTAGCCTGGTGCCAAGTGCAAGGATGGTCTTGTTTAATCATCAGGCTCCCCAGGAAAAAAGCTAGTTGGATTCTGGTTTGGGACCCAGTCAAATCCATCATTTCATTATGAATGTGTCGTATATCTTTGAGCAACCTTGACCAAGGGCATCAATGCCTGAAGAAGTTACCTGTAGCTAAGTTCTGGTGCTGCAATTTTGCATTGTAAGTTCTGCTGGTACGTGCACGAGGGGGGCCACTGTAGAGAAGTATCTGAGCTTTGTTGACCTAGATTGCATTTTTTCACCTACTAAATGAAGATAACCATGATTCTCTATGAGATATTGTGAGTGTACACCTATAGACTGAATAAGTAGGTACTTTTATTTTTGCTATTAATAATAATACATCTGGTGATCCATTGAGGAAAATCTTTGTGTGGAACTCCAAGAAATGTAAATCTCCCACTCCCTCTATTAGCCAACCCTTTCCTTCACTTCTTCCCTTCATTAAATTGAAAGCAGTATAAAAGGTGTGATCAGGATTGTAGCTGCAAAGTCAATAGGAGGCAGTCATTTAACTTCTTTAGGCACCTTTGAAAATCCCAGCCTGACATCACTACAAATTAGCTGCACCAGAGCAGAGTTTTTATTGGCAAGTAATATGTGAGTTACAAAGCATTTCTGCTTAACAAATGTTTCCTTTTCGTTAAAGAACTCTCAGAGATTTTTTTTGAGCTGGATGCTCAACATGGATTTTTCATATGGAACAATAGTTAGCACCCTGACAGTTAGCACAGTAAAGAGCGATTAGGCAGTAATTTATCTGCTACATTGTATAGCTCCAAAGAGACGAGACAACTTTTCTTAAGATTTCTGGCAGGGGTTTAGGGGGGGAGGTCTTTGTCAGTTCATTTTTATTCATATCTGGCTATAGTTACACTGGACCATTGTGTTATGCAGATTGAACAAAATTTCACTCACTACTCTTGTTTTTAAAGGAATGCATCTTTTGAGCTTTTTTTTTTCAACCCCTTTTATCTGAACCCCACTATGAGGGTATGGATTAGTTCCATAAAAGTTTTAGGGGTTGTAACTTAATAATGTGCAGAATTAGGTGTTTAGATAATGTATCTAATACATTATAATGCATAGATAATGCACAGGAAAGTCAGGCACCGAGAAAACAGTGCATAAAGCTGAGAAGCTGCAGTAGGAAACGCACAAGTGAAATGAGACACAGATTTCAGAGCTGTGGGAAAGACATTTTGATCTGGTTTGAGAGAAATCTCTATTATAACTGCAGCTAATTCTTGAGCTTTCTATTAAAAAAGAATCTAATAATAGACATTAGAGGATGATCAAATCTAAGAAGGACACCTATTATTTTACACTTAAAAGCAATTCAGGACTACATTCCCTCAGACCTGTCTTTTTTGCTTACCATGAGATGAAAAAGTCTCTCAAGTGCCTTTACAGGACAACTAAACTATTTTTAAAGTCATGAATTTGGGCACAGGAATGACTGTGAATAGCCCCTCAGCTGAGCAAGACTGTACTAGCCCTCTAAATCTGCCGACAGTACTTCTACCTCGTTATCTAGAGAAGCCTAAGAAAGATTCCAAAGCTAGATGGTGTCAGCTGCCCCACAGCTGTACCTGTTAAGGACTGGAGCAAACCTACATGACTCCTCCATTTAAAAAAAAAAAAAAAAAAAAAAAAGACTGAATCTTGCCTGCTTATTGAATTTCACCGGAGCTAAAAGGGTCTCACTAACCAAATCACTACACACATCGTGGTACAACAGTGGTACCACATGTCTAAATAAAGTGCTCTGAAGACTGAAATTGTGGGCTTGGGGTATCTCAGACATCAATTTTTGTACTCCGCAGTACTTAAAGGATTAAACAACTCTTCAGTCTTGCATCCTACTGGTATCAACAACCCCTTAGCACTTACATGTGGTTGCAAATCTAATCCCCCTTGATTTGCCTCAGGGTCTAGTTTATAACAATTACCACTGGCAATAAAAAACAATAAAAAATTAGGTTATTATTAATGATTCAATATATTAACATTATTTCAAGATCTACTTCTAATTAAGAAGCATTAACCCTTCTATGATCATGGTCCCAAAAGTAATCTTTTTTAAGCAAAAAATAAATAAATCTTCTGCAAGCACTCTTTAATGATGGCTATGGCCCTAAGTCATTCACTCAGCTGTTTTATTACTTGTCTTTAAGCCTGATGAGTTCAAAGCAGATGTGCATCACTGAATCCTCAATAAAAGACCACTGCTTGTCCTGCTGAATAATAAGAACTGCTAATTAACACCAATTAGGAGCTGTAAATGTCATTTACTCTTGTTTGTTATTTTTCAACTCAATAAGAGTATAGAAGGCAGAGGAGCCTGAGATCACTTGGACTGAAGCAGCTTGAGGGGTCATTTTAATTGGTATATAATGCACAATAATAGTTGAATATATATATATAAATTGGAATGGTTGCATTTGTGATTGGGTCAGTTAAAGAAGATACTTCAGTGGAATAAAGTCTTGCTTTTCTCAAGAATTGTGATCTATCGAAAGTAAATGTCCAAAACCCCGAACTCCAAATCCATATAAAATAAACCACCACACATATACATGCAGAGGATTAAAAGTAAATCTCTTTTAATACTGATTTCCTCTTCTACACTGCTGTTCTGATTTGAAGGACAGGTGTCTGCCAATGAAGGCAGAAACTCCTCTTTGAAATAGAGAAGTTAAGTCCTCTCCCTCCCGAGTATTATAATTGTTTGAATCAAAAACTCTAAGGCAGAGATAAGGAGGTAGAAATAACAGCTCTTTACTAATATATCTAACCGGACAAAGAGAAACAACAGCAGCTGTGAAAATTACCAACAAAACAGAGCAAATAACTCAGTTCCAGTCCTTCCTCTGGCGCTCTCGCTGCGCTCGGTCCCGGTGGTGCGGGCGGGGCAGAGCGGCGCAGCTGCGGAGAGCGGGGGAGCGGAGCGCGGGGAGGCGGCAGCGGCCGCGCTGTGGCTCAGGCGGGAGCAGGGCGGAGGGCAGCTCCCCGCTCAGCGTTTGAGCCCTGTGCTCAGCTGTGTCCTCAGAGGTAGGAGGCTGGAGCGGAGCAGATGCAGGGCAGTCCGACCGCAGAGAATCTCGCTCCCCTGCTTTTTGACTGCGTGGCTGGAGACGGGGCGTCCTCTTCCGAGCTTGCCGGTGATTGAGTAGTGCCCCCCACCCTTGGAGGCCAGCTCCCACCTACCCCTTTGTCTAGAGTCCTGAAATGAGTCTGGGTGTAACTGACAGGCTCCCTTAGCATGATAATGGGAAAAAAATCTTTAAACTGGGACAGTAAAAGAACAAAAAAAGCCCAACCCCCAACAACTGCATTAGCTCACGGGTGCCAGGCTTGATATACACATTTAATCAGATAGCTGAGATATTGAATAAGAAAGAATCTTAGCACAACCAGGACTGATGACTGCACTACTACTACATTTATTTTGTATTATGTTGCAGAAGGTTGATAATGGGTGTTCTGAATGTGAACGAGTCATCTGGAATCAGATGTGCTTACTAACAGATTTTGTTCCAGATCTCAGGTTTGGAAGAGCCTTATCCTTAGGTTGAGGGACTCCATACCTGTCTTGCCATGAAAGCTTTCATTGAAATGTTCCTAACCACACTCCTTTGAAGTTGCAATGCAAAGAAGAGGAAGCAAATAAGCAAAACTGAAAAAATCTGAATCTACATGATCCTACATCTTCATACGTAGGAGTGGAGTAACTATAATTTGTTATTTGCCAGCTTACTGTTTGCCTCCTCAGGTATTTGCTGCAAATATACTCAGACTTACTGCTTAGGTGACTCAAAAGCTACCTGCATTCCCATGATAATTAGATTTCTCCTGATGGTTCTGAGTGAGGTCCTCATAACACATCTCTCTTCATTGCTCAACAAACTGCAAACTGGTCCCTTCCTAGTCATGGCCCTTAATCAAGGAACTTCTTTGTCTTTCTTGAGTAGGGAGCCCAGTGATGAGGGTTCTCTTCAGAAAAACTGTCAGACAAGAACTGAATCTGTGTTTTTACATCAGAGTAGGTCAATGGAGGGTTTTGACATGCTGTACGAGAAACAGTGACTGAAAAAAAAATATATATATTCTAGAAAAACAGACTTTAATCTCTTGCCAGCCAGTTGACTGCCCTCACTGATACCTTAAGTTTTACCTTTCATATTTTCCAGATTCTGTACTGTATTAGTTTATAACTCTGAACTTCATATCAAGAGTTAGCAAGCTCTCCTCACAATTTAGTTAGACAAAACAGTCCTTTTCCTGCCTCAGAACCAAGGACACTGTTGCAGCTTCAGACCCCAAAAGTGCAAACAACAGTGAATTGAGGAGAGCAATCTGGGAGAATGGGACTGAATAACCTGGAGCTGTAATTGGACAATTACCCCAATATGTAAATGGACCAAACCTTATAAAAGTGTGGAAACTTGTGACCTGTCATCTGCCTTGGGTAGTGCCACGGCCAGGCTCTTGTACTGCCCAAGGTGTAGCCTTTGAAGGCCTTTTAATAAACGCCTGCTTTATTCCTTTAACAACGTCCAGCCTCTGGCCAAGGTAACATCTTAAGGTATCATCACCACTGACTCTACAAATAATCTCTCTTTCCTTTTTGCTTCTTGACACTTTATTTTGGCCATTAAGACCTGAGCATGAATCTGATTTGAGAAATATATAGTGGAGGCAAGGCAGAATGAGGATTCAGACCTTTGCCAAATAAATCAAAAGGCAAGTTGCCTAGGCAATCAATAGATTGCTAATTAATTTGGGGTGGATTTTGTCTTCTTTTTCTCTCATTTTCAGAAAAGCATTGTGTTTCGTAAATAACTTGTGCTTTTGAGTTTTTCTTAAGAAAAGTTATCCACAGACCTACTATGAACTAAACCTTTATCTTTTAGGGGTTTTATCACAAGTGCAGGATCCTGATTAGTGAATTTGTGTTGAAATGGCTACTAAGAAACAGAGAGACCTGAAGGATTCTAAATGATGTTAATTTTCTTAAAAATATCTTTTATGAATTGAATAACTTTGAAAAATCTCTAAAGAAGAAAAAAGAAAAGGATAATGGGAATGGGAAGAAAAAGGAAAAAAGGAAAAGGAAAAGGAAAAGGAAAAGGAAAAATAAGGTATTACTACTATCTTCAAGGGCAGGTGCTGGCCCATATTAAATTGATGTCCCCCTGTATATAACATTTACTACAGGATTATTTTCCTAAATGAATGGCAGCCCAACAGCATCCCAGTAAAATTTCTTCGAGGGAACAGAGGAGGGAAAATGAAAAAAATAAAACCAGACAAACAACCAGTTAAGCAAAACATTTCTACCTTTGCAGACTTCCATTCCATCTACATCTGTCTTGTTGTACTCCCACCAACTAGCTGTTATTGAGTGCTTTTCAATTGGCATTTATGACTGCCTCTAATGGCTTGCTTGTACATGAGGCTTGCATATCTTAACTAAATATTCAGTGATTTTTCCTTATTCTAATGTTCTTAATTAGATTTATGAACTCTTTACCATGTTTTATGTTGATGAGGGACTGAGAATAAAATCCCGAAATGCTCACTCTAATAAAATATCACAGCTAACCAACTTGTGCTATTGCATGTGTTATTTCAGTGAATAATGAACTTTAAATAATGCTCTGAATATGTTACCAAGGATGCAGTAAAGAAATATAGACTGGTGATCTATTACAGTGCATTAATAAATACACTGGTACATATAGTTCACTGTCCATAAGGGGTAATGGATCATACTGTGTGAAGAAGTTAAGGGATAAGGGGATTGAGATTTTTTTTGTTTTACAAGTCTGGTATATGAATACCCATTTTCTATAAAATAAAGTAATATTTTCCATTTCTCTTATATTTTGGGTTTTAGGGGTTTTTTCTTCTTTTGTTTTGTTTGTTTTTGGTTGTTTGTGTGTTTGTTTTGTTTTGTTCTTTGAATCTGAAGTAAATTAATGAGTAAGGTCTAAAAGTGGGATGTAGTATAATATAACTTTTTCTTACATTTCATATCTAGAACTATTTATCTTCTTTTCCTATGCTAGGTATTAAAATTGTTTAAGCAATGTAAACTATACTGCTGTAATCTAATCAAACTGACAAAAAATCATGCCAAAATCTTAAACATAGCAATAATTATGGGAAAAAATTCTATATCTATATATTTGTCCAGGATATGAAGGCCAGGAGTGATTTTTCTTAGCAGTGTCACATCACTCCAGTGGATACTAATCCTGCTAATGCACTGTGTAGATAATCACATCTTCAATTCAGAAAAAAATATACATTTTTCAAAATTACATCCAGAAGTAATATCTATTAATACAATCCTATTGACTTCAGCAGCCCATTGAATAAACAAAAGCATATTCTACTGCCATTTATACTTCTAAGTATCTTTGGTACTGTAGCAGAAACCAGAAGACTTATACTGTTTTGTGGGGGTTTTGTGTGAGCAGGCATTCATATAATTCCTTATTCTACCAAACAGAATCATTTTGTGAATGCATCCTATCATTCCTTCTTTCCTCTTTTGTAGGACTCTTGCTGGCTTTGCCAACAGACTCAAAGCACTCCAGTCTTCCCATTAACTCCACTGTTATATGAATCTATAATGATCTGCTCTTTCTGTCAGAGACAATTTTTCACTGTTTTCTTAATAGCCAAGTGGATTTTGAGTGTTGATTAAGGCCTGTCGATATCCCTGAACCAGCTACTGTGACTGAAATGGTCTTAGGAAATAAAAGTGACATACCAAGGGTAGCTGGCAAGGAAGCTTCTGAGAAATTCCCTCCAGAATGCCACAAGAGTTGATATACAATTTTTGATTCACACTGATCCATGTACAGAGCAACAGGTGCCTTTCCAGTGTTGTGATTAACTTACAGAAATACAGGTTTCTATGCCCATATATCTCAAAAAATAAACTTTAAAATCCCAGAAAACGTTATTCATGTATGTGAATGTGAATGCCTGTGTACCTAAACCACAAATCAAGGCCAGTATAAACCAAGTATGTGAATCTCACCTCACAGTTCAGGAATATGATATCCAAGTTCTACTTCCAGGTGCAAGTGTGATATTATCTCACTTTTTAGACAAACTTTGACTGAAAGCATGAGACAGTAAATGATCAAAGGCCACAAAAGATAAGACAGGTTAAAACAGAGTCAGTCAGTTAAAAAAGAAGAAGTTATGTAAGAATTCAAGAGCAATAGAATAAAATAGAAAGTTAGAAATCTGTAAGTGAAACTGCAAAAAAAATTAAATCTTGGCAATCTAACATTATTGGAGTACTCATAAAAGCAATGGAAACCACTCCCTCTCAAAATGACTAAGAAAATAATAAATAATTACATTTAGAATTATAGAATAGAATAATGGAAAAATCCAGGCTGGATCTCTAAAAATCTTTTCCATCTTCTCTTAAGGAAGGGTCTTTGATCAGAGGTCCTGTCAAACTGAATTTCCAATGGGGTAGATTCTACCATTACTCTGTGAAACCTATTCCAATATTTTACTGCTCTCACAGCAGAAAGATTTTCCACCTCCCTCCATAAATCAGGTTCTTCAATCCTTTAAGCCCCCTGCTTGGTGGTCCTACTCCAGATTATATTTTTTCAAAGCAAAAATTACACAATGGAGCAAATTAAAACTAAACACAATGTTCCAGATATATGCAAACAAGCTCTGGCCAGAGTGGAATAATTACATCTCTTCATCTGCTGGCTATATTGTTGCTCAAGGATCTCAGGAAACAGCTTGTCTTTATAGTTACAAGAGTATTCTGCAGATTTATGATAAATTTAATCTTCCTCAGGACTCAAAGGTGCCTCCAGCAGCAATGCACCTAAGCAAGGCAGATCCCTGCCTGTTCTGCTCCTGTTTCTGTCATACCCACCAGGATTTTGCTCTTATCATATATTAAAGCTTCTGCAGCTTCTATTGGCCCAGACTTGTTTGTATTCTACTTGCAAAGTTTCTTTCCTCAAAGTAGCAGTGCTCCAAATGTCTGTTACCTGTGTGGGTGAAGGTATTTACAAATACAAGATATCATGGTTAAAAATGACATTTAGTATATAGTTAATTTGTCACATGTATCCCACACATAAAAGTCTCTGAGACACTTTTAAAGGATTATTAGCAAACTCGGAAATTTCCATAGATATAGGTAGTAAGATACATCTTGTGCTCTCTGAAGACTATGTATATGAAATGTGTTGTAAGTTTTATCTCTGTCCAGTTCTATTCAGAACCGCAAGCTGGGAACTCCTGAGCTCTTTGCTACACACAGCTATTTTTAACTTAAAGCAATGGTATTATCTTCTGATCTTTTGTTATCTACAAACCACACCTAGTGTTGCCCAGTTTGAGCAGATCTCTGCTTCCAACTCTGTAGCTGGGAAGTGGGAGGATGATGAGGATGTTGGATCTGTCAGCCCAAAGAGGACTCTCCCTACCTTTTCATAATCCCCAGGCAAGAGATGTGAGAAGTGCAGGGAGTATTACTTTTCTTCCTGAAATTTTTCCAGCATTACATAAAAATCTACACCTTCCCTCTGTGGGTGCGCTAGCATGAAAATACAGCCCAAAAGGCAGACCCCAGATGCATACAAGTAGGAACAATCCCCTTACAAAATAAATAATTTCCAACTAGAAAATATATTTAGTCAAATGTGTCATGGTTTTGTTTTTCCCAAATGGCATTACAAACCAAACAAGTACCACATGTTGAGAGCCGCAATAAAATATTTCATTTGAAAGTGTTAACTTGACTTCAAATTGCATGTAAAATGGACAGTTATTCATAATAAACTGCAATTTGGCACATCACAGGCTGAAACAGGCTGAAATGTCAAAAATGGTTTTACTTGCTGGATTTGCTTCTGTTGGGGGTTGGGTTTTGTTCTCTTACTGTCCCAGTTTAAAGAATTTTTCCCATTATCACGCTAAGGAAGCCTGCTGGGTTACGCCCATGCTCTTTTCAGGACTCCAGACAAAGGGGTAATTGGGGGCTGGTTTTCTGGAGGGATGCTATTCGCTCGCCGGCCAGGCCGGAGGGGAAGGACTGCCCCTGTGTCCAGCCCACGCGGGGGGAACGCGGGGGAGCCGGGCGCTCTGCGGTCGGACTGCCCTGCATCTGCTCCGCTCCAGCCTCCTACCTCTGAGGACACAGCTGAGCACAGGGCTCAAACGCTGAGCGGGGAGCTGCCCTCCGCCCTGCTCCCGCCTGAGCCACAGCGCGGCCGCTGCCGCCTCCCCGCGCTCCGCTCCCCCGCTCTCCGCAGCTGCGCCGCTCTGCCCCGCCCGCACCACCGGGACCGAGCGCAGCCAGAGCGCCAGAGGAAGGACTGGAACTGAGTTATTGCTCTGTTTTGTTGGTAATTTTCACAGCTGCTGTTGTTTCTCTTTGTCCGGTTAGATATATTAGTAAAGAGCTATTATTCCTACCCCCTTATCTCTGTCTTAGAGTTCCTGATTCAAACAATTATAATACTCAGGAGGGAGGGGACTTGCATTTTCTATTTCAAAGAGGAGTTTCTGCCTTCATTGGCAGACACCTGTCCTTCAAACCAGGACAGCTTCTTATACAAATATAGAAATTTCTTTCTAGGGGTATTTCTCTAAATTGGTTTCTAAAAACAAGCCCAAAAGAACCCCAAACCATTTTTTCCCCCTATGTTTCCTGCAATTTCATCTCTGTCTCAGTTTGGAATGAAAGTAAATGTCAAAGATTGGAACATCAAAACATTGAGACTGGGATTTTTTTTCCTGACCAGCTCTAATATGTATATATATCAAAAGGCTTCAGAGCAACAGTTTGTCATTTTGAAAACCCAAATAGCCTATAAGAATTTTGGAAAAATGAAGAAGTCTTCAGATTTTATGTTTATGTATTCTTTTACATCATAATGTTTGAGGGGCTTCTTAGATTTTATAGATGTTGGCTGGAGTATGACCATCAATGATTTTGCCAAGGAAACCACAATTTTTGGTTTCTACTGAGCACAGAAACATAAACATAACCTTTCCAATCTGTGTTTCTTATATGAGTTCTGTAATTCCCTCAAAACACCAACTCTGTATGTCTATAACTCTTTATTTATATGTATATGATATTCAAGCATGAGTTTTTAAATCAATATTTATAAATGAATCTTAAAATATTATGGAGGACTCATAAACAGAACCAAAATTCATTGCATCATAAAAATTAGTTTTAATATATTACATTATCTATCCTTACAATCCCAAATATCTGTGTCTACAGTGTATATCTGTTACTGCAACCTGCGTAAATATCCTGAAAATAATGTATTTTCTCTGTTTACTTTTCCTTAGGATAAACAGCAAAACAGTAAAAAGAGGCTAAGACACAACAGGGGATGCAAAACAGACAAGCTGCAACAGCCTACATGGGAGAATATTACAGAATTACAGTTGTTGCAATGGCTACCAGCTGTGCATCTGGAATAAACAGGTTTGGAGCCTAGGAGTTTTTAATACACGGAAAAGTTTGCCTCAGAAGCTTACTCCTTTACATTTTTATTTCCATCTTTATTTCCAATGTTTTAAAGAATATTCCAAAACCCCCAGTTATTTCTGTTGTTGTTCTTCTTGACTGCTCTGTCAAAAGCTACAGGCAGGTAGAGGCATATTAAAATCTTTGTTACTAATATTTCAGTTCACTGCATTTGATCACTGAGGATTATCTGCCTGCTTGCTTAGTGCTGCTTTGGCAGTGATAGGGAGAGAAAAATTTTGGATGCATGAGCTCTACAATTGTCCCTTTACTTCTGTTGATCCTCATAAAAAACACACAAACAAGGTATTTCACTGTCCTGGGCTTCACATGCCTTGACCCTAGAAGATGAAGAATTTTCCTTGGTCTTTATTTGAGAGGATGTGTTTGTGCACGTGGACATCCTTACTGTTAAGACATAGTCAGCCTCCAGAGCACCATCCCTTTTATGCAGTAAAGGAGACTATGAACACTGAAAACAAGAGTTTTCAGTTAAATTAGTGTGTTCAGGACTCTATCTTCATACGCATGATAGCAACTGACAGCACACTTGGATGGCATAATAATTGTAATTCTGTCATTTTTATCACTTCTGAGGGCTTGACTTTGCATACCTGCTCATGGCAGGTAATGGGAAAGAGTACAGAAAAAAACGAAGAGGAGAAAAAAAAACCCACCAGCAAACAAACCCAGAAATGTGATTATGTTATGTGTATGCTGACAGTCTCACAGCTCATACAGCCCTTGAGAACTTGAATAAAGCCAGGACAGATTAGGAATTTAATCTCTAAAAGACACACATTTGCCAGTAGCTTTTGACTTGCAACTCAGTACTCATCCAGACTTTTACCTGTTCAGTGCACACCCCAGTTGCCATCTGAGTTTCATGACCAGGTTGTTTTTTCTGGGAAAATACAATGTTTTGGCAAAAAAATTGAATATCTAGAGTTCTTCCAGACAGTACACACGACAGACATTCTAACCCACGAATTTGGAAGCATTGGGTTTCCCCAGAGATCACTGTCCTTGAAAGCCAGCACAACACAAGTTGGGGACAATATATGTTTTGACTGCTTTGAAAAAGAATGAAACACCCTAAAACTTTAGATTTCTCTTCAGAAAAAGTCTATGTGTGTGAGCATATTGCAGTGGAGAAAACCTTTTGTGGATATTTTTTCCTCAGTAGGACCAGATCTATCCTGCACCTGATATGAACAAGATTATTACATCCTAAGATGTTATCACTATAACGATATTAAATCTAACACATTTTTTTTAACTAGAAAGCAAAAGAGTCATCATCAATTTCCTTAGTAATATTTTATCCATTTTCCCCAAATTTCCTCTCTCAGTCAAAGATGGTGAGACTTTCAGGTCTATATCTTTTCAGGAGATGAGATAAGTCAAATTGCATTGAATTTATCAGAATCAGATGATTTTTAAAGTTACTCTCAGAAGCAAAATTGGAAAACTAATACCTGACTTCCACTCCAAACTGACTACAGTAGCTGTAGTCTGCTCTCATTCTAAAAGCCATCAGGTCTCTGTCCTCCAGCTGTTGCTGGTTAGGACATCCAGCTGTGTTCCTAGAAGCAATCTGTGAAAATAAGCATTCTTTAGTTTTTCCCTTTCTCTCTTTAAAGACTTGGACAACTCAGATAATTTCACTGTATTCCTTAGTAGCCCTTTCTTTAATGAGAAGATCAGCTGGCTGTATAGCTTTTTTTTCAGTGTATACTGCCAGCTAATGGCAACTTTATTAGGTATCTGCAGTGAGATGATGAGCCACCCGGGAGTATTAACACCTGGATTTACAGTCACAATGGTAGAGCATATTGAAGTCCTTCACTACACTGAATTACTCAATAATAGCTTTTGGAAACATAAATAATCAAGGAGCATCATTTTTGAAAATAAAAGTCAGGAACATGTCTGGCTAATTGACCATGATGGAGTTATAATAGTGAAATACTGCACACTTTTGGAGTAAAGTTCTCTATCTTGCTGCCTGTATCTAAAGGATTGAAGGCTGGCAAATCTACAGAAGTTTATGGATAGTGACTCTTGCACACTGCTCCTGCCAATAAGATGCACATCAGATTTTACATTGGTCTAATCTATTGCAATAAATCCTGGCTCTAAGAAAAACAGAGATAATGTGAAACAGAGGGAGTCCAAACAAGATTATCTCGTGGAGAATGCCATCAAGATTGCTAATTCA
>WBND01000484.1:561797-572602 GCA_013398595.1 Tychaedon coryphoeus
GTTTACATAAAGTCATCCTCAGCTTTGCCTGTCCTTGTTGCTGTTTTCTCCACACGCCCCAGGGTTATGAACTAGTCCACCTTCCCAGGAATCCCATATTGTCACCAGTCCTAAATTCAAGTTTGACTGGAAGCAGTCATAAAACACGCATGCCTTACAGCCCTAACATGCGGATATTTGAAATCATTACTTTGAATTGCATTGCATTGCAGTATTCGAGATTTTTTTTTCAATGTGTCAGCAGCCCTTTTAAGTTTCTATTTGATCACAAATGGACTCCACATGTCTTGGCTGAAGCAAGAAATATGGTGGTAAACTAACTTAATGGGTGCTCCCCCTTTTACGTGGAATTCTAAACCAGGTATATCATACTGGGAACTCAGCATTTGAATGAGTCAGTGCTGAATGGCATTTGAGGATGTGGGGATCAAATGCAGACTCAGGAGAAAACTCAGACATGTGTGGGATGTTGTAGGACAGGCCAGGATTGCAGCTGTAAGCTTGGAAACTGGGGAAGTAAGCCATGGACAGATGTTGTTCTTTGGGGGAGACATTACAGAGTGGTTGGAGTTGGAGAGGTTATAGTAAAGCTTGCATATTCAAGTGAATAAAATAATTAAAGCAATATTATGCCAAATTACTCATTAATCAGACACACACAGTTACTAACTGTTAAATTAAGTCAGTGCTGATTTCAGTTAACCACTTAGAGTGTTCAAAATTTTAAATAAGGAAATGGACATGAGAAAGACAAGTGATGCAAAAATTCCTGAAAGGAACATTTAGTGAACTACAAAACACAGGGCATGAAGCTTTTTAGAGTTGATGTCATTTTCTCCCTCTCTCTGCTAACCAGTCAGATAAAAATTTGCTTAGACAAAGGCATCCCAATTTAGGCTCAAGGGACTTCAGCTTCTATTGGAATCAAGACAATCTAAAACCAGCTCTGTTCTGCTTTGAAAAGGTAAATGAACCTTCTGTGGAAAGCAGAAGTGTGAAAGGTTCAGAAGAAACCTATTACAAGCTTCAGCACACACTTGTGACAAGAATTGTGACTCTGTATTTGCAGAACAGAGTCTCCCCAAGGGATGCCAACTAATCTGAGACATTAAAACATTGCATTCACTTCAGCTGTATAACTTCTTCCTTCAGATGGTGGTCTAATTATTCCCTGTAATGCTGTTCCAAAAACAAATGAAGTTTTTTTTTTTAGTATTCTTAAGAGCAGTGCTGTTAAATGTCGCTGGTCAGAATATACATATTTAAGTTAAATTGTAGCCTACTATGTTCTTTTGTTAAAACAGGAGAATTGCATAAAAACACACTGGCTGCAATTAAGTTTTATTCATAATAAATTTTATTTTTCAATTAATCTCTTTTCTTTTTTTTTTTCCTTTGAAAGAGAGTGATGGGTGCTTAAGCTCCTTTTGACATGAAACCAAACTCCAGCTCGTTCATTAGGAAAATATATGTTCCAACACTTTTTCCTGAGTGGAAAAAGAACAAGTTTCAAAACGTTGAAAGTTGCCTCAAAATGAAAGTGTCATCCTGTCGACAGCTCCAATTCTTTAAATTGTTTTTCCTGACACTTAGTAGAACTTCCAGTAAATCGAGTTCTTTGATCATATCTGAAGAATTATATGTCAAAATCGTGAAGCTCCTTGTTCACTTTCAGTCTCGCCATCTTGCTAAATAAACCTCTGTAGCATAAGTTTTTTTCATGTTGCTTAGTACAGAGAACCAACACTGCAAAAAATCAACATTGCAAAATAGTCAAAGTGAAATCACACTTCAGTTGCTACCAGAACTTCACGATACATCCATCCGCACGCATGAACACACACATTAGCATCAACGCGCATCAACGCACTCGCTGCCTAGGTGTATTTACCACCCTTCCCCTGCTGCTGGTGCCAGCAACACCACCCACCCAGTGAGTTGTGGGACAAGTTTCTGCAATGCTGTCTTTGATAAACAGTGCCTGCTGCAGATCAGATCCTGGGCTATTAGTCCTCCAGACTCCCCATCTTTCACAGACTCCGCAGAGGGTTCTCAGAAAATGAATTAAAGTGTTGTTTTTAAGAGTTGAGAAAGCAGAGCCATTTGCAAAGCTATGAAAAACTAAGCAACTGTAAGAAAATCTACAAAATCTTGCCTTGTGGTAGGAATTATTCCAATTAAGCAGAATCTATTCAAACTGTTTTTTTTAAGACAGTATTCTCCTCTGACCTAAAGGAGGAACACTAAGTAAGGTGTTTGGTGAGATTTCAGACTTCTGGAAGAGGAATTTCTGGATTAAACTGCTCCTAGGTTTTTCACAGGTGCCAAAGATTTCCCCTACTAGACAGGGCAGAAGAATGTTGGTTTTTAATATACATGGCATTTAAAGTAAAATGAGGACAAAATTCAATGTTTTAATGCTGAAAATGCAAACTCAGTTTAAAACCACTTTTGAATAGAAATAACTACAAGCACTGGCATCGCAGTAGCTGTTTTTTGATTTTCCTGGGGTTTTTTTTTGTTTTTTTTTTTTGTTTGTTTTTTTTTGTTTGGTTGGGTTTTTTTGGGTTTTTTTTTTGTTGTTTGGTTTGGTTTTTTATTTTTTTTTTTTTCTAATTCCACAGTAGAATGTTTGAGATGAGCATTAACATCTGGCTAGTTTTGTCACAAAACTTCATTTTAGGGCTGTGGTTTTCTAACATCTCTTTTCCTCTGGCTTCCTTACTTAGAATTTGTCTAGAATAAATTTTTGCACAATATTTTTTTAACATCAGTTGATAAGCCATGCCTTTACAGTAGAAGAAAATAAAGGAGACGCTATTGCAAAAAAATTCTTTCTATCAGGGCCTGCTAAAGGCAGGGAATTTGTTTGTCATGTTTCCAGTGTTTAATTTTCCCGTGCCCTGTTAATTGTACACAGAGGCAGAAGCAGAGGTAATTTTTGCTTTTGACTGCTTCTCCTTCAAGTGTGGCCCAGCTCTGAGAGAACATTCAAATCCTGCCAACCCTTTGTTCCATCCACCTTTCAGATTCATAAGCAGTCGTTTGCAGGAGTGGAGTGGCATATGCACTTTAGGTGTTTAGTTTTCATAGCATGCCTGACCTTTCAAAAGGTGAATGGAGGTGCATATAGATCCTAGTACAGAGCTCAGACTGGAGCTCACAAATGCCATGGGAACCAACTTCCTAATTGCAGAGAGGTTTTCCCCCCCTCCGATTTTCCTTTTCATGCAGTACAAGGTTAAATGAATGCAAACTCACCAGCTACATAATTGCAAGGCTCCAATAGTGTTTTAAACAAATATTTTAAACAGATGACTGACTATTTAATCAGTGATATAAAGTTTTAATTTTTTAAAAATTATTATTATTATTCACTACAAACTCATGACTTTCCATTCAGCAAAATTTTTTTCCAGTGTCTACTTTCTCCAAGCCAGTATAAATCTGACTGGTTTCCCTCCAGAAAGTAACGGGGACAGCAGAATGCAAGATATTATATGTCTTAATGCCAGGAGCATTTAGGTTTTTTTTTTTTTTTTTCAACTTTATGAAGAAAAGCAAACAAAAATTTGTAAAGTTTCTCACCAGTTCCAATATAGACATAAACATCTCATTCTTGTCTCACTGTTCTTATCTTAAATCTGTCCAGTAGCAGAATTTTAAAAGAACAGTCAAGTGTAGCAGCACATCCAAGGGAGTGATAAAGGAGAAAAAGAGAAAGAGATGTAATAAGACCAGGTTTGAAAATGAAGAGGAAAAAGGAAATGCTTAGTCTAGCAGGTTAAAAGACGGCTCAGTGAGGACAACTCCACCCAATTTGGCGCAAATAATATAGCTGACTGGCTTGCCACCCCATATGTACCAACTTTCAATCTGTGTATCTCTTTGGAGCCATAATGCTTAGCGCTGCAAATCACCCACTGAAAGAACCTTCAAATCTTTGGAACTTATTGATACAATTACCTTTGTGCTGCTGAGCAGAATGCAACGTCCGTTGTTTGTCTGTAAACTTTGTCTGCAATTGCAACGAAAACGAAAGAGAGGAGAGTATTAATCTGTGCAGTGTGTATTCTGTGGGTACTCTTCCTCTTCAGATCCAGCTAAGCTATGAAATCCATTTAACCTTTTAGTGTCAAGTTTGATGGACCCAAGGTGACACTGTATTTTTTCATTGTGCAGTGCAGTTTATGATTGCAATAAACCTGAAAGAAAAATTGATGTTGACAAAGATTATATATATGTTTTTCTTCTCCTCCTGCTGAGACGGAAAAGTGACAAGTGTCACTTTTAAAAAGCAGTAGGCTCACGTACAATCTAAGGACAAGGTTTGTCATCAATCATGTCTTTTCATAAGTCTTCACTGATGAGTTTGACTTTGGACCTGCCATCTTTGAACTCTCTCTCAGCTTTTGTCCCAGAATCATAGATTCATTCATTCATTCATAGATTCATGGATTTTTAAGGCCAAAAAGGACAATTACAATCATCTTGTGTGAACACAGGCCACAGAGTTCAAGCTTTCATTCTTCCTTCCCCTACTCTTTCACAAATGTTTTCAGTTTTCTTCTCTCGCACTCAGTTGCTTATTAAACTCATTGTGATGCTTAAACCTTTTTCTGAATTGCCTCTTCCTCCCTTTCTCCTTGTTTAGGATATATTCCTTCCATGAATCTCGCAGAATAACTATTTTATAAAGCTTGAAACCAAGAACCTACAACATCTCTTTGAAGAGAATGTTACATCGTCCTCTTAAAAATTTCATGTCATCTACTAGAGTCATTCAGTAGACTATCTTAGACTAAACATTACATTCAGCAGCAGATCTCTTGGAAAATGTGCATTTAATAGTTTTGCTTATTTTTTTGTAGAAAACAGCTTTGTCTCAGTAAATATTCTGTAACTAAAGGTACCATTTCAACTCATAGCCAAATATTTTTCTTTTCCAAGGTTCAGTCTCTCATTCCCACTTTTTCTCCTTCCATTTCTCATGTCTGTCTGAGTCTGTCTCTTTCCTGTTCTATCTGTCTCATAAAAGTTTTAATGCAAAGAACTTCTCAGTTCACAGGTAAAATAAATTGTCAATGTATTTCTAGTAACAGTAATAGCCTTTTATTCCCTCCACCCCTCATACAAAAATTAATGGGATACACCAATCTGCCATTGTGCCCTTGACATGTAATTTGTTATAAATAATAATACAAATGATTACAGAGAAAACTACTACTGCTAGGAGTGCATCAGTTTGCCAGCATGGAGATAAATAAGACAGCTCTCTCTGTGGGTGACTCTGTCATCACATTTTGTACTGGTGCTACCCAGCAGGCTTAACAACATGAGTCCTGTCATGGCTGGTCTCAAAGTTTCTTCAGAGAGAAGCTGGGGAACTAAATCTCTTTTTGTAGAGAAAAATAACTAAAAGGAGTTAAAAATAAGTGGCTCTCTGATAGGCCTGTGTGTCGAATGGATTTAATTGCCCACGAGTCGCATATCTTCCCTTCTTCACATTATTGCAAAACCTGCTGCATTTCTTTGGTACAGCAGTTACTCAGGTTTTATCTTCTACAGAGACAAGCTGTAATTTCTTTTATAGGGAAAGGGAAAAAAAAAGACTCATAACAGTGAAGGCAATTACAGGAGCAACAGTCAATGCCAGGAATAGGAGAAAGAGTTGCTGTGTTATTCAGGCACAAACCTTGGAATAAGGAGTCCTGGAACGTACAGCAGTTCTGCCCCATATCTGGGTGGGTAATTCACTTAGGTTTGGCAGTAAACTGGAGAGATTTACAGGAAAATATTTTTTTCTAATCCATCTCCCATACTTGAAACTGCTTTCATCATCTTACTGGTAGGTACATCCAGATTGTTCATATTGTGTCACCACTTAGACTTATTTAAATACTACTGTGAAAATAAAGACCAAGAATGAATCAGCTACCAGAAGATTCTTTAAAATTTTAGGTCCTGTATATGGTTTATTTAGTTTAGTTTATTTAGTTTAGTTTATGGTTCCAACATCTTGGAAAGTGTAACTATGATTATCCTATACTCTCTTATGAGTGGATGAAATATGCTGCTCATAATGAATTGAGGCTTCAAGTGACACAATTTTTCAGCAACTGCATATCATTTGGTGCAATATGGAAATATAATCTGTTAGAGGATTTACATGGAATTGAGCAGAATCAGTGTCAGTTCCCTGGAAGTGTCAGATTGTAGTGTGTAAAGGTAAGCAACATGAAACCATGCATCTCAGATTTAAAGCAAAAAAACAGCACAGTCAAAAAGTGGTTCAATAAATGTTTCATTCTAAATAAATATTTTTTTTTAATATTGCATTAAATGGATTTTTAATTTATTTTCATTCTGATTCATTACAAAAATATTAAAAGTCAGATATCTTTTATTCCCCCAGAAAATGAAATTTCCTCATCTTATTACTAATCTTTTTATTACTAAAAAGCCTCAAAGCATCCATTGTGATAGCATTTATGTAAGTGTGGATAATAGTCTGTTTTTACCACCAGTAGTTTACAGCTGAAATAGGTTGCATTGTCAGGTTATACTAACTGCCCCAAAAGTTCCAAACCCCAAATTTTTCCCCTATGGGAAGGATATAATTGTGATCAAGAACAGGCATTTTCAAGGACAGTGCATCCTCCACTGCTCAAGCAGGTCTCCCATTTCCCATTCACACTCCCAGACACACATCCAATTATATAAAGAGAACATTACATACGAGGTCCAGAAAATAGTTCAGCAAAAGCAGCCATGTATAGTTTTCAGTGAGGTTTACAGGAGGAATGTAACCATCTTGCAGTGCAAAATTCCCATTAGAAAAAGGAGGTAAATATCTTGTGGGGAGTAAAAGGGTGGGTAAAGTAGAGGTATCAAATAAACGACACTCATTAGCAGAGGAAGATAGAGGAATTTTTTTTAATTTTAATAAAATTGCTGTAAAAATGGTTATGTATTTTGGTATACCAAATGGTTGCTTTGCATCTCTGCCTAATGTTTCAAAAATAAAAATTGCACTGTTAGAACACCAAACTCCTATTAAGTATTAACAGAAAGAGAATGATTTTTCTGAGGTTTTGCAGTTTGAGTCAATACAACAAGGAGATGCTTAACCCTTAGAAATTTGGTGTTGAACTTAGTTATGCCATTTTGGTGCCTGCCTTTATACCCTTATGTCAGAAAAAGTCTTGATCTACTTTTATATGCAACTAGTTTTTATGCTTTTATTTCCAGTTTGTTTTGCAGCAAAAATAAGTACTAAAATAAAGCTAACATGTAGTGATTTTTAAAATATTGTTGTGGAAATCAAGACTTTTACACAAAAAAATCAAAAAACCAACAATAACAAAACCAAAAACAAAACAAAACAAAACAAAACAAAAAACAAAAAAAAAACCAAAAACACCCCAAGCCAGCCACCATCCAAATGTGAAATAAATAGACAATAGCTGTCAGTATTAGAAAGCTGTACCTCTGAGGTGAATCCAACATATAAAATTATCAGGTTTCTATTGAGTCATTAGGGATACCCTCTAATCATTTATTCATTTCTACTTCCAGACCTGTTTGTTCTCAATTGACAGGGAATGGCTGTATAAGGTTTAAAAAATCAGAGGCCTTTCCAAATGGACTTAAAAACTGACAGCTTTGAATTGCAAGCTACAAATTCTTGTGAAATTTAGTTCTGATGACTGGATGATCTGGCTGTATTGTTATAGCACCTCTGAGCTATTGAAAAAATATTATGAATAACACAACCAGACTACAAAGTAGAAATGCTGTAATGTAGCCAAGACACACCTTAGTGCTGCCATGTAAAGGTGGGCTGTTCCAGCTGCCATCAGGAATGTTTCAGAATGTTTCAGGAAATAGTGTTGTGGCTGAGAGAACAGCATTCACAATGTCCTTCCTCTAAGGAGTAGCTGCTGCAAATACTGAGGTGGAACAGAAAAGAAAAAAAAAATTTAAAAAAATCAACATTTACTTCATAACCTGAAATTAGATATAAATTTAACTATAAGATTAATCTCCTTTATTTCTTTTTTCCTTTTTCTTTTTATCCTCTGAAATTCATTCCTTTAAGAAAACAGCCAATTTTTTCCTTGTTTTCCCCATGTTTTTTCATTTGTGTCATCCTTCAAAGTGAAGTAACCCTCTCCAGTTTAGTTTAGAAATAAATCAATATCTTTCAAAAGTGGAAGGCATGTGCACTCAATGAAAATAGCAAAAAGGCTTCACTGCGGACAAGTCGAATGTTAAAACTTAATAAAAATGGGATGAAAAGATTAGTGTGAAAAACAAGCTGCTGAACTTTCTAAAATAAAATAAGTAATAATAAAAAGTTTTTCATATCCATCAAAAGCAAGAAACTTGCCACAGAGTTTATGGAATTTACAAATGACCAAGATGTAAAAGAATCATACAAGGAAGATAATGTCACAGCATAAAAGAAAAATGAATTCTTCATATCCATGTTCCCCGTGCAGATGGGAAATTTGGTTGTTTCTCTGTGTTTGGCTGTCAGTCTCAAAATGAAGTGTCAGCCGAGGAGATTTTAGACATATCGATAAAACGTAACAAATCATCAGTGTTATAAATGACTTAATGTTCCGGGGTGGGATTAAGAGTTGTTAATTAATGGAGTTGTAAACTGTTAATTAGTTGCTGTGAAGTTGTGAACTGTTTATGAATGGTAGCGTGTGAGTTGTTGATGGGCTGTTGTGGGCGGGTTATAAAACGATGGGCTGCAGTGTGGGTGCGTGTCCACTGGGGGAGGGCTAACGGGTGTTCGGTTGGTTGAGCGAAGGGAACTTTCTAGAAAATTACAGCAGGAGGTGAGGACACCAACTCGAACTGTGATTAGACAACGAGCCAACCTATCAGAACTGATATTCAGAAATGATTGGCTCAGACTGCACTCACGTATAGACTAACCAGCGACCAGGAAGGGAGCCGATCAGAGCAAGGATTGAAAAACACACCAGTCCGTGAGGAGCCAAGGACACAAAGACTGCCTGGGCGCTCGGCGCCTGGTCCTCAGGTGGAAACTCGTGTCCAAAGGAGCACCCAGTGTGGCACACTGTTTGGTTGCTTAATTTTCTGTTTGTTGTGAGGGGCTCGGGCTTATCGCGAGTCCCCGCTCTCAGTTGTTAATTTAATAAATGAGTTAACCTACGAGAGGTTGCTGGCCTCGTTTATAACAACCCGGACCAGATGGTATTTACTTAAGAGTCTGAAAGAAATTCAAATGTGTAATTATTGTGATTTAAATCCTTCTGCTTCAGGATAAGAAGTGGGGAGTAAGAGGAAGAGGGATCAGGGAAGTTCAGGGATGGGAAGGGAAATTCGGGAAAGGGAAGTTCTGGGAAGTTCAGGGAAGGGAAGTTCAGGGAAGTTTCAGGGAAGTTCAGGGAAATTTCAGGGAAGTTTCTGGGAAGGGAAGTTTCAGGGAAGTTTCAGGGAAGGGAAGATTCAGGGACGGGAAGTTTCAAGGAAGTTTCAGGGAAGTTTCAGGGAAGGGAAGGGAAGGGAATAGTATTCAATCATAATTCCATCTATTTCTGGTGTATAAGTTGATATTGCATTATGATTGCATGTAGAAGTACTACAAGCCAGTCCTTGCTGGGGTTTATGTGGAAAAAAAAAATGGCATCATTTGGAATGTATCTTAAACATTTCACTAATATAGACTGTCTTATTTTTTAAATATTCTGAACATTTAGCATATTTTTGAGCTTAGAATTTTAGATATTCATATTTTCTCCCATTTGCCCAACAATGAGGCAGCTATCAAATCAGACTTCTTGTTCCGCTGATTAGGAGGAGAAATCACAACAACATTAGCAACAAAGGATCTCCAAAACTGTGTTTAAATCTTGTTTTTATAAGGAAATGCAAAATTCATTGCTGACGACATGGCAATTTTCCAATCAAACATATCTTTTGGTTGCAAAGACAGAAAGCATGCGAAGACAAAAAGGCATTTTGGCATTAACAGCTTTAACAAAGCTCATTACGCAGTGACTGCTGTCGCTGTGAAATATTGTTCTTTGAAGGGTAATACTAATTCAAGTAGCATAGCACTGCATACACGTAAGGGGTCCAGTGACCTTGAATGTTGAAAAGAACTACAGATCTTCAAAGTCCTGCGTACAAACAAAACAAAAATGTATCATGTAATGGAGACCTGAATAATGTAAAAGGTTTTGTCTCTGAGGAGAAGTGAAGAGGAAAGAGAAATAGGGGAAGAAAGATGTAGAGAAAAAATTAGAGAGAAGTGGAGGAGTGAAATGTGAAGTTTAGGCAACATAATTAGAAGATGTGAATTGTTGCTTCTTGCCTAGTTGTCACAAACTGAAATACCTAGACTCAATGAGTAGCTGAAGAACGTCAGTGCTAGTGTGAAAAAGCCAACAGAGTAATTACATCAAATCTAAGATCAGACAAAGAATTTACTGGCTTTTTAAAACAGGAGCAGTGATGAATGGTTTGGATGTTTGGTTTCCAAAGAAAGGTAACAAAAAGGTGTTGTGGTGAGGAATGACTGTTGGTAAGAATTTCTGGTAAAAGTTTGAAACAAAAAGAAAATTCTATTGAATTTAGGGAACTAGATGAAGAGATGTTTGAGGATATTAAAAAGAAAAAAAGAAAAGGACAGACATTGCAGTGAAAGACAGAAAAAGGCCCAAAGGCAAGAGAAAAACTGAGATGGATATTATGCTGATGCATTCCCTTGCTTTTTTCCTGTCTTCGTGATACTAATAAAATTAAACATGCTTCCTGCATAA
>WBND01000484.1:619887-649462 GCA_013398595.1 Tychaedon coryphoeus
ATTTTAGACTGAGTGCATATAATTATTAATGTATGATGTTATAATTATTATACTAATTACCATTAATACAATTGATACTAAATTCAAAAGGTGGTTTAAAATATAATATTTTTCTTTTTCAGAATTAGGCAATTTAAGATTATGAAAATTATGATGAAAGCTAAGATTATGAAAACTATGATTATGAATGCACTATGATGTCTTCTCCCTGTCTTTGGAATGACATATTTCTGTAAAACATTTCCGTTCAACTGTCTCAGCAATTTCTCATATAGAATTGTCATGTCTTTTTTGTCTGTGCTACTGATTTTCCTCTGATTTTGAAAAGTATTATGAACATTTTTGATGGCACACCGTACACTGAAACTCTTTCTACACTTTCTTCTGAGTACAAAATTCTTGTAGTGCACGTAAGTTTCTTTTTTGGGATGATAGGGACAAGACTTTACAAAGAAGCAGAAACACAAAACAGAGAAGAAAAAAATTGTAATAATAAGAAATAAAATATAAAGCCATCAGCAGCAATTTAATTGTCTTGAAACCTGAATTGCATCATTAACAAAATCTGGAGACTCACTTCTGCTACAGCTGGGAAGATGATGATTACAGCTGCTGTTATGAAGACATTGCTTTCTACTATTAATGGAATGAATTTTACACATAAAAGTATACAGAGCTGGTGCCCCTCTACCCCCAGGCCACAAGAGGGAGGGAGCAAGATGTGTCCATTTACATTAGGGTAAAAGGCTTTGAATGTATTTATCCCAAATATCTGTGTTAAAGACTAAGAGGTCATGAGGAATATGCCACAGCATTTCCCAAGGGATGGGGAACATACATTAAAATGAAAAGAGAAACATGTACAAATTAATCAAACAGTTAGTATGGGTGCTTTCAGCATCTTTAACATTGGTTGGGGAGCATTTAAGAATCGATATGTGTAGTAAAAAACAGCCTCTATAGCAAAATGTCACACATGCTTCCCAGAATGGCTAATGTCAAGCTCTAAACAATTCTACTGACCAAAGCAAAATGAAGCAAATTCAAGTAAGTAAACCAAACTGTGTGATTAACTGGGACTGAATGTAGCATTTTCGAAAGGAATAATTTTCCCAATCAAGAGAAGGGCCCTGCATTTCACAAGAAAGGAATGTCAGACACTGTTTAGTGCACGCTCTTGGACACAAAGAACTTCATGGGATTGTGTGGAATGAATATGCTGCTTGTGAAGTCTGAAATGTTATACTACAGTGAAAAGACAGTACCAGCATGAAATAAGAAAACCACAGATTTCCCTTTTGACTGGTAATTTAAGAGATAAATAAGGAAAACAAGGATTAGAACACAGACCACCTTTCTCCCAGTGGAGTATCAGAGGCATTAGGCTTCCAAATTATGTTTTCTTTTTCATGCTCTTTCCCTATGAATATTGATGAGCCAGTGTGTAGCCAGGAATGCCTCAACAGGAGTCACGAATTTAGGTATATTTAGGAGATAGGGCTGTCCTTGGGTAACAGAAGGACTCATTCAGGCTCAGGAAGGATGATTCTTAAGTAAGTCCTTTAAGCACTTGGTTATAGAGAAGGAAACATGAAAACTAGGAATAAATCAAAAACATTGCAGAAAATTTTACCTCTTGTCTCTAAACAAAATTCCCAGACCTACATGGTATTCATCTTTCTAAGTGCTGGTTTAAACAATGAAATGTGGCATGTAATGTCCCAGTAAAAAAATTTTATGTATGGAAACTGAATGCACCATGATATTCAATGCTTGTTCTCACTAAATATCTAGGAAGACAGGTGGCAAATGTTTGCTCTGATCTTACATCAGTTTAAAAAAAGTAAAACATAGAATGGAAACATATATCCATCAAAACCATAATAGAAAAAAAAAAGAAAATAACAAAAAAAGGAAAAAAACATAAGATGAGCATTTTAGGAAAAAAAAAAAGTATAAATATTATGTAAACTTATAACACAGTGAGAGAAAAATAAAAAAGTCAGAAGACTATAAAGAAAAGAGGATGAATGCCAGCCTCAGAAGAGCCTTTTACAAATCAACATATCCGATATACATTTCAGGGAAAAACAAAATACAACAAAACCATAAGACTATTATTCAAAAAGAAGACTCTTTGCCCCAAGGCTGTAGCTGAGGCTGGGGCTCATCAACCCTTGCTCCCTGCTGACTTAAAGAAAAGAATTTCAAATAAGAGAGTTGGAAGAACAAAAGATGTGAATCTCAAAGCAACTAATGAAAGGAAGAGCAAATTCCACCTCCCAGCCTGAGCTAACTCAAGAAATAGGAAAAAATGTATGAGCACAGCACAGCTTCTTTTTCCCCTTTTCTTTTGCAAACACTTGAGAGAGGAAAAAAAATGTAGAGATAGAACATTCCTGAATGGAAACTTCAAACATCTAACGTTAAAAATAAGGCTTCAATAGGGAGAGAAAGCCTCCTTGAATATACCCTTCTATGTATGCATGTGTGTAAGCTCTCCTATTTTTCATCTTTAAAGTTATTTTAGGGCATGTTTTCTGAAAGAAAAAAATAAAGAAACTTCAGTCACGTTTCTGTTTCTGTATCTCTCTTTTTGTTACCAAATTTTCCTTTTGCAAAAGTCCTCATTACTTAGCTTCTCCAGATAATGTCCCAGTGAACTCTGAAGTCTTTTTAGGTTACCTGTGAGTCCCACATAACTTCTTCAGTGCCAGTCTGTTTGGATATTCTTTCCAAGTGCTATGTTTTACTTTTAGAAATACTGTTTTTGTCAGTAGACTTTTATATGAGTTAGCCAGGAATATATGGTCTAGTGTTTGCTGTGATGATGAATTACAGTGTAGAGTGATGAAGAAAATCAAATGTTTTCAGACACTGTCAAAGCTTATTTTTTGATCCAAATGAATGCTAATAATAATGTTTCATATGAAAATCTATCCTTCAGAAAGTTACTGAGGAAAACCAACAAATTTTAAACTTAATGAAACAGAAAAATATTAAGCCATGATTAACAAGAAATGCCAGTTTGGTTTACTTTTTTATTACTAATATTTTCCTCTTTTTTTTGTGAGTTTCTTTTGTAAGTGTGCTTTTTTTATTATTTTATAATTGAAGTTCCAAATCTTGGTGACGTAAAAATCCTTTAGTATTACTGAAATGAGAATAAAAACTTTGGAGACCCAACATTTGAAGAAATTAATTTTAATACTGCTTTAAGAGTTTGTAGAGACACAGTCCTTACACCATGCCCAGCCATATGATGGATCTGTGACAGTTCAGACAATAGTAATGTACAAGCAGAACCATTCCTAGCTCTGGTCTGATTTTAAATCAGCTAAGAGGTGGCAGGAAGGTATTTGACAAAAGGCTTTAGTAAGCTGACATTTTTAGATATGCCTGTGCTGTACAGCCCTATGCCAACTCAAGATGCCAGGCCTTTTATGCTTATATCCCTTACAGCAATATGCTGGTGGTGCTCAGGGAAGAAGAATACACACTTGCCTTGCCACACCTTTTTCCCATTAATGCACACATATCCCTTGCATGAAAGAATTTCTGCCCCACAATAAGGTGTAAAGCATTTATTTTATTCTTAAATATTAGAGAATAAAATTTTCAGAGAACGTTTCCCCTACAACACAGAATCAGGTAACGTGACATGAACTCAGCTAAAGCTTTGATGTTTCCAGGAAAGAGTTATTGCTATTTCTTCACCTGCCAACAGGCTCTTCTGTTTCCCAGGAAGTCATGTCCATCTTGCCATTCCAATACTCCAGAGAATTAAGGGACTCAGGTAAAAGGATGTCTTACAATCCTCACTGGAGATATTACAGAACCATCTGGGCACAGCCCTGCACAAAGTGCTCTGGAGTGACCCTGTCTGAGCAGGAAACTTGGGCCAGATGATTCCCTGTGGTCCCTACAGCCTGACCCACTGTGATTCTGTCGTATCAGGTTGGCAGCTTGGTCCAAAAAGTCTTCTTTATGAATTTTGCTGAATGTTGGGAGGACAAGGCAGGACAAGCAGCTGTGAGACAAGTGAACAGACAAAATTTTGTGACTGTGGAATTGCCGCATGCAAGTATGTGCTCCCAGGCTGTATGTTATTTCTAAACAAATCTCACAACTAACACAATGTCTTCTGAGAAGGCTGTTAAAAGATGCTTTGTGTTCTCTTCTTTATTACCTAATTTCTGCCCCAGAGCAGGTTGCATTTGCAGAATATCATGTCTTCATTTACCTATGCATAATCAATTAATCTTTGAAAGAGCTCTAAATGTTCAGATTCTGTGGCAATGGGATGGCAAATCCGTGCATGCAATTATCAAAGCAATTATTGCCTTAGAAAATGAAAATGCGACAAACTTGATTTGCTGTGTTTCTCCAATCAAACCACAGAAACAACTGTGCACAAAGCTTTAAAGGGAATGAAGGTCAATTCAACCCTTGTCAGTACTGGGCCTCCTTTTGTCACACAGTAGAAATTGAAAACATGATAACCCCCTTCACTTTGATTTCAGGAGAACATGGGAAGTGAAAAAAGCTTTTCTGAATTCCCTGTAGCTCCTACTTGATTGAAGAACTTCAGATAAAAAAATGAAAAATTGTTCAAAATACATAATAAGAAACTATTTCAACTACCATAAAAGTTACTGCTATGAACACAACAGTCATCTTCAATATGATGTAAGTTTTCTGAAACTACAAAGGATTTCTTATCAAACTCTTACCTCTTTAAGGGAAGTCTAGGTATGTTTTTGTTTGATTTGGTTTTAAATTTTATTGCCAGCAAAAGTATCACAGGGAAGCTGTGAATGCTTGACAAAACTGAGATGTATTCAGTGATTCAACCAATGAATTATTTAAGCCTAGGGAAGTAACTTTTTTTTTCTTTTTTTTTTCAGTCCCACTCTTGCTGAGGATAGTTTTCGGCAGCATACCATTATCTATCCCTTTGCTATACAATATGCAGAAACTTCGCTATGCAACTTGTTTTCACATCACTGTTGTCAATGATCAAAAAAGATCCTTTCTTTCTTATGGCTCTTGGCATGGCTGCTGGGAAATGAAAGTTGAAAATTCTTGAATAAATAGAATATAGAAGATTTATTCAACAATTGAATTATTTAAATCTACATAAGGAATGAGACCTGTAAGGCAACACTTCTGTTTGCAATTCTCCAGGCTTTTTGGGGCTTATTTGATATATAATTTCCTTAACGGCTTACTGTGGTGTTTGAATCTTGTTATTTATTTTTCTTGAAATTACTACAGTAAGATGAGTGCTGGAGAAAAATCTACACTGAGACAGGTTTTGCTGATCAATTAAAGCTCCATTTTCTCTCAGCTTCATAAGTGTAAATCAGGAATAACTATTGACTAAAGCATTTGTAGTGAAGTTACTCTAGATTTACTGACATAAGTGAAAGCAGAATGGAGTCCCTGAGGTTTTTTTTTTTGCTCAGGTAGTAATATTGGATCTATTGAAGTGCCAAATGGATATTTGCCAGTGTTTGAATTCTGTTGTTTCATTTCACCCTTCACAGTACCTTTAAAATTTTTGAGTATTACTCTCCTCAAGGGGGGCAAAAATCACAATAAAATATCTTTAAATAAAAATGCATTGTTTGGTTTTATGCCTTAGTTGTTCCTTAATTTGTTGCATGATTTTACATCTGGAGATCAAAGTTTCATGAAGAAAGGAGAAAACCTGAGTCAGATGACTTGAAGTTAAAAGGCTTATTACCACAGGTGAACTCTGGATGTGACTTAGCATATTTCACCTAATTTCACCTTGTTTACCTCTGCTTTGATTTCATTATCTACAAAACTGCTATAAAAATTTTGTTAAAAAGAACAAATCTTTTATTAAATTTATTTAATGACTAAGTTGTGAAGACCCTGGCTTTGCAAGATGCTTTAAATGTCCATTCTTCTATGAGAGTCTCCTTCCTTTATAGAGCAGGACATCCAGCTTTCTACAGTCATCCTTATGTAGAATGTATAGAGATTTTGTATCTTTTTAAGGTAGAAATGAAAAATTTTAGCATGCCTACTTTTTTCCTTTCTTTAAAAGTTCCTCTTTAAAATTATTATTTTATAATATTGAAACCAGTGATACAATGGAAAACTTGTATGTTTACCTATATTATTATGAAGCAAGGTATTTGGAAGACAGCTATGTGGGTTGTAGGAAAGTTACCTTGAAAAAAAGACCCTGGTTAAGCTGTGTGATAAATTTCAATGCCTAGGTTAATATTAGCATATAGTTATTTCTAGTGTCATGTGCAGACAAAATGCCACAGCATTGCATTTGACACTACCATTTAACTGTACACACAGTGTGAAGTCAGCTAAAACTAATAGGGAAAGTGGTGAACAGTACAAAGACTTAAAGCAAGATACTTGATTGCAGACAAAACTAGTTATTTGTGCAAAATTGGCTTGTTCAGTTTGTTTTGTATAATACCTCAAAGGAATCCTAATGAAGACAACATGCCTCATTAGAGGAATATAAGATTTCTCTAATTTGGTGGGGGTTTTGTTTTTGTTTTTTTGTTTTTTACTTTTTTTTTTCCTTTGTTGTTTTTGTTGTTGTTTTAATTTTCTTGTTTAAGAACAACACATGTTTTCTGTTGCTTAAGTAGCATTATAAATGTGGTAACCAGTCTGGAAAACTGATCCCACTTGGTTCTTCTAATAGAGCCAGACTAAGCATACTCAGAAATTCTTGAGTGATTTCTGGTACATGTGATCATTAACATCTTTGGTCTTTTTAGAAGGGAGCAAGGGGATCATAGGAACAATAAAATTCACTCCTTCTGTGATACATTTTTCTTGATTGGAAATTAAGAATTGTCAACCTGATTTTAAGAGAAGTCTGAAGATGTAGATCATTGTCTTCAGAGATTCAGAGTCATGGAATCATTTGGGTTTTACGGAATCTTAAAGAGCATCCCATGGCCAGGGACACTTTCCACCAGACTAGATTGCTTCAAGTCCTATCCAACCTGGCCTTGGACACTCCCAGGGATGTAACACAACAATTTTTCTGGATAACCTGTGCCAGGGCCTCATCACCCTCACAGAGGATAATTTCTTCCTAATAACAAACATAAACCTACCATGTTGCCTTGCTTTGTGCATGGAACCCCAGAGTTTTCATCCACCAATAAATAGGAAAAAACCCTTTCCAACCATAAACCCTGTGTCATCTTTCTGACCATGGCTTCAGAGTCTGATGTGTCTGTCACAAATTAGCTACTTGAGATGTGTTTTCATCAGAAAAACCCTCGCAGATACAGATCCTAACCTCAGGGTTAAATACATCCTGCAAAGATTCATCCAGCTAAGAGGCACAGCTCCACATATTACAGAGTTCTGCAGACTGAGCTAAATAGCTGCTCAGAAATTTTACATATATCTCTGCATATTTAACCAAAACTGTGTTTTTGTTCTGAAAATAATTATTTTGACGAAAGTGCTAAAGTTTTCTCAAGTCAAAGGTTACATTCAGGTCTCAGAGGATCACAGTGACCTAGATAATAGTTAAGGTGTCAGGATATGCAGAAATGAGATGGAAAAAAAAGATCATTGATCTAAATGTTGTTTTTTTTTTTTCTGCCTATACACTAAGAAACCAAACAAATCACATTTTTATCCTGCATCAGAACAAAAACTAATTCTGAAACAATATATTTTTTTCATAAAATGAAAATATGAAAATATTGTTTTCTAGACAAACTTACTGAGCTGTCATAGTACCAATAAATTATATGCTCATGAGATTTTATTCACAGTGTTGTGAAAATATAATGTTTATATCAAATTCAAAAAGCCTTTTAAATTTGGACATATAACTATACTTACTTCAGTTAAGTTTCTGAGAATATACATGACATAAATGAAGAAAGAGTTATGAAGAGAGTTTTTCCTGTTCCCATTTATCCAAAGGATGCTTAGTATGAATGATCTGTTTCAGGTTTGCAATAGAGTTCTTCAGGACAATTGGTTGTCTCTAATAAGGATGGTTTAAATGCACTTAACACTAGATAATGATTCAAAAATTAGTTTACCTATCTATAGGTGTTTCCTAAAAACCCCCCAGATTTAGCATCATGGTATGTGAAATGGTGAAACAAAACAAAACAAAACAACAACAACAAAAAAAGTACAACAAAAAAAACCAACAAAATACCCCAAACAAAATTTAAAAAAAAACCCACCATATTTTGCTTTTAGAATTATATTCCGCTTTCACACTCTGCTTAGCAAGACTGGCTTTGGTTTGCTTTTGATTTCAACAAGCTGGTTAGTGGTGCTTGCATTCATCACACTGATGGCACAATGTGAGAAGACTCAGACAGCCTTTTTAACCACATAAAGGCTTTCTATTACTGAAAACAGGGAATCTTCTAAAGGCCGAGAGAAGGGAACTTAGAATGAAAGATCTAACTGGCAAAAGGAGAAATAAATTGCATGTCAGGGGAACAGCAGCCACAACATCAACAAAAGGGAATAGAAAAAGTATACAGGCTGAATTGTATAAATCGGATTAATTAGAAACAATAAAAATCCTCAGAATATGCATGAATAGGGGAAAATGGTTTGTAACATATTCAAACCTTCAAAAATCTTGTTTTTTTTGACTTTTTTTCATCAGTTTTGATACACTCAGGCAGAAACAGTTTTATACTTAAGTCATTGAGGTAGCACTCTGAAAACTTATTTTTTAATTGTCTCTGGTAGATATTCTACGCAATTAGAGAAAATGCCTTAGATATTGGGATTTAAAGACCCTGACGACAAAACAAGGAAAAAAATATTTCTCTCTCCACCCCTTAGGGCTTTTTTAATCCTTTTCCTCTAGTTTATGTTCATTAGGCAAGTAAAGCAAGTATGAAAAGATGATTCTGTACTTCTGTGACCTAACATGGGAATAGAGCCTAGCCAAGTTCTGGCTACTGTATTAATGAATATTATTTATTCAGAAGGAAATAATTTTACTGGAGTAAACCAGATCTTATGCAGATGTGAAGACTGGCATGTTTCATCTTAAAAAATGTCAAGACCTACAATTTTCCAGGCCCCGTTGTCTTCTGAGCTATGTATAAAGCCCAATATATAAAATTTCTGCTGTGACTAGTATGAAGTAACAGACTTCATGCTGACCTGGTCACCCAGGGTCTCAGGGATATTTCAGGTTTTATTGACTAGACATAATCTCAGCATGACTTGCCTATTTTAAAAAGTCTTCTGGTAAGTGGTTACTGCCTAAATTGTTTCAGCTTAGCTGTTGTAATGCTTTACAAGGTGAAGTTCTGACAACCTCTGAAATCACTAAGTAACAAACATTAATCCTTTATGTTAATTGGTGCTGAGGAAAGTTAATGAATAACTTCAGCTAATAGTCAATTTAAAGTGATTTAAATTTTGCAGTGAATAAGAAGAAAGAAGGCTACTTAGAAAACTTACAAAACTTCCAAAAGGAAACACAGAATTAAATCAAAATTGTCATTGCGGTTTTTATTAAGAACTTTATTAATTAGCAACCTCATAAGCTCACATTATTCAGTAAAATGTTTGATTTTACAAGAATATTTGAGTGTACACTAAGGAATGGGCTAGAAGTGGCAAAGTTAATGTGTGTCAGTCTTAAATGCATTATGAAATGGAAGTGTATCAATCAATCTCATTGGAATAATAACTGCTGTATTTTGATAAGACTAGGTGTGATCTAAAACAACAATAAATTCTGGTCATTTCCTCAATGTTATCCATTTTGATCACAGCAATTTTTTTGGTGTAGCGCTAGGAAGACTATGAAGCAAATCTTTGAGCCTTGTCCAGGAACAGAAGTTATAAGAATGTGACCTGAACAGCCTGAATTTACAACAACCAAGTTGTGCATAATGGTTTAGAATACCTTTATGAGAGGACTGGCTTGGTAGATAGTGGAGGGCAGTAGAAACAGTTTAACTTATCTTTAGTGAGTATTTTGGGCCATTTTCCTACAGAAGTAGGAATATTAGAGGAAAAAATATTAATTTATATTAAAAACCTGCCTAAGCTCTGACTTTGAAGTTGATTCTCCCCAACACCTCTGAGCAAGTATCACAAGATATGAACTTCAGAGGTCACTTTCAGCCTATATTGCACAATTTTATGAGTGCATCATCCTTCACACATTCAGTAGAACGGTTGTTTAAGCACTCCTTGAGGAAATCTAAGTCTCAACTGGCTTTGAGTCTAGCAAGCAAAAAATTTGGGGATCATTCCAATGAACAAATTGATTTGCATGGCAAGAAATTAATTTCCAATTCAGCATTGCAGCACAATCATAGATCCACATCCCTAAGTAATTATACAAAGCTTATTTTCCTTCCCCCTTCAGGAATTGAATGCATGACTCCTAACAGCCTAACAATGAAAGCAGTTTCTATGTGAACACTGATTCTTACTTGCTTGGGAAACCAGAGTCACCTTCACTAGAGCCCAGCTGTCTCAAATTCAAGAACAGAGATTTGTTTTGTCTGGTTTTCCCGGCTTCAGTAAAATACAAATTTGGCAGAAATAATAAGATCCAAATGCTCATAAGTAAATGGCAGCTTAAACAAAGACAGTTGGGCAGTAATTGTTTCTGTGTTTTCAGTTGCTTCCGTTTCAAGCTTTGTCATTGACTTTATCAGTACATGTTCTCTGTTGGCTAAGATTTTGGTTAGACATGCCAAGAAAAATAATTTAGAGTTTTGCAGTCTAAGCAGTTCACAGCCCTCCGTTATCTGAACTACTTTTCAAGTATTTTCTTATGTCCCCCTTTGCTGAATAGGGAACCTCAATTCTGCACTCATACTGAGTATTTTCTTTCTGAATACTCTGAGCAAAGGCTTTTAACATTGATATTGACTAAAGGGAGAGAAAATAATACCAAGAACACTAGATAAAAACTGTGACTTTTAAGGCAAAATTTTATTTCTAGCACTGGGGTTTGACCAGAATACCCTTTATCCACAGCTTTGTAAAAGCTTTGAATTCTGCAATAATGCAATGAATTGAAAAGTCTTAGTGAGTTCAGAAGGGCATGTCCTTGAAACACATAAGTTTTGGGGAAAGAATGACACAACAGAGGGCAATACAGTCACCCAGAAATCCTTGTGTGCAGATGAATATAATCATTGTGAATGATGAGAGCTTATATTGCATGGTGACGAGAGCTGGGACTCACCCCTACTTTTAGCTGTCTTGAAGTTAAGTGTCCAATTTAAGCTATTCCCTTAGACTGTCCATAGTTAATGGAGAAATATAGCTAAGACAAATCACTTTCTGTAGATGTCTCTCTTAAGCACCCATCATAAAATGTGCTTAATTGCCCTTCAGAGGCACCAATCCCCCACAGCTGGCTATAGAAGGAGACCAGTTGTCTAGCTCAGACTGAAGACATCATTTCTCCTGGGATGCTATTTTACCATTCTCTTGGATGAATAGCTATCAAATCAAAACAAGTCATCATCATTTCCAGATGTGAAAAAAACCCCTCAAAACAACAACAACAGGAAAAAAAATCAAAAACTAAAACCAAATGATAGGAGTGTTCTGACTATAGGTTTGTTAATAGTTTTCTTCTTGTTTTCCTTTTTCTTCCAATGATAAAACTGTTTTAATGAAATTAAAATATAGCATGAATACCTACTGAGAGTGATCCTGTGTGAGCTCCAAGTCAGGTTTTTACATTTTCCTTCTCCTGTATTGTAGCATTACTTATCTTGTGTTGTCTTCATGCTGTTCTGCACAAATCAAAGAACCATCTTTAACCATAAGCCAGAAAACCTGATTTCCTATCAATCTGTCTTGTTTCTTGCCTTGCCAAGAGGAGAATGCAAATTTCTTTGAGAGTAGAAATGCAAAAGTGGGGTTTAGAACTTTGCAGGTTATTTCTCATCAACATAACAGGCAGATAAAGCCCCTTCCCTTGTCCAAAATCATCAAAAAATCTTTTTCATTAAAATCTATCTTTAAAATCAATGATCTTTCAAAGTAGTCACCATTGTTTTAATTTGTTCTTGATACCAGAGTTAGGAACGCAGACTTCCTCCTTTGAGGAAAAACTGGAACAGGCTCAAACTGACTTAGAGACACACTGTTGCCTGACCTCCTAATTTAACAGATTGTAGAGACTGGGCATTAATTTCTTTTTGGAAAGGATTTTAATACAACAACCACTACTCTTTTGCCATTCTCCTGCTGTGAATTTTACAACCAGATGAGAAAAAATATAGCTTACGTTAATTCTATCATATTTTCTGGAGTTTCAAATAGCAATATGTGTTAAACTGAAGTGACTTATGCTCGTTCTAAAGGGAATAAACCGATCTTCATTTCTGAAATGACAGAAGATATCCCTGCCCACACCTTTCAGGTGTCTCAAGGGAAAGTAAATTGGCTAAAAATAAATTACTTAATTTGGGTGGACTTCTCCCCAAAAAGATTTAGTAATGTAAGCAACAGACAGAAAATACTACTGGACCTAAATAATTTGGAAGTATAGCAGCAGTATGTCCTTCCTAATGATCCCACGCTCTTCACTTTTCTTAACTTTCCACTTTCTGGAATGTTGTCATTGCTAACTGTGTGAGATTCATATAAATTCTGACTTCTTGGAGAAATTCATACACCATTTGTTTGTGTATATATTAACTGCTTATATTGAACTATATAGACTTAGTTGAAGGGAAGTTAGTGAGGAAAATATTGCATCCCATTGTTAGATCAGGAAGAGACCACAGATACTCTAAGGGCCTGACAGTGCACAATCTCAGGTCCCATCCAGTCTTCTGCTGACTTGAGAAGGTCATGCTTTAACTCTGAGGCTTTCTGTGCTTTGTTCAAGTGGCTATTATCCAGACTGTTTTAGTTAAGGCTTGAGCATGCCATATAAAAAGAAGTCTAAGAAATTTCTACAGGCGCTGCGCAGAAAATTATATTCTTTGTGCTAATGGGCTGGGGAAGATTAATGAACAGCTTTTGAATATTAGCTGGATACAAATGGAAAGAAGTAGATTATGTGTGAGAAAATGTATAAAAATACATTTGCACCAAGTGGATCCAAGATGTTCAGAGTCAAGGAAACACTGCCCATTGGGAGCATGTTCCTCCCAGGGGAAGATATGGGACATGGAAGAGCCATTTTCAGCTTTCTCCTCTTTTCCAGTCCTTCTTCTCAAGGAAAACTGTTGTGGACTATAGAACCCAGAAGAAGAAAGGAAAGTTAAGCATAAGACCAGAAAAAAAGGAGCTGTATAAAAGACAGTTTAAGACAAAAGACAGTTTACCAACCAACCAACAAAACAAACAAACAAAAGAAAACCAACAAAACTCCACATTGAATAATTACCACAAATCTCCAAAACACTTTCAAATCCCTTTTGAGGAAATCTGCTTGAAAAACTATATCATTTGGGAAATGTAGAGCACAGGCTGTAATTTATAGGCTTTATGCCTGTGTGTATCTTCATTATCTGTTCATGTCAGTAATACCACTTTTATTGAGTCATGGGTTGGTTGATTGTATTCCATTCTGCCTTCATGGTGTCACAGAATGAGAAAAGTTAAACATACACAATAGTAAAAAGCAAAAGTGTAAATGGAGCCCCTAGATAAACAAATTTAGCTGAGGTGCTACAGCTACAATTTCTGTTTTGTTTTTTCTGCTGTTTATTTATTTTTTTATTATTTAAGCTGAAAAAAAATTTAATATTATCTAAAACTAAAAATTCTATTTTCTTTAAGTATTTCCTCTGTCCACCACACTCCATAAGCTTATTGTATTCATCAGCATCCTATCACATCCAATTTTCTGAAAACAATGTGATTTCTACTCTTTCTTCTTACAGAATCTTTCACTAGTTGGACAGACCTCTCCGTAATTAAATATATGTAAACTGATGTTCAGTCTACAAATTTCCCTGTTTAATTTAATGTCATTAATTGCAAATCGGTCCCTTTAGAATGATCTAAATAAAACTTGTCCTTTTCTATTGTTTACTTCCTCAAATGTCTCACAGACTAACCTTATCTTCTGAAACCTGTCATTTGGTCAATATATGTTTAGTTTTTGAGCTACACAGAAGAAGGCTTGTGGATCCAGGGTTGATCATCTGAGGGTTTTCCTCTATTTGTTCTTTTTAGTGGGTAGCAGTGCAGAAATGCATTCCAGATTTGATCAAAGGCACCTAGTATCTTACTCTGTTCAAAGGCTGCTCATTCATATTTTACAGTTTCAAGAACAGCATTGACCCAGCAATCAATATGAGATGTTAAGATGATTTTTTTTCTCTTCTGTCCTTACCTATAGTTGCTTGAAGGGAACATTTATTTATAAGCTTTCACCAAGGCAACTCTATATTTTTACAATTAACCCAGCAGTTATGATGATTCAATCCTACCACAAATTTTGTTAAAAGTTTTTGTTACTGTAGACTGTGGAAAGTGAGCTTAAACACAAGCTAGTCATGTGAAGTATATCAAAGAGAGATAAAAGCACTTGCAATATCCAAGTGTTGGTGGGTATTTAAGCTGTGTTATAATAGAGTAATAGAGTGATAGCTGTTTTCTTTTACACAGGAAATTCTCCAGAGTCACAAATCTGCCACAAGTCTGCCACATAAGTAAATACTGGCAGAGAATATTTTCAATAATAATAATAATAATAATAATAATAATAGTAATAATAATAGTACATGTAGTTTGTCCATCAAATTGGTAAATGTTTTTTCTTGTTCATTTTTGTCTTAGTTTTCCCCTGAGAAACGTGAAATTTTTTGGTTTAGAGATCTGCTATCTTATTTCTTGTGATGAGTGTAAAGGGCAGAAATTTTACATTCACGAGGATCTGAGTGCCTCAGGATATTTTTAGGGAATACAGAAGTTATGCATTGAAGGTTCTAATTTTCAGGATTTTCATGCAGGGACCCTCCCTTTTTTTTTCACCTGCATCTAAGGTGAATGATGCAGCCCCTGCATTCAACCTCTATGTATAAGTAATGAAATATTTACTGGGCCAGATTGAATACACAACTGTATTCTCATAGCCCTGGGGCTAGAGCACTCACAGAAAGGGAAGCAGATACATTTTGCCAGGCTGAGCCAGGTACAGGAATTTGAAACCAGGTTTTTTGCACCTAAGCCTTCAGTTTTATGATTCTCTTCTGATTGTTCTTGCACTTCTCTTTTTTTGTCTCCACCTCCTTTAAAAATAAAAGCTCAGGAACACTGAAGGGACTATTTTAATATTTTTGATAATTTAAATATTCAGCTGAAACATGCACATTTGAATTAAACTAGTGTTCAGTTGTGAGGTATGAAATAGACAAATAAACGACAAATAAATGCTTGAGAATTTCTTTGCTTCTTTCCCATTCCCAAACCTGTGGTCTGCTGATATCTTCCAGAAGAGAGTCATAATGCTGGTGGAAAACCTATTGGGTAGTGCCTTATGAGGAAAAACATATCTGCATATATGGCTAGAGAGTTAATGCTAATAAACTTTTGCTGACCCATAAAAATAAGGCAAATTTGATCAGTAAGATAGATGGGGGGTTTTGGTTCATGTTCCTTGAGTTTTTGATTATTTTTTTTAGTTTTGGTTTGGTTTCTTTTTTGTCTTTAGGCAAAGTTGCACACTTGTGGATCACTTCATTATTGAAGCTGGGGAATACCTGGTTGGTAGAGGCTCAGGTGTTACAATCATTTATGATGGTGATAGTATGGGGGGAAAAAAAGGAGAGAAAAAAAAAAAAAGGCAGCTTTATTTTACAAAATGCTTTTGGAATCCAGATTTTATCGTGCATCAGTGCTGCTGCCATCTACTGAAGAAAACAGGACATTCCAGTTCAGGAACACCAGTAATCCAGCAAGCAGAGTATCTCTGCTACTGCATTTGGTTGCTTGAATTACAAATGTTATCTCAGATGCAGCATGTGTGAAGTTAACCGAGTGTGCACTAGTAGCCACTCACTTCTTGTAAAGCCAGCCCAGCCATCACTTCCTTGGGGATACTGTTATACTGTCACCAAGCAAGGCTCAACAGGTGATAGCCTCGTCATCTGCCTCTGGGAGAATCTGAAATTACAGAAGTTTATTGCGTTTCATTTATCATGTCGTGCTTGTTAACATGCTGTTTTATAGGCACATTGCTCTGCAGTGTAACAATTTTAGTGTGCAAACTCTATGTTTTTAGTTTAATTTGCAACAGATATGATATAAAGATAAACGAGATAGTGTTTTTTACCCACCAAATGGAATTGTCCCCAGCAGTTTGCTAGCCATCAATCACAACAGGGATGGAAGACCTTCTGCAACACACATTAAGAGCACCTTATTTGCAAAGGCAGAAATGAAGTAAAGGGAAATCACTATATATAATCTCACTCAGCTCTCTATATAACAGATTACAGCTATACAGAGATTTCATACCTCAGAAAATTACTATGGAGACAAAACCAGATTTGATGAACAGCACGCATGTTTTCATCATATCTCTTAAAAGTGCACATTTGCTTAATCATGATTTATTGACCTGGTTTGACAAAGGCCCAGACTGATTTTAGCTAAATTTGACACTTGCATGAGGCCCTTAATCATCTTTCTTTTCTCAGGAGAATGGTAGAGTTTAGTCTAGCAATAATAACAGAAACACAATTTTAGACAGGTACCTACAGCAGCTATCCTTCTCTTTCAGATGCTTCACCAAGGTGTCTAAAATTTCAATAAATTTCTATAGGGACACCAGATGACGCAGAAGAAGACAATAAGAAAAACTTGATATAAGCAGGCAAATTGTGTCCATAGGTGTGCCATATTTCTCTTTGCCAACAGGTCACTTTTCACTTGTGAAAACTTACTTCTTTCACCTATATGAAAGGCTGTATTTTCTCAGACTGCCTGTTATAGAAGCACAGAATCATAGAAAAGTTTGGGCTGGCAGGGTTTTTTAAAAGTCATCCCATCCAACTGTTGCTGAAGTAAACCAGGCCGGCTTCAACTACACCAGGATGTTCAGAGCAACCTTTAACATTTCCAGGGATGGGGTATCCATCATGTTCCTGGGTAATCTGTTCCAGAATTTTAGTATCTCACCACAAAAATCTTCTTATATCTCATCTGAATTTACCCTCTTTTATTTTAAAATCTTTACTCCTTGACCTAATGCAATAGGCCATAGTAAAAATTTGTCCCCATCTTGCTTATAAGCCTCCTTTCAGTACTGAAGGGCAGTTGTAAAGTTTCCACAAAGCCTTCTCTTCTCCAGACTGAACAATGACAACTGTCTCAGCCTTTTCTCATAGGAGAGGTGTTTCAGCCCTCCAATCATTCCCTCTGGACTTCTCCAACAGTTCCATGTCCCTCCTGTGCAGGGACCCCAGCTCTGGCTGCAGTGCTCCAGGTGGTCTCAGCAGAGCAGAGCAGAGGGGCAGAATCCCCTCCCTGCCCTGCTGCCCACGGGGCTCTGGATGCAGCCCAGGACACGTTTGGCTCTCTGGGCTCTGAGTGCCATGGCTGGGGCATGTCCAGCCTCCCACCCACAGCACCCCCAAGTCCTTCTGGGCAGGAATGCTGTCCATCCCTCAGCCTGGATTCATGCCCTGATTCAGATGCAACACTTTGTGTTTGGTCTTGTTAAACCTCATGAGATCCCCATGGGCAACCTCTCCAGCTTGTCCAGGCGTCCCTGGATCACATCCCCACCTTCAATAGCACTGCTCAGCTTGGTGTCATCTGCAAACTTACTGAGTGTGCTCTCAATTCCTTTGTCTAGGACATTAAAGACATTAAACACTGCTGATCCTAACAGACAGCACAAAGGATCACCTGTTTTCATAGACCTCCATCTGGTCTATGAAAAGTCATTGACCACTTCCCTCTGGACATGAATATCCAACCAACTACCCATCCAACAAACTCTCCATCCATCAAATCTGTGTCTTTCTAGTTTAGTGAGGGGGGTTGTGGTGCAGGGTGTCCCAAAGGCAGTACAGCATTCCATGCAGATTACAGCTGTAGCCCTTCCCTTTCCCACTGAGGCAGCCCCCCCATCATGGATGGCAACAAGGTCATGCCTTCCTGCTTCAGACGAGTTCTTCAGAGGAAGATGTGTCCTGTTGTAACAAACAAGGATCACACCTAAGGTCTTGTCAGCATACTGTGTACCTTTTGCTCACATCATGTTTCAGTGTAAGAATTATTTTAGCTCTACACAGAACTTTTCAATGCATTGAAAGAAAGGTGTTTTCATGACATGAACAGAAGCAGCAAAGCTCATTCTTTTTCAGTTAATGGACCATAATATATATTCAGCTTAATTAATTGATAAACTTGGATAAGAATGAATATAACTTTTTTAACAGGAAGTGCTCTGCAATTATTTTTTAGGTTAGATTTTTATAAAGATAAATCCTCACAGCATAACTGCATTGTGTTACATTAAGCATTTTATTTTATTTGCAGGTTAAATATTTAACCTTTTAATAATTTTCAATACATAGTTGTTAAATAATTTTAAATGCATTTAATACAGTTATTGTTATTGATTTCATTATTGTTATTGTAATTACCAATACTATTAATATGACTGTCAGAAATATTTCCTTTCCTTTCTTACAAGTATTCCACAGCTTGACTTTTCCCCCTTTAAATAGGAAACAAGGAATATAATGACTAAATTAAAATGGTAATTAACCCAGATCAATCAATGTGTTTATTTTGCATTTCTATCCTTTTTCTAACTTATATTCTTCATTAAGGGAATATCTTTTAAAAAAGTAGTTTTTAAAAAGAAAGTCTCTTCCTTTTATCTTAATTTGAAAGCAGCTTTCCAAAAAGTTTTCACATTAAAGGGAGAACAAAGAAACAAATAAACAAAAAAAGGAACAAATATTTTTAATGGAGTATGAGTGAGTGGGACAAGAGAGTTGACAAAGAGAATGCATTTTAGTTAAAAAAGAGGGTTAAAAGATAATTCTGATAAATATGAATGAAGCTGTAATGCTCAAAGTTGAAGAACTTACAGTTTAAAAAGAATAAACTGACCTTCAGTGATTTTTATTTGTAAATATGTGGTCCAAAGTGGAAAGGACAACAATATGGTAAATACAAAAATTCACAGAGGGAATTAATAGGGAATATGGGGAAAAAGAAAGAAAGAAAAAAAAAGGAAAAAAAAGATTTTTTTAAAGTCAGCTAAACATAGATGTTTGGTCATCAACAATACTGTTCCTCTTTTCTTACAGTTTTTATCCTCCTATATCTGTACACACACATATAAGCACGTAAATCAGAACTTCTTCCATAACCAGCAAGAAAAGAGCTTCCAAAGATTCAGAGCATAACTAGGTCTAACAAAGATTATGCTGCAATCATTATGTTTTGCCTGAAATACATACAAACACTTGGGTGACAAACTCTAAAGTGCTAGAAGAAAGCTAAATCATCTGCTGTAATTTGCAGTGTGTTTTACTCAGTGAAATCAATGGAGAGGGAGAATTTTTCCAAGCAGATAACACAGGAAAGGGCTCTCTCATCACAACCCTTCAAGACCACTGATAATTTATATGTGCTCTCTGATGAACCAATTTTAGTTTCCATATGCTAATTTAAAAATTCAGGCAGGAGAAAGAAAAAAGTCCTTTAAACACGGCTTCAAAAAGCTACATAAAATAAAATAATAAAATAATGAAAGTATGCAAACCAAAACCAGGAATAAAAAAAAGAAGACAAAATCCAAAAATTAAACCACTACAGCTGACAAGCTGACACAATATAGGAAAGGTTCTCCACTTGCTTAATTTGACCATTTTAATGGAGCATGTTGTGTTTATGTTCTGGCTGTTTATGTGAGGAACTAATGAAGCTGTTTTTCCCTTTAAGGGGCCGGAGGGATGTGGGGAGCCATTGTGAGGTTACTGCTCGGGCTAGTGGTCTGTTCATCCAGAGAAGCTCCTGGGTGATGCTCACGAGTCGTGCTGTGCAGCAAGGCTCTGCCCAACTGCATTTCTGAAGGGACATGTGTATTTTATCTATGCAACAGCTGTTCCATTACCTCCCTTAAAATGACTTCGTAAAGCAAAGAACCTTTTCCCAATTTATTTTACTTGCTCTCACTGAACAGCTTATCTGGGGTTTGCTCCAAAGCCCGTGGAATTCAATGGAGAGACTTTTCATTAAGTTTTTAGAGCAGGCATCAGATTCATTAGTGAAAAAGACTGTGGATTATTTCTTGTTTCCTTCAACAAAAGTCCCTGTTTTCATTGGCACAGGGAATATTATATTTTCTATTTTAGATAGAATTAAACATCAAAGGGGAAATTTCAAAGGTTCAGAGCTTTAACTCTGTTCATGTATATGTTGTGGTTCTTATGCAAAGTTTAGTCCAATACTTTTGTGTGCTGAATGAGGTTAAAAATCCTGAAGCAGTACTTAACTTTATAGTTTTTTCTAACTCTGTAAATGTTTACAGATTCCACCTGAGATTAGTTAAAGGCATGAGAGAAGCAAAATTGAAGCTTGAAATGGGTCAGGAAAAAGATTATTTGGATGTAATTTGCTTTTTTCTTATCTAAATCAGTGAATCTGTGTATTCAGTAAAAAGTTATTTTAAATGAAATCAAAGATTTTAATAAGATGAAAATAATTTATTCTATTAGTTCTGAAACAGAATGTGTAACTTCTTCATTTCATGAGAAGTTTTCCCTAATAAAACAGCTTATTACTCCAAATTGATTTTTTGAATAGAAATAAATTTAAATAACAATAATTCTAAAAATCATGATATAACCGACCTATTTGCCACCTCAATTACCAATAGCGATTATAATTTTCTTTATGACTGGAGTATGTGACTGTTGGAAAGGTCAGGATTTGAAGCCAAATTTTAGGCTGCACTTGTTTGTCACACTACTTGTTTCATGCTATCAGACCAGCCAGATGTCAAGATGCTTAAAAATTCTTTGAAATGTCAATTTCCAGTGGCTAGAAGACCAGGTTTATTGTTTGCTTTATTGGTAAGGAAGAGGAAGGCTAAACAGCTGCTACTTAGGCTGTTCGTGAGCAAACAAACAGAAGATAATATAAAAAAAAAAAAACCAACCAGATAGCTCTTGCTAGTGTAGGACATTCCTACCTTGCTTTGTTGAGGCCCATGCAGGAAAATTTTGCTTGTTCTCCATAAGCAGTGTAGTCATGGAATAGTTGAGTTAAACCTAGATGACTATATGTATAAAAATCTTTAAGCAGGCTTTCTACCTTGCACTGGAGATCCAAATCTAAAAAGAAAAGAAATTTTACAAAGAGCTTGGTCACATCTTGAGGTGGCTCTTTATCTTTCTTTTTTTTTTAATTTTCCTGGACCTGGGAAGTAGCACAAAAAAAAAAAGGAGTAAGAGCATCATGAGCCTTCCTGAAAGCAGATCAGAAGATGCTTCTGTCCATGTAATAACCTTGTTCCTACTGGGATGACAGCCCAGCCTAGAAAGGGCTAGAAGCAAGGACCCCACTTTGCTGTGTGCTGCACACATCCATGAAGAATCACTGGTTTACAGCTTTTTAGCTGTCTAATTACTACTGATTTCCTCAGAAGTTAGGAATGTGAGACTTAGCAACCTGGATGAATGCAATAAAAGCGGAAAGTGGAGATTCTACTGACACCTTCATAGGGCAAATCACAGACTAGAACCATAGAATATCCTCAGCTGGTAGTGACCCACAATGATCATCAGGTCCAACCTCATCATTTTCCCTTCCTAAATCTTCTCCTATGGTTAAAGAAATCTCCTCTTGAACACATCCACGAGAAGGATTGTCCTATATGGGCATATTTAGGCATCTGAATGTTTGACATCAAAGACAGGGAATCCCTGTGTGAGTGTGGGAAGTGACCACAGCTTCTAGTCTCCTCTAAATGACCCAGTAATGGAGAAAGGGCACCAAAGTGTGAGGTCCTAGGAAAGTTTGGCATAGCTACATACAATTTGGGTCTTGCTAGTGCTAGTAAATTATATAGACAATAACAAAAACTTCAATAGACTGAAATATTTGGGGTCTCAATGATGAAGAGAGAGGCATAACTGAATTTTCATGTGAATAAGTTGAGAGCATGAAATTATTTCAGTTACTAATCTCAAAAATTATCTTTTGAAAAATAAGATAATATGTCACATAGAATAAATACCCAATCATCTCTTCCCTTAGAATAGGGTGAGGGAGGATGTGGGAACGGAAGAGGAAGTAGAGAGTGGTAATGAACCAGAAGCACAGATACAAAAAAGATGCTCCTGAGGCCCCAGAGTTATTTGGATGTTTTTGAGAGAGAGTCACACACAAAACAAAACTGGGAAAATGTAAGGATCATTCAGAGCCAACTGCTAAAACCAGTTCACATTCTTTGCAACAAAAACATGAGAAGCTTCTGAATAGCACCTTGCTCCCTGACCTGTCTCTGATTTCCCAGGTATGCTACAGATATGCAAGAGATTTCTGATGTGTATTACACTGCAGGACAGGTTAAAGCCATCAGCCTTGTCCTGATCCCACCTTAAACCTATTTATACATCAAGTAATTTTATTTTTTTTTAAATATAATAACTTTCATTGTCTTGTGTCTTCAATTGCTATTGATATCACTGAAACAGAGGTGCACTGTTCTAAACAGGCTGAAAAACAAGAATCAGCTCCCCTAAGAATCAATGCAGATAGTGGCAGCTATGGTTCATTCTATGATATTTCCATCTTCCAAAGATTTTTGACCACTGCACAGTTTGGGCAAGCAAAACTGCTTCTTCAAGTTTAAAATTAATTTCTAATTGGATAGTTTCCTCATGTGAAGGAAAACTCTTTGAATTTGCAATATAATGTTGTTAATGATATGTGAAAAAAATAGAAAGACCTTTTGATTTCCTCCTCCTAAATTCTGATGTAATTATATTCTTGGAATCATGTATTTCATATGTATTTTTTGATATGCCAGTTATATTACTAAAAAAAAAGCAACCAAACAAAAAAAATTGGTAAAGGTATAGACTGATATTTTAACTCAATATAAGGCTTTGCTAATATTTGTCATTTATTCAACTGTCCTCACTCCTTTTATCTATTAGGCATGCAGGTTAAGGCAAGAAAAAGGCAATCGTTTTGTTTAGCTTACTATGTCATGCTTTATCAGAACAGACAATCCATTTGTGGAACTTACTACCACAAAATATAGCCAGAAATGCAAATTACTTAAATTGCTTTCAGGTGAAGTAATTTGCAGAACCAAGGAAAAGTCCATTAAAAAATGTTAAGCATAACAGTATAGATTCAAAATTTGGCACTGTAAACTGTAAGGATTTTGTCCTCTCAGAACCTGAGGAGAGATAGCAAAGGGAGTTACTATTATTGGCTGTCTTGTTCTTCTCATCTATCCAGATCTGCTACTGCCACTGTGAGAGACGAGACACTGAAACAACTGAACCTGTATGTGACCTGTTTACCTATTTTTATATTATGTCTTTACAATGGAAGTGTGGAAGTATCATTATTCCTGCTTTACAGGAGAGAAAGACCAAACGTAGAAAATGATTCACCCAAGGCCGTGCAATGCATCATCTGTGTCAGATGGACAGGTCAATTTGGTGCACATTATATTCCATGGACAACTGTTTGCACGACCTGGCTTTGCTCTCAGGATTCAGTCTGGAGCAAAATTTCACTGCTTTAGAGTGGAAGTTCAGGTGCAGGAAAAGCACCAAACCTCCTGTTTCAGTCAGTGACATGAACAGGAGCACAGAAGAACCATTTGATTTGGACAAGGGAATCAGGTCATCCATCAATAATCCATCAATATCTCACATGGGAGTAAACTGATATATTGAATTTAAAGATAGAAACACAAAGTTTGGAATTCAAACTGTGGGATAATAAGACAAATACTGTAAGGCTTGCAGCCTCCATTTCCTGGATCTGAGTGACTAAAACTTTGTCTAAGTTAAGATCAAGCTTACATTATGAATTTCAAAAACCTTGAAAACATTCTATCTTTTTATTGGAGATACCAAATTTGAATAAAAAATAAATAAATTAATTGTATACTTATTATATAAGTGTAGTATAATTGTACTTGAAAATAAAATACTCTAATATAAATATATTATCAAGGTTCAATAGGTGGTTATTTCTGTTTTTTCAGGTTTGAGGGTTTTTTTTTATTTATTTAAGGAAGTATTTTTCAAGGTATTTTTTGGAGGGTAGATTGTTGTTTGGAAAGAGTTAAAACCACTGAAGTGATTGTAGCAGGAAACAATTTATGTACATACATTAAAATACATATGAGAAATCTATCGTCTCCTGAAACTTTCTACTTCAAATAACTTAAAGGCTTTTATGTTTCAATAAATATAATGGATTATGAGGAACATTTCAATATAATTTTTAATATTATTCTTATGATTCAAACTTTTAATTTTCATTGAAATAAAATTGAAGTAGTCTAAGGTCAATTATTTAACTTTTTCAATGAAAGAAAATAAAAATCTTGTGGTTTCATTTGTTCTTGAATGTATTTCTTTAATGTTCCTGAGAAAATATTTGATGTATTTCTGAGAGATTTTGAAAGGAGAAAAGGTTATTTTACCTTACTTGTAAACGTCCTTTCTAATATCCCAGTCCCAACAAAGAACTGAACCATCAATGCACTCCGCAGTTCTAAATTATTCATTCAGCTTCTAAAAGCAACTACAACAAACAGAAACAATAACAATAAAAGGATAAAACAAACAAAAAAAAAAACCCACAAACATTGGAAATGAACACTGCAATTAAAATAAAAACCAAACTAAACCAAAACAAAAACTAAACTGAAACAAAAAAAATACCCAAAGATAGTATCCTAGACAGGAATGCAATTTTACTGCAAAAGTGTGAAATGTGAGATTGAAAAAAGCAAATCCAAAAACAAATATCACTGAAGTGAAATAGTGAGTATCTTCTCCTGGAACTTCAGTATTGAAAATTGTGCTGCCCTGCATTTGCTTGTTTCAGATGATGAAACATGGTTTTAACTTAATTTCTTTTTAGAGGCTGAAAGTTGAGGTAGAAACTATGTGCTGTGCAGTTTTGACAATACTGAAGAGTTTCTGCTAATGAAGAGTATATCTGAAAGGGTGGAGAGCCATGAATTATATTTTCCATGCTGCATGTCTCTACATTAATAGCAAGCTGCTGTCTGTGTTTATGAATGCAGCCAAAGATCATTATTGAACAGTCCTGGAGCATAAAATTTCCACCTGTCCTGCCAGAAGGAAATGTCTTTCTATTTTACGCTGTTCAACTGAACTGACCGTTCAGGAGAAGAAATTCCCTCAATCCAAGAGAAAAAAAATGTAACTGCATCCAGAAGATCTAGATGTGTCCTCAAATATCAAAACAGTAGTTTCCATAATATTAACATTTGTGGGAAGATTTAAACCCACTAAAGTTACGAGATTTGGCATAAAACCTACCATTCACTCTGTAAGTCATTCCTCTATGTCAAAAAGAAGACATAATGCTATTTGCCATATGTGTGGCTATATCGTAGCCTGGTGAGCTGAGGTTAGACTTGCACTGGGAAACTCCATAATTCTGTGGATTTAAATCAGACCTATAATGCTGGAATAGCAGTGAGCAGTGTCCTCGATGTGCAGTTTGGTTTGATGTGAGAATTTTTATCTTTGAGTTGTTGCTATGGGAAGCTGTTGCTAACTTCTACTAAGAGAGTAAAAAGGATTCTGTTTGCATATTTAAAAACATACACAGATGGCATATGTACATACACAAGCACACACAAATACATATGCACTGACATAGACATCTATGTCTATTTTTATATTTTCATTTATATAAATTGTCCAAAAGAAGAAATGACACCTAACTGGGTTATTGACACATCTTATAAACCAGAAAGAAAGAAAAGTGGTTTATACTGTTTTGAGGTTTTTTTGCTGTTTGTTTTGTTGTTTTTTTCCTTTCAAAGACTGGGCAGCGCATTGTCTAGATGGGAGCGCATTAAGAGTGGACAGTAATTGAGGCAATAAAATACTCTCTTTACTCTATTTTTCCCCCCCTTTTCAGCCACAGGAAAAGCTTTGCAAAGTACTCAGCATATTGGCTGCCAAAGGCTTTTGACAATCAAGTTCCATCTGCTCAGCAGTGTGCAAGACGAAATGTACATATATAGTCCAAGCCTTGGAGAGTGTATAACATGATCTGATCCAGGCAGGTGCATCACTGACTATCCATTGGACACATGCAGTGACCAGATCCGTGCATAGAAATCCAGTATTTGCATGAATTTCCTGGCATATGTTACGATAAGGATTCAGAAACTCTCGAGCACACCACTACTGAGTTTTTTTTCATTGATTTCTGGACCAGACAAGCCTCTCTTAATGCTAAAGGAGCAGTCAGCATATAACAGATATATAATTCTAAAGAGCACCATATAAATATATGAGCAGCTAATTTCAATTGAAATTAGTAGAAACCAGGATTTTGTGGAGGGCTTAAGGGCTTAAGACTTGTTTTTAATCTCATATTGAAATAAATGCATATAAACATGTGCTCTATAAAACCTTCTGTATCCATCATGCTGGAATTGAAACTGAAGCTCTTTCCTCTCCTTTATATGTTCAGAGAAGGGTCTAATGAATTTATCTTCTATTATCTTAATTTGGGTTGAAATATCCTGGCCACCCTTCCACTGAAGGGTTGTAACTTCACTTCAGGTAGAATGTTTTATTCTGTTGGTACAGTTTCCATGCTTTTTTTAGCCTATCTGTGGAAAAATATGTGCACAGCAGTGTCTTACAAAATACAGTGATGAAAATCCCACGACTTGGTTTTCCATATGTTTTCCACCAATGCTGAGAGTTGAAGTATTAGCTTTGTGAATACCATAGTACATGATGCCTGGTAACTCTGGTGTTACTAAATAACACTTACATTAAGACCCACTGTATGATTTTACTGCCTGTCATAAATCTGAGCATCATGAAATAGAAATCTAATGTCATAAACTTTTTCTCACTGAAAATAAATTGTTAAAGAATGGTTGTCTTCATCACTCTACAAATGAAAAGAGGACTTTTCCAACACACTTGAAGGTGGTTGCACTGAAAACCATCTTATTTTACAATAAATAAACATGTAAAATATATAAAAGCAAAAAACATCTTTCTGGAAGGGCCACTATCCTTCCAAGTTTCAGCACAGGCAAAAATAACAACTTGCAAGAGCTAAAGAAAGGCATTGTGAGTTGAGTTTTCATAGATCATGGAAAGGTTGAGATTGGCAGGTCTCTGGAGGTCATCTTGTCCAAACCTTCTGATACTTAGAGCTGGTTACATGCCAGGGCCACATCCCAGCACAAACTATGGAGTTTTTTAATGCATTGCACTAATTTCCTCCAATGAAGTTAGCAACAGTAACATCAACCTTTTGTTGGATATCCCTGTGTTCTTGTCTAAACATGAAAAACAAGGAAATTTCCAGTGATGTGTATAAAATTTTGACATTATGCATAGTTTATGTAGCCAAACCCCTAAGAGAGCTCAGGCTGCAGCCAGTATAGTCTGTCACTGTGCTCAAATTTTAGCTAACCTATTGAAGAATTTATTAGCACTGCAAGTAAGGGATACTGTAAGTAAGGAACGGCGGGAATAAGATCTAAGTGATCTGTTTTCTTAACTATTTAAGGATGTATGTGGGATTTAGATGAAATAGGATTTTTGTGCTGATTCTTTGTACAGTGCTGTACCTGTTGAGCTGACAATATGTGGATATTCCACTGTCTATATCAAGCATTATAATTTTATTCACTGTTTCTCTACTCTCTCTTTCTTGTCTCTATTCCCCAGAAAACAATTAGTTACAATAATTTCAGCAATGTTTCTGAATACTCATGACAAACTTTTTCCTTTGTTAATTAAGCTGAGTGAAGCGAGATAGTTTGAGGGTAAAGGAGAATTTTCCCACCCCATTTCCTCACTCTCAACCTTGTACTACTAACAAGCTGATCAGAAAGAAAAGTATATTCTTACTAAGACTAGAACATAAAATACTGACTTGAGTTCCTTTCTTGTCTTCCCTTCTCAACTTCCTCCCATTGCCCAACCCTCTCTGATGAAATGATTGGTTTATTTACAATGTTGTCTAAAAAAGATTCGTGAGGATGAAAAAATTTGCTAAGAAATGCAACAACTTTTGACCAACTATTTAATGAAAAAGTTTTGTCTGTTTAAGCAGAGTGTTATGCGGATAGCTACACAGCTGGACATGTAGACAGACTTTTTCTTTTTCATTTGATAGAAGAATGAAAACATTATTTCAATTGGAGGTCTTAAACTTCAGATAACAATAATTAGAGTAGATTAATTACATTAAATGACACTATGTCAGTTTATGTTATCTGTGGATCAGCTCCACATTTTCTTTCAAAAGAGTTGGACTAATTTTGTGCTTAAAAGATGAGTATATTTTTTTGTAATTTGTTACGGAAAAATGAAGAAATATGCTGTTAATGACAACTTAAAATGAAAGTGGTAAGGTGGACAAATCAGCAAAAGCAGATTTCGCAACTAAATAATTTCTCCTAAGAGTGTTTTTAACCCTACTGATAACCTGCTGAATTGCTGACTTTTTTAAAATAACAATCTCACTATCTGTATCTATTTAGATTTTCATTGTACAGCCCAATCTTGTAGTTTGTGCTAAAGTATCATGCAAATATTGCCATTCTGCCTCATCTTCTCACCATTGTGGTTTCTCCTTGTAGCAATCTTCCATGATCTGATGAATAAAATTCTTCCTAGGCTGTGACAACAGTGTGGAAAGCCTTGCTCTAGAATGACACAATCAATTTATCTCCAAAACAGACAAAAAAAGGAGTAGTTTTAGGCAATGTTTCCAACTCTCAGTATTAATGAGATATACAGCTCTGTTTCTGAATCATTCCTATTGTCAGGAAATAATGTCACAGATCCAGACTGACATTGAGGAGAGTGTGAAAGGCTATATTTAACTATAAATATATCTTATTTAATTGAAATGTAATTGCATTTCAAGTACTTCTCAAGATCTTTTTTTGGACTAGAGCACCAAATTCTACTGAGGTTTCAGAAATAAAACACAGCATAAAAGTCTTAAAATTTAACATGGAGTAATGTGATGCAATGGAACATAAACATAACACAACAACATAACTTAATATAACATAACATAACATAACATAACATGACATATAATAATATAGGGCAAACTCTGTCTTTTCCATCAGTGAACAGTATTTTCCTGAGTTAAAAATTCTCTTTACTCCAAATGAAAGGAGCATTTTATACCAATCATTATGAAGCAAGACATAGGGTGAATAGCAGTGCTGCAGCTAACTTTAGCTCTAACAATGGCCTTTGAGCCATCTACTCAGGTACCTTTTGTGACTTGATGCTATTAAAGTTTTTGTATCAGTCTCTTCTTAAAGTTTTGAAAGGCCCAGACACTCAGAGGCTTCCTA
>WBND01000484.1:664525-676300 GCA_013398595.1 Tychaedon coryphoeus
TTTCTTTTTTTTTTTTTTGATCGAGTGTATAGGGCTAAGCACAGAAATCAGTATTTCTGCTTCACTGTATCTTCTAAACATCCCCCAGAAAGGTCTGTTTGCTCTTGGACCTCTCCTGTGTACCTACACAGCCTTTTCACTTTTTTTTTCAAAAATCCCTGTATTACTCAATTTTGGTGTAAATGGGACTCCTTTATTATTTCCTGTACCAGAATAATAATTAGTTGTTCTTATTTGACCACCTGAGAGGACTCCCAGCCCTTTCCAGACTGACCCAGTATGTGTGGCAGCTCTGCTCCAAAGACCCCTCAAATGTGTGATGGTAGCATGGTACTCAACCTAGCCAGCAGTGAAAAAAAAGGCCAAAAAAGCATGGAAAAAAGAGGAATAATTTGTTACCTGTGTGACTTTTCTTAATTAATGTGATTTTTGTAGAGCTAAAGTCTGTCTTACACATGAGGAAAAAAAAATCAGGTGAACAGTCATACTGTGATTCCCAGCAGCATTAAACAGTTAAACCGCACATTTACTTCATTATTCTGCCCCATATTCTGCAGGAAAGACCAAATTATATCATCTCACTGCAAGAAATGAACTAACTGAGAGATGGACCAACTATCCTTTGATTTTTTTTTTTTTATTAAATGCTTTTGTGATGAAAAATACTGCAGATTTTTTCTTTTCCCCACATTGTAAATGCTAAGACCAGTAAGTTAATAATTACTCTCATTACATAAACAATGAATGTGTAAAGAATGCTTGGACATGAGAAATTTAATTCTTCAGCTGAGAGATGCAATCTCACAGTACAGAGCCAACTCTCCTAGATGTTGCTTGCACAAAATAGAGTTTACAGCCCTCTAGTCCCATTGATTTTCACATGCCAGTAATAGAAGTAAATAGATGTACAAGAAGATGATTAAAAAAATAAGACACAAAATAACCTTTGATATTAGCAGCTTCCTTTCATCAACTCTGAAAACTGACCATCAACAATATAGTTAATTTGATTTGAAAATAAAATTATCACTACAAATTCCACTTTTTCCCCAAGTACAGAAGTAAAATAGCATTCTTTCATTAAATTTTGCAAATAAATTTCAGTTGTTTTGCCAGAGCAAAAATGATGCCATATCTAACCAAAAATTTTCCAAAGACTGTACTGAAATAATAAAGTGAAAATGAAGAAAAAAATGGAGGTCTATTTAAAGGGAAAAAGCAGGCAAAGCATTTATTTAGTATATAAAAATCTGCATATCATCTTTCCAATCACTCTGTCTGTATGCAAAACTAGTCATATATAGAGCTTTCTTCTGTAAAAAAGGATTTAGCTGCTGAGGACTTTCTCCTTCCTAACTAGCTGTCAGCTGTTACTGTCAGCAGTGATTAAACATAAGCAGGAGTTGTGATTCATCAACAGCAGATAGAATCATCACGGATGTAAAGTATTTTTTGTTCCAAGGTCAGATCTTGTATGAAGCTAGGACTACTTTATGCACCAATCCCTATGTCTGGTTTATTTATGGTAATTCATTTACTGTCATATCATTACAGAACAAGGGGAAAATTTATATGCAATTGTAGAAATATGTTCAGAAAACATGGGGACGATGAAGTATGTGTGTATGTATATGTGTCTGTTTTATGAACAATGTGATATGCTGGATCTATCATTATGCACGTACATTCTAGTGTGGAAATTAATGCTTTGTATCTATAGAGAACCTGATGTATTTAAAAATCTTGTAACAGCAAAAAAAACATTACAGCATCCCTCTCCAGGGCATTTTTTTTGCATGTTTCTTAACCAACAAACTCCTCAGGAAGTCACTCAGCAAATCGTTGCATACTACCTGAAACTCTTATCAGATCAACAGCTCTGGATATTTTTAATACCTATTTAATAATAATAATTAAAGCTGGCTAAAATGAAGTATAAAGAGATTAAGTGATTTGTTGGACTATGCACAGCAAGAAAATAACTAAATGGAGAGTATGCCCTGGGATTCTGTGTTCTTAATCCTGCGTCTCAGCTAGTAAATTTATAATTCCAGAGAAGTTGAGAATAATTCTTGACAAACCTGATAGTCTTCTCTGACAAAATAACCCACTCAGCTGATGTGGGGTCAGCAGTAGACGCTGTATACTGCGATTTCTCCACGGGTCCCCATGTGGGTTCCCAAAAATTCATCCTGGAGAAACAAGTGTGTTGGTAAAGACAAGGAGTCTGTGCATTGGTTGGGGAAGCAGCAGTTACACCCAGAGGCTGATAGTAAACAGCCCCTTTTCAAAATGACAACCTGCCACAATGGGGACACCCCAGGGCCCATCACTGTTCAATATCTTCACAAGTGATGTGGAAGATGAGGATCGACTGTACCCTGTCGAAGCTTACCAGTGACACCACACTGAGTAGGGGAGCAAACACTTTGAAAGGGAGAGACACTCTGCAGGATGACCTGGGTAGGCTGGAAGAGGTGCTTAACAGGAACCTTATGAAATTTGACAAGGCCTTGCACATGTGAATACATAATCCCTGAGTGTAGCACAAACTGGGATCTCCCAGCCTGGGAAAGCAGGTCTATGGCCAGGGGGCTGCAGGTCCTGGTGAATAGCATAAGTGAGAGTGAGCAGTGTGCTGCAGGAGCAAGGAAAGCTGTCATGATGCTGAGCTGTGCCACCAGCAGAGATAAAGAAGTCATTATCCCAGACTATTCAGAACTTGTCAGGGCACCCTTGGAATACTGTGCTCATTTTCATCTTCCACTACACAAAAAGTATGTGGGCAGACTGGAAAGAGTCCAGAGAAGGGCAACAAAGATGAATATAGAGCTGGGTTACCTTCTACCTCAGGACAGCAAGGTTTGTTCAGACCTGGGAAAATAATGTTTAGGGGAGCCTTTTTCACCATGCTCGAGTCTTTAAAGGGTAGCTACAGAGAAGATGGAGACTCCACTTTATAAGGAGTCACATGGCAGATAGGTACAACTGATCCCAGGGAAATTCTGACTGGACACAAGAGGGAGGCTTTTCACAATGCGAACAAACAGCCTTTGAAATAATTTCCTCATGGAAGTGGTGGATTTCCAACATTAAGCACTTTTAGGATTCAGCAGGACAAGGAAGTGGTCCATCTTCTCTAGGTCATGTTTTTGCCAAGAAAGCCCAGCCAAAATGATCTTTCAAGTCCCCTCCAACTTGGCATTCCATGATTCTATTTATCATGCATGTTAAGAACAGGCAGTGTAAGAGAGTGGGAGACTTTGTCAGCCATTGTTTTCTCTCCCAAAGATCCAAGGTTTGCTCATTTGAAGCATACAGAGAATTAGATACAAAAGTTTACAGCAGTGAGGGTCATTTTATGTATAATTCATGTGAAAAAGAAAAAGGCCATATCTCCAAAGAATATTTTATCAGCTATTTCAGCAGTCTCTAATCAAAAGTGGCTAGAGGAAATATAAGTGAGCCTCATATGTCCATTTAAACAACCAACCAAGCAACAACAACAACAAAAAAGCACCTATCAAACATCTCCACCCCCCCAAAAAAAAGAAAAAATAACCAAACCTCAAACAACACACAAAAGTCAGAAAAAGGATGGCAGAGGAGTATAAAGGGAGCAAAATAACTGTAATTGAATGATGATATGTTGGATTGAGACAGCATATTACATTTCCAGACCTCAAAGACCTTTCCAGGCTTCAATTCACAAGACTCCTTGAAGAATCTAAGTATTATTATAAGTATTTTGGGGATAATCAAACTGATAAACAGAGTGTCGTGACCATTTTAAATTACGTTGCAAGTCTCAGAAGAGACAAGCATTAAATTCAGAACCTGAGGTCTTCAACACCTTTTGAAGTTATTACAGCAGAAGTAACAGGTCAAAAAAAAATTCATTCTTTAGCAAACTTGTGAATAATACATATAATCAATTTAGTTTTGTTTTGTTTCACGTCTTTTAAAGAATCTGGAGGAAACAGTTGTCAGGCACCTCTGAGTGTCTGTGGTGTAACCCAGCTGCTCAGATAGAAGCCTGTGGATGTTTCCTGTCATTTGCTTCACCACATTTGCTTCACCAAAATACTTAGATTGTCCACTAGGTGCTACTGAAAATTATGCCAAACTTCCTCTTTGACCCAGGCGAATTATATTATATCCACCATGCCGTGATTCTCTGTGTATGTGTATGAAGTACAGGCTTTCCCACAGCTCCAAATATCAATCTCTTTCTTTTGTTAGACCTCCCTTTCACATCCATGAGCACCCTTTTCTCTATGTTCTTACGCTCAAACTTACTGACTTTCTAACTCCTATCATTCAAATCTGAATTTTGTCTCCTGCTATTCTTGAGTTTTCTACTCTCCAGATTTCAGTCACTTTAGACAGGTTTGTCTGGATTCTTTTTCCTCCATGTCATCTATCTCAGGGAATTTCCACTCAAACAGGACAAAATGAGTAACCCTTTATAGTCATTCTGGTCTCTCTGCTCCCAGTGCAAAAGCATAAGGATACAGTTCACCCCCACCCCTGAAGACAATCTGCAAAGCAAACAGGATTAATGGGTAGAAGGAGTCAGCTATAGCATTCCTTTAACACCGTTCTGAAATCAGCAGAGTTCTACACGACATCGCTCAGCCGTCCCGAGCTCGCTGCAGGCTCACGATCCTGGCTGTCTGTGGAACACATCCCATTCTTCAAAGTTATCATTGCTCTTCTTCTGCATGTCATTTGACTCCAATGGATACCAAAAGACATATATCAGATCTTCAGCAGTATCCCATTGAGAGTTCTCCTGGCACTTCAGTCACTTAGGCATGATCTATGCTCTCAACAGTTAAAGATAATGACTTCAGGAATAATCTTTCATAGGTTTATATTAAATAAGACTAAAGTGCAAGCAGGGTATTAAAGTACCTTGTTATTTGCAGACTGCTTAGAGTAACCTTAAATATGGAGATGATCAAATTTCATGACCTTTATTTTTAATTTTTTTTTTCTCCCTTCCTCTTCTGAGTGAAAGTCTGTCATGCATTCATGCTTCATCCAGACAGGTACACAGGCATCCATAACCAGGGTGTATGTGATTATATACACAAGCCATATGTTGGTAATATGAGTAGCTCTGTCCTTTAAACACTGCATAGAGAACATTGGAGGCTGTGCATTCAAACTGCAAAATGATCCCATTTTCTTTCATTTGATATCTGATCTGTATTATACTGACCTGTGATTTCAACTAGTGCAGGTGTAGCATTTTCTTGGCAAGGAGAAAGAAACAGAGGCCTAGATACTGCCTTCATAGGCCTCTGTGATTGCAGAATTGGGCCTTTCATCTTTCAGTTAGATACAGAATTATTCTCTGCTTTTTCTCCAAACAGTGAAACAGCCACTGTACTGCATACCAACACTGACTGCACTTCTGCAGGGCTGGGTCACTTAGCTGCAGAAAAAAAGGCTCTGTCTGTAAACATATACACATACACATACACATACATGCATACAAACATATCATGCAGGTGAGAATGATGACACTGTGATGAACTCTCCGCTCAGGTAGAATTTAAGTTGATAATTCTCATGTTCAGAATAATCTTCAAGAGAGTTGAAGTCCCATTCATAGCTGATTTTATAGAATGATACACTAATTTGCTCTTACTTCTCCCACTCACTATTAAATAACCAACTGATATAATTCCATGGGTAAAGATGCAGTTTGTGCTACATTGCAAAATATTTGTGTTTGATTCATTTTAAATGGAATTTCTGTGAAGCAACCTGACTTTTTCATATATTAGGAAGACTCCAGGCAAGCACAAAGGTGATTCACTCAGAAAAAAGCAATTTACCCAATGATTTTTCACATGGAGCTCAATTAAAAAAAAAGAAAAAAGATATTCCATGTATGATGGTATATTCAGTTCAGTGCCAGCACTGTCAACCTTTGCTGCTCTACTGCTCGAATTTTCCCACATAGTATTTACAATTTCCTCCCTCTGTGCTCAGGGAACCTCTTCATGAATACCTACAAAGCCATGTCACCAGTCCTTTCAAATTCTTCTTTGGCGCTACACAGCAATGGCTTGTTAGAAATACATCTAAGGCTCTTATGCAGCCAGTCACGTGTGCCAGTAGAAAAGGGTACTCTCTTCTTTGTGCAACTAACTCATGTCATGTAGAATTATCTCACCTGCATACTTCTCCACCTCCTCCCTTTGCCAGCCTCACTTCTGGTCTCTCATTTTACACTTGGATGATAAGCCCCTTTGGGGAAACACCATCTGGCAAGATTTAGGTCTGCCGGATGTGCAGCGCTGAAGGACTCAGACCTCAAAGCTTTGTGTGTAACTACATCATAATATCAGTAACAGCAAACTCTTATGTACTCTGGCTCCTTAAGGCTGATACTCTCTCCAGTTTAGGCTTCCAAAACCTGCTAATATGGGCTGACATAACAAATTAACAACAAGGGAAGTTCACAGAAGGGCAATCCCGCCGAAGCCTGCCAAGGATATTAGCATGCATTTTGCAACCTTGTCTTTAGTTTGTGCAAAGTTGATGGTTGGAGGTTACACTTTCATTAAAAATTGACAACATTTTAAAATGCTAATCAAAAGCACTTGTCCTTTCTACCTCTATTTATCTCGGGGTGGGGGAATGAGAATTTTAAAAAAAATAAATAAATAAAAAGGGGTGCGGGAGAGAAAAATACCACATAAAAGAAACGTGACTTTGAACTGCAACGAATAGTGTCTCACATCTCTCCCTCCCTCCTTCTGTACAGGACAGATAAGAGCTATGCAGATTGAGTGTCAGGACCTCCACGGCACGAGGGAAAGCTCAGTTTCTGGAGTTCAGGATGCTCTCTGCAAGAAGAGACAGCAAGAGACTGTGAGCCTGGGAGGCAGAGAGAACAGAGGAGGAGGAGGAAAAGGAGGAGGCAGTGGAGTGGTCTTTCCCCCAGCAATATTTCTGTGAGACGTGTGTCATTTCACTGAGAAAAAGTAGGTAAAGATGGGAGGAAATAACAGGCCAGAATACTGGCAAAATAAATCTAAAAGTAGTGTGTATTTATAGAATGTGAAATATCGATCGTAACTAATCCTCAGGCACAGGTAATATTTAAGTGAAGTCTTAAGGTAGTATCTAACTGGAAAATATTAGCACATTTCTGTTGCAGTTAGAAACATATTACAAGAAGAGAAAAAAGATTGCCTTTAAGAAAAAAATAGACTTTTATAATATTATTTTTTTAGCATTTTATCATGATATTTTTTAACACATTATTTTAATTTTTAAGAATACTTATAAACTTTCAATTTTAGAAATTTAATACAAATTCATAAAAGATTCTCTTTTTCTTTGTTTAGTCAAACTTTCAAAAATTTATCACACAAAAATACTAGCTTAAAAAACAAAAAAAAATCCCAAAAAACAACAACAAAAACAAAAAAAAAAATCAACTCTCCAAACAACATAATTTGACAAACTTTTAAATAAAAAGACATACTTATTTTTTGAGCAGTTATACTCAGGATGCTCTGGAGCAGTTGTGCAAAGGTGAAATCCACAGGAGGTGGCAGATGTGCCTGTTCCATTTAATACAGCAACTACTGTATAATCAAGGTGTAATCTCACATGTACCCTCAGAGATAAGAGCAAATTGTTTCTAGATAACAAAAATAAAAATATAGTGGAATGAATACCAATATCTACCTATTTCTACATGTTTGATTCCTTCTATTTTCTAACTAAATATACATCCAATTTCCTTATCTGACTATCTGTAACTAGACTTTACCTTTTAATTTCATCCCCAAATTCCTGTTTTCAGCATCTAAAATAAACTGTTTATCTGCATAAATTGAGGCAACAAGCCGGAACAAAACAATTTCAACTGCTGATTTTCTGCAAAACAGTATTGTTCATTCAACTTCAAAGAAAGTATGCCAGTTTGTATCAAATCAAAACCCAATCCTGTAGTTTCACTGTATTCCTTACTCAAGAACTCAATATATGGATGCAAATATTTAAGTAATAATCACTTAGGAAAAATAAAAGCAACCTGAACACATTAGATGTTTTAATATTCCTTCCCTTTCCCTTTCCCTTTCCCTTTCCCTTTCCCTTTCTTGCACCTTTCCCTTTCCTTTCCCTTTCCTTTCTGCATCTTTCCACTCCTTTCCTCCTAAACCACACCAACCAACCAAAAAAAAAAAAAAAAAAATCCCAATCAACCAACTAATAAAATAACTGTGTAGGCCCCTGGAAACTTAGCCAATTTTTTTTGCAATCAGCCTGTTTCAAATTCAAACTCTACTCTTCCCTTGAATCAAATACTCTTTATATCTGGTGCTGAAATGCTGTAAGATTTTCCTAGATGATTCTAAATGCTATATTTCATATCCCAAAAGGTGCAGTTTTTCAACAGAATATTTACAAAGTGATTCAAAATTTCTGTAGGGTGCCATATGAAATAAAAACTGTTATTATTCTGAAATCCTAGTCAGCCATGGATTTAGGATCCCAAAGCAGGTACTGAAATAAATATGTCCTTTAGAGAGGGAAAGAGGAGAGAGAAAAAAAGGATTAAATTAATAATATTTCAAGGATTTTTTATTTTAAATTAAAATGCATGATTTAGACCATATTTCAATTATCAGCTCAACATTACTCTTTAAGCAAATGACTAGAGTTAACGAGTGAGCTACTACATATTGAATACATTGATTTTCTGCTTGGTGTAAACTCTAAATAGCCGATTAGAAAGCTGTGAATCAGAAGGACTCAGTGTACCTAATATACCCAGCAATAAATTACAAGCTGAAAGCGGTACAAATCTTTGAAGGAGAAATGTATTCCAAGCACACGACTATGAAACTTAAATGCATAAATGTTAATGGCAAACCTGCGCTATCTACCAATTTAAGAAATAGTGAACATTTTGATATGCATATCAAACTAATGCAGAAAACTATTGAGCTTAAAGGTATAAAAGATGCCTCAGATTTATTTAAAGAAAAGATATTACTGTGAAATGAATACTTAATTGAACATGGGTTCACCATGTGCTATCTTTTTTGTCCTTCCTCATCATCATCACCTGGACTCATCTGTTGTCATGCCTATGCAAAACACTTCATTCTGATTTTGAACACTGCATAACTGGGCCAAAGTCATCCTTGCAGTAATTTTGTCAGAGCTGAGCATGAAGGTTTGATTCAAGGTTTGTATAAACAGATGATCTAGATGAGCTGCACTGAACAAAAGAGGAATAGTTTTCCTTTCCTAAAGGTGGGATATTACCTGACAGATAAAGATAAACTGGTGATATGAGGTGTTATGCCCAAGTCCCTTCAAGCTGCCTGTCTGTTTGTCACATCCTTATTCTTCTTTTAACTATCTGGCTGTCCATCTATTTTAATTAGTTGTCTCTCTGTACCTCTTGGTCCTTCCTAATAGCTGCATCTGTCTATTTGCTATATCTGGTTGCATTACATCCATCTGATCCTTGCAACGATGGTATCCATCTATCATACACACAGTACTTCTGCTGTGTCAATCAAAGTCAACTTCAGCTTTCTTTTTAATGTCTAAATGGATGTCTGTTGATAATTTTTTAATTCCCTAGGATGGGATCCATTTTTTTACTTCATGTATCTGCATTACTTATCACTTATTCCAGTCCATAATCCTGACATGGAGATCTTCTTTTACTACAATAACTGTAGTGCATTAGTAGGAGTTTTCATATTAGGGACACACTTCATCTGTCAAAACATGTGGGTTGTTCTGTGTTCTCCCTGCTTTCATTCTGCTGTATAAATATTATGGAAAAAGAGCTAGAGCTAGGGAAATATTTTATTTTAGTATTCCACTGTTTTCCAAACTTATTAATTTAATATTGAATAAATAATATTTTGGAAAACTGTACAATTTTAAGTTATTAAAACACATTTGAAAAGGGTAAGATTTGTCTTCCTCATCTTTAAACCTGCCATAAGTTTTTTCTCTAATGTTCTCTAAGTTGTCTTTGTTGAAAAGAAAAGCTACTTCCAGAAAGTGATTCATATTTTAACTTAGTCACTCAAATTCTGATGAGAAGAACCCCCTTCCTAAAATATTTTTTATTTTTTCATTGCCTATAGAGAGAAGCCAGGGAACTGGCTTAGGGCATGTAACTGCTTTCTAGACAAGTAATATAAGGCAGAGTAAGCTCCTATATATTGTCACAGGCTATATAAAAATGAAAGTACCTAATGTTTTATATATGTGCCTGGTTTTAGCTGTAAAAGTTCAAAAGCTTAAACTCTCAATGTAGGTCCTAATAGAAAAAAATTGCAACTTCTTTGTTCCTCATTTTCTCCCCACTGTGAATGGATCTGAACATCCTGGAAAATATAGTAGGTGTCTACATTTAGCTGTTTTGGGAAGTTTATAGGCTATGGTTTCTTTTCAAATGTCCAAATTAGTGTAAAATTACAGTTGTTTGTCAGGGATAGAAAGGCAACTAATATATACTTGAACAAATGTATTTCCTTTTGAAATGTCCAAATTAGTGTAAAATTACAGTTGTTTGTCAGGGATGGAAAGGCAACTAATATATACTCGAACAATTGTATTTCCTATCTTTAGAATACTCAGCTGTCTACTGTGTATGACTAAGCTATCACTTCCTTTCAGGAGGACTTAAAAAAAAAGCAAAAAAAAAAAACTTAAAGAAACCCTCAACCCTGAAAAACAGCAACCCAGAAGACTCAACCAGTGTGGAGGCTATTGTTTGCATTCTCAGTTCAACTTTGTTAGAAAAAAAAAAAAATCTGGCAAGTTGTGAAACACTGTTTTCAGTAGTTCTCTGTATTTCCTTGACTGCAAGTTATAGCATGGCAAAGTTAGCTAGAATTAATTCATATGATTAATGCTTTGTGTATCTTGGACTGGGGCTGAAAGAGAATATCAGGAGGGGGATCACAAAAGTATGGCAGAATTATTTTGCTAAAATGCCAAAGTACCAGTCACTGCCTGGTAGGAGCCATTAAAATCAAGAATTCGTAATAAAGGCATTGAGTAAAACTGAAAATTGGTGAGCCACACAACTTCATGAGACTTAGGCAAATGTTCCTGCTGGAAATATTTACTTTATTTTCCCAGTCTGTGTATTTTCCCTGAGTTTATGTCTTGAACTCTCCTGCCAGGGTCAGTCTGAATCTTCCTTAAAATCTTTTTCACCTCTTTTGTTTTTACTTTATCCAGCTTTAGAACACCAATAAGGCCAGGGAACAACCAGGTTAATTTGTACTCATATTGGAAGAGATTTGTACAGCTCATGACACAGAGAGATGCTGGTCTGCTGCTGGGGCAATAAAATGCTGAAAATATAAACTTTATTAGTTGAAACTCCCCTATGAATCACAGCTTCAGAAAAGTAGGAGAAAAGAAGAATAATGTTTGTCACGGTGTGACTGGGATTTGCCAATTTTAATAAATTTAATTTCTTTTGGGGATTGAATTTAGGAGTAAAGGTAAAGCAGGCTTAAAACTTAAAAAGGTATAAACAGAAATTTATTAACAACACAATTCAGAATGAGATTTCCAGATTATCCCCTCCTCCCCCTTTCCCCACATCAGCAACATACAGAGAACCCTTTAGTCAGTTATCACTCAAATAATCATTCCAATACACTCTAGAGAGAAGAGTTCCGTTTTGTTGGTTTAGGCTTAGGGGATGTTTTCTACTTTCACAGTTTGTATCCGCCCAGAATATACGAACTATGA
>WBND01000484.1:696840-722953 GCA_013398595.1 Tychaedon coryphoeus
AGATGACCTTTTGTAGGAAGAGGGGGGAGATGGGATTTTTCACGCACTTCAATCTCAGCCTTGCTAGGTGATTTTTAACTCTTCATTTTCTCCACATCTTTGCCTTCTTTTTTCTCAGTAACACCAGGGAGCCTTTTCCTGTCTGGGGTTCTCCTCATTGCCCTTTTCCTTGACTTTGTCTTGTCACTCCGACCATAGTCTTGTTCTGCCAGATATGTTTCATTTTCTGCATGACTTCCTCTGGATGGGCATTTCAAGCTGTGATTTCTAAGCTTGATCTCACACTGTAGATCCTGTTATCTCAGTAAAAAGCTTTAAAGTTCAAAGTGAGTTGGATGAACAATACTTTAAAAGGAGTGTAAAGTCTAAGCATCCTCTGTGTGGGAGGATTTCAGGGGAAAAAAAATCTGTTGTTTGCATGCTTTTATATGCAGAAAGAAGAATTAGCAACCGAGATGCCAGCTTGGGGTAAAAATGTTATAAAGTGTTATTAAGGGGACTGAGGAAGTGCTTGTAGTTGTGGTTCTGTATCCACACCATGTTGCCATGGGGCTCTTGCCACTCATGGCCCTAAGGCTTCTCTTACCAGCTGAGTTTATTCCAATGCCATTGAACCCTGAAGCAGTTTGCTAGACTTTAGACTAAACTACTTAAGCAGAAAAAGAAGGGACTTATTAGCACAATGTTAGTAGTCACACAAAGGAACTGAATAATCCCTGGTACAAGAAAAAAGGATGATGTTTCTGCATTTCCCACTGATACCTGTTCAGCTCTCCTCCACCTGAGCTCCCTGGAGCCTGCCCAGTTGTATGGGGATTTTTGACAGTCTTTCTAGGACAGACAGACCTGGAAGCATACGTGGAAGGTCTGCTCTTTCTTACTGTCATGGATTTCGTTGGTATTCAAAATTTTCCTACACTACACCCAAACAGAACCACCTCCTAGAGCCACTAGCTAGCACTGGCTCTCCCCTGGTGTTTAAAAAGGCATCTTTAGAAATGTGATCAGTGGTTTTGATATCTGTGAACAGGGAGCTGAGCTTTCCATTGCTGGAATATAACTTCCCTAAACACATACTGGAGGCATGTTTGAATACCAAGAGAATAAAATCTTTGAATTTTCAGGAAACTTTTGCTGGAGTAGGGGGAAATTTATTCTGTCTAACACGAGCCATTTAAAAGTTATGAGAATAGTCTCATAAATAAGAGGAGATGTGACAGAATTTTTTGGAAGGGTTTCTTTTAAAGCAGCCTCTTTCCAAATAATTCATTGGTAGTACCACATATCCCACTAAACTACTCATAAATTAACCTGGTTGCAAAAACCTTTACACAAAGAATTGAGCTCTAGATAGAAGAAAGTTTATACAACAAAAATTGCAGAGGTGACAGAGAAATTTAAGATCTAGCTGTGTAATACACAACCTGGGTGGCAAACATCTTGTGATATCCCTATGACTTATTCATAAGACATGACTTGGATGGCAAACACATATTGTAGAAACATATGCTTTAAAAGGGGAGATGATATGGGTTTTTTCCCAATTATTTATTTAATTATTCCTTGATGTTTTAAATATAGAAGCATAAAGAGGACAAACTCATTTAAAGTCTTCAGGACATAATCGTGCATGGCCAGGGTAATGATTGCTACTGAATCTGTGCAGCCCATGAGGGATGCTTCAGCCCAAAATCCAGGTGACCATGATATCCATGGAATGGTAGTGAGGCGATCATATCATGCAGCTGTGCAGTCCTTCCTTTTTCAGCTGTTCTCTCAGTTCTTTTTACCCCAACTTTTTCTTGAAAAAATGCAGGAAAAATAAAAAAGCAAACACAGGTTCGTTTCTCAAAGTAACTATTCAAATCTGCATTATAACTGTCTTCACTGGATGCATGTAGCACAGGGTAGTGCATTGCATACTTAGTCCTGTTTCTATTCTGCCTAGGAATTGGCTGGGTTGAGCAAAAGTTCCTGTTTAGACCATGGCATCACAGTTATTTTGCTATGGAAAAAAGAAAGGTTGATGGCAGAAAGTACAGTATACTATCATCTCTTTCTCAAATATATCTGGGATGTTCCTAGGATCAGCCAATATTCTTCCCAGGACATCCTGTAGTGCAATTTTCAGAGAAAGGGGATGCACTAAATGGATCTTTCTTTTGACTCATTACATCCATTCTTACATTGTTATGGTGAAAGAGCAGAGTAATAGAAAACTGGTGTGCTTAGGCTTGTTTGTGAAAACTATTTGGTGATAATTTACCAAAAGTAAATTTAGTTCTCATGAAGATATTGAATAATGACAGCACAAAGGCAGTAGAATTGTATGTAGAAACAGCAGCCTGGATTTGTAGAAAATACTGTTTGTAAAAGGGGTTAGGGTTTGGATAAGTTGTGTCTCAAATCATTGCTTTCCTCTTCTAGAAATATATTTATATAGCTCAGCCCCAAAAGTGAAAAAAATAAGGGACCTTTATGCAGATTCTTTGTCTTTTCTGTATGCTAAGAAAACGCCATATATGCAGAAAAATTGCAATGGCCTCTAAAGATAATGCATATTTTTTTTAATATGTTCAAAATGCCTTCGTTTCTGTTTGTAAGTTACATTTTACAACAGTGAAAGCAATTAAACCTTCATTGTCCAAGCTTTCAAGTCAGTATGGCAATACTGTCATGTACTCATTCCATTTGGGAATAAACTAATTCTCAATCACATGGCTAAACACATAAAGGCAGCTACTTAGGTTAATCTTGTTTTATTATTGAGTGACATTCAGATGTATGCTCTGTTCAGAGCTGTGGACTCTCTTTAGTTAAATATCTTTTGTATTACGGAAATAACTGTGACTTGCCAAAGAGAAAAACAGTTAGAAAATTCTAAGAAGCACAAAGGAAAAGAGGAACAAAACAGCAATCGTTAATTTTTCAGTTCTTGTGATTCAGAGGAGAAAAATCAGGATGTACTGCATGCTGTTTAATTTGTAGCTAATGACATTCATTATAATGACACATTAGACATTCAGAGCTTTGTCTTCTATTGTTTGGGGGCTTTTAGAATGTTGATATGTTCAGGTTTTGAAATGCAGTAGAATTGTATTATTTATATTACTTTATAATATAATAATTGTATTATTTTGGCAAAAGGTAAGTCTGTTTCTCTCAGAGCAAATTCCAGATTCCAGTGAAAGATGGGTTTCATCCTGGATTGATCCAGATTAGATAAAAATGGCAACTTCACTTACAGGGGTGCCACAAAGGCAGCTGTTTTCCTAGTTTTCATTAGGTACAGACAATGTGCCCACGTCAGTGCTGAACAAAGGAGAACACAGCAAATTTAACCTTGGTACTTACTTTGTCTCCTACAGACAATTTTGCCATTGAAAAGGAAATGCAAGCATTTTTTATAAGAATATTTCAGCAATCTGTTTTATAAAATATTCTTTGCAGTGTTTCTTGTCTGGTTTTGACAGTAGTCTGATAGGAAAAGATGTTTCAAACTCATTTCTAAAGTGGAAAGGGTAGAAGTTCTGGTACTTGACCCTTCAGGAATTATAATGGAGTCGAATACTTTCTAAAAAGCTCTTTTTCTAATTCAAATAATTGGCATTTTTTCCGAAGATCCACAACAAGAAAACTAGGAGCAGTGGAAATTCAGCAAGCTTCTGTCATATTTGCACAGTGAATGAGAGGTGGCAAACCCAGTGATTCTGTAAGTAGATGAGGCATCCCAATAGATATTGCATACCAAAAGAAAAAGAGATACAGTGGATTGGACTACTGTGGTGATATCTGGAAGGAATCTTTTCAAACAGAGGTTTTCAGTTACACAAAAAACTTTTATTTGTAAGTTTATCATTGGTTTGCTCTGCGTAGCAAGACAGTGGAAAGCAGAGAACCCAAAGGAAGAATTAGAAATGGTTTAACAAAGTTCCTAAAAAGTGATGTCCTATTTGGGTGCTTCATCTGACAATTGCATCTTCTCATTTTCTCTACATGATGCACTGGAGTGTGAAAATTAGTATTTTTATACCCTAAATACCCTAAAAACGGGTACGTGGAAATCCAGTTTACTGAAACTTGCAAAGCACCCTAAATTTTCAAGTTTGTGTATGGAGTCATTCAACATAATAGGTTTACCGAGATGGGCTTCTGTCAAAGTTTCAGTTTTAATAATTTGATTGGCCTGTGACATCAGTCAGCATTCAGGATGAAAGTCTGATACCACTTGCCTATGGCAGGAACCTCTGATTCCATTACAGCTGACGGTTCTTTCTACCAATTCTGACTCTCAGAAGCCTGCCCTGGCAGTTCCCACATGAAGAGATGGAGAAGGACATTCTAACACACTGGCAAAAGAGAGGTCTTTAAGATAAAAAGCCTTCCTCCAATTCTCCTCTGAATACAGCTACCCTGTAGGGACTCTGGCAACATGTTCCTGCATTAGGTATCTCACCAAAATCAGCTACTGCCAGAGAATCAAGTGCCAATATGGCTTAGGAGGGAGACCAGACTTTCTCTTTTTTAAAATTTTCTTGCTTATTGAAATCAAAGTATAAACTGCTTTAACAAACAGCAACTCTTCTCTGGCACTGAAATTAATGTGGCAAACTGCCATGATTTTCAGTATTGATTTACAACTCTATCCCAGTTCATAAGCCTGTAATAGTGACTTCTGCTGTCACATTATGTATGTCTAGTCAAGAAAAAAGTGTTTTTAATTCATAAAACAATAATTCAGGAAATGGAAATGTTAGAAATCATCAGCATGCTGTACTAGACCACATAAGCATTAAATTTCTGACAGATGTATGTTTTTTAGTACTGTCAGTACTAAAACTGTAGCTTCACACCATGCAATTTTTAATAAAAAAAAAATAGAGAAGTGAACTTTAATCAAGACATTTCCCTCCAGTCTCTCTGGATTAGACCTTTTTCAGAGATCTTGATTTTATCTAGTGATGTGAAATGTAAAGCAAAGATCAAGAGAGACAGAGACTTTTACCCAGTCCATATGCATTTATATAACTACTGATGTGAAAGTATTTTCCACTTCTGTTCTCCTTGGATAAGGCCATAAGAGAGAGGAGACATATGACTTTATTATTAACAAAACCAATTTCAAACTCTTCTCTTTGATCCAGTGATGAGGTCTGTTTTGATTACTGAGGGATACATTAGCTAATGTGCTGAAACGTAGTAGAGTAAGTAAAGCAATTATTGATTAGCTTTTGGGAACATGAACACACTGGAAGGAAGTCTAGACATAACACTTATTATAAACAAATACTGCAGTATTCCACAGCACTAGATATAATAATGCGACTTCCAATAGTATTTAGAGCCATTACCATAGAATATTATTGTGGGGTTTGTGAACAGAAATGCACCTGACAAGCTGAGAAATACATCTTCAGCTGCTCCTGTGGAATTAATATGGTATATCAGCTGGTCAACAGTCAATGTTATCTATTATTTATTCTCTAGCCATATGTTTTAAAAGGTTTTTGGTTTTTTTGCTGCGGTTTTTCTAGCTGTTTTGTTTTACAACTCACAGCCTAGTGCTGTAACTTTAAAGGCTAGTTTCTTGTCAAGGGAAGAGTATGTGTGTATCCAGTTGAACTGAACATGGTTATTTCTCAACAGTCACTGATTTCATTTGTCACTTTATTGCTTGAGTCAGGGGAGTGGATTAAGGCACAGGATGTCACTGCCACTTTAAAAGAGCATACTTATTGAAAAGCCAGTTTATTGTTTGGTGTTTATTTGAATAAAAAGCTCTTCTACAAAATGTGAGTTGCTTCCTGAGAGGAGGCAGAAGCTGAATAGTATTCCTCATTGGAAAGGGAGTGATTTAGAGCACTGAGTCACCCAAGGAATTTGCTACAATCCTCTCATTCCTGTGCAGAAATGAAAGGATGTGGCCTCATTATAGTCAAACCCATAAAACACATTGTTATCCAGGAGAACAAGTCCTCAGCAATGTTACTGGTCATATTGACCACTAAAAGATTTATAATATTAGAAAGTCTACTACAGGTCCCTTCAAGATTTACATGGAATTAACTAATGGATAGCAATGAACAAGTTCTTTCAGGGCAAAGTTGGTTCTTCCATTTATATTTGGCTATGGCAATAATTTGCTGCTGTCCCTGCTGTTGGTGTTACCTGTAAGAAAAGCATGTTGTGATTGAAGTAATTAGTCTTTTTTCACAGGTATTTCCTGACCAGAAATCCACACTCCATTTAGTATTTTCTGTTTTGTTTCCATCATACATTTTCCACTGATTGCTAAATTTAGAGCACTTCCTTACAATCGTATAAATATTCTCTTCTGGCACCATTTCAAAATTTTATTTCTTTCAATAACTTTAAGTTTGTTTGATTTGTTTAGTTGTTTGTAGTTTTTACCCATTTTTTGTTTTTACCTTGACAAGTTACACTAAGAATTTATCTGACTAAACACCTATTTGAAGTACCTATTTATCTGACTAAACACCTATTTGAAGTACCTAAACTGGAGGTTCTTAAAAGTGACATAGGATCCCATAAATAACAGCTGACAAAATAGTTGAGTAGCTCACAATAAGCAACATTTTTAATACAAATGCCTAAACTGATATAAAATCCACAATAAGATGAAATAGTCAAATCCTATAAACTTGTTGCATTAAAAAAAAAATCTCAACTGACTCCAGCCTTGGGATATATTTTATACAACTACAAAACCCCTTGATTAAAACTTCCTATTAACTTTCCAAATAATATAAAAACAGAAACTAGGCTAGAAAAGGTATAATTAATGCAAAAGCACTGTGGATGTTCTTGAGGAAGGTTTTGCACATGTTAGGTATGTTAGATAAGCTTTTCTTTTAGAAGGGTAAGTCATCATAGAGAAACATTTGCAATTTTAATATCATGCAGCAGGGTTAGGCCGTAGAACTTTCTGTCACAGGTCAATCACCTTAAAATAGGTGCAAGTGTGCAGAGTGCAAAGATGAAAGCCTCAAAATGAATAAAAGATGGTAAGATTCACAGAATCACAGAATCATAGAATTATTTAAGTTGGAGAAGAACTGAAATTTTGCAAGCACCCTTTCCATGGAGAGATTGAGGTGATGTTTCTGAAATAAAGTCCTTGAATGTGAAACCACCTCTTGTTTCAAACCCATTCTGCAAGAGGTTCATCCAAACTTGAACCATTTGAATTTTAGACAACAGATTAATGCATTGGATGTATTGCAGTACCTTTAATTCAGTAGGAATAGGGATATCTTAATTAAAATAAGTGGGAAAAAAATCCAGAATTTTTCTTTCATGCTAACTTCAACATCCTTGATATTCCTTATTTCTTTTCTATATCCTGTGATGTCGATATGTTGGAAAGCTTCTATTTATTTTTTAACTAAAAGAGTCTATTCTGTAGATTATAATGCCATTTTCATTTCCATTGTACACAAAGAAACTCTTCCTTTTTTCAGTAAATACATCTGTTCCTCTGCTCTATAAAAGCACTACTTTTAGTAGTTCAAGAAGCTTATTAAATTAGATTTGAGAAATACTTTTATTTATTACTTTATCCTTTTTAATGTGGTTTTTTTTCCCTGTAAATATAAAAAAGATGGGCAGTTAACATGGTGTCCTGGTTTGAAGGACAGGCATCTGCCAATAAAGACAGAAGCTTCTCTTTGACATGGAGAATGCAAACCCCCTCCCTCCAAATTATTATAATTTTGAAATTAAGGGGCTCTCAGGCAAAGATATGGGAATTGGGAATAACAGTTTTTACTAGGAAAATTAAAATAGAAATGCAGTATTACAAAGAACAATCCCAACCCTGACAGAATCAGAAAAAAACCTGACACCTTGTCAGTCAGGATGTTGGCAGCAGTCCCATTAAATGGTGGCTGCATCCTCCTGCAGTGGCAGATGTGGTTCAGCTGAAGCTGTGCTCCTGTAGAAGGTGCAGTTTTCCTCCAAAAGTCCAAGGTTGATGTGAAAAGGTCCAGCTTCTCCTCTGGAATCCAGTGGAAAGAAGGTAACTTGCTGTCCAAAATCACAGTTTTTATCTAAGTAGGAAAGGCTTGGCTCCTCCCCCTGGCTGGAGCATCTCCCAGTGGGATGATGTAATTTTATCAGGCATACAGTGGGACTTAATGGGCCACCAGCAGATGATATCTTCCTGGAGGGAGATTGGGTTGTGTCAAAAATAAAGATGATTGCCCCATCTTGTCTTAAAGATGGCCCATTAGCAGAAAATGTGTGCCACAGTGATAAGGAATCACTACCCCACCCAGTTTTAAAAGATGGTGATAGAATACACATTTCTGGCCACATCAACCCAACACACATGGGAATCGAAGTCCTTTTTTGGCTTTGCAAGGGAAAAGTCATGGACAGCAAGGCTCGCCTCCACATTGTATTCTACTGCCTAGTTAAGAGAACTAATCAATGTTGTCTTGTGTCAAAACTAATTTTTTGTCTGTGCCAAAGATGGTAAGACCACTTCCTCGGTAATGATGTTCATTTCCCTCATCCCATGCAGCACTCTAAAGAATGCTCTGAGGTAAAAGACGTAACTACAGATAAACTCTTTTATTATATAGTAGCATTGTTGTATTTATACATGAAATTTTTGCAAAGGGTGAAGCTTGAGAGACAAATAATCATTAATGAGCCATGACAAAAAAAATGCACAGAAACTGCTACTACATAATTGATGCTTCAGAACTCAAGGAATAACAGAAATAACTGTTATTCAGATGAATTCGGGGTACTTTTGCTTTTATTTTAATTTGTGAATGTGTATTGTCCTAATCTTTGGGGATCTCAGTGATACAACTCCTGAAATCTCCTAAATCTTAGCCCCAACTCTGCATTATTTTTGAGAGTCCTAAAGTTGTGCAAAAAAGAACCCCTAAATATGCACATATCCAAGCTCCTCTTCACTGAAGAGAAATGATTCTCATATCTCAAAGTGACAGCCATCTCTAGAAATCACAGTGACCTATTCATTAAAGACTCGAATCCCATGTGCATGGTAGAATTCATTAAATGATGTTATTCTCTGAGCAAATGCCATAAAACTCCGTGGTCTGACATTCATAAATATTTGTGTCGGGCAATTACCTGGTAAAACTTCAGCATATTGAAGAAGAAATATTAAAATAAAGTCAATGTTTTTTGTTTGGGTTGGGTTTTTTTGTTGTTGTTGTTGTTGTTGTTGTTGCTGCTGGTTTCTTTTTTTTCCTTCAAGTGGATTTGACTTCTGTCACTCAAGTTTAGAGCCCTGATTCTTTTGCATGAAGAATGGGATAAGATCTCCACATCAAAACTACCATCTTGGCCAAGGTCATTTAATTCCATGAAATCAGAGCTGAGACTTCAGCACACGGAGACGTTTATAGCCCACTGTCATTCTGGCAGGTGACAGAAATAGAGGGTGGAGCAGGTGCCTAGCAGAATTGTCATATTTTCATAGCAAGGCTGGGGAGCTCTGTGATTTATGGATGCTCAATATACAACCGTGACGCCCCACAAGTGAATACATAAGTTGCAAATCTGTAAACAGCTACGGTGGGAATTTGTGAATCTTTGTCTGCTGTAGCTCATTCTGTACAGGTCCTCGAGCTTTGTATAAGGAAGTTTTGACTCTGTGCTCTGTAAAAACACAGACAGCATCTTGCCAGGCCTTGTCAGCAAGGACAATAATACATTTTACTAAGACTGTAAAGCCTATCATTGTTCATAATGTCACACTGTAGAGAACTGGAAAAGCAGAACTAATAAGGCCTTTCTAGAACAATTTCTAATGCTCCTTGAAAAGAAAGTGTTCGGTTTTACTTATTATGTTGAATCCAGGCAAGCCAAAACTCTGAATAAAACTAAGATTAACAGGTATTTCCCCATACTGAACAGACAATAAAATTCTCACAGCTGGTATTCAGGTATCCTGTTTAGTTGGGATCAGTTTTTTTTTTTGCTTTATTTTTCAGTCCTCACCAACTCTTACCTTTTATTTGTATTTTAAACGGAGCTATGGTCAGTGCCTTTCACTATGAATAGAAATGTAAAAGCCAAGGAAAATTTAACTGAAATTGTATAAAATAAGTTGCCTGTGTCTTAAAAGAAAACAAAACTGTCTTTTTTCACTCACAAATGGCTATTCACAGAGCATGACCATTGATAAATGTGATTCTTAAGTGAGAAACTTCCTAAAAATATGACCATGACTACACAGATGTTCTTTTTGACACAACAGATTATAAAATGCTGCAACATACTGTATTCTGGAGATTACAGGAGTTTCATTGACATATTTAGAGGTTTATTTAGAGGTCCTTGAAAATTTGGCCTAGAATCACAGCAACCCTTGAATTTTGAAAAATGCTGCCATTTCAGAAAAAGGTTTTCAAAATATTTCCAGAACATCTGTTGGAAAAAAAAAAACAACTAAAAAACCCCCCAAAACAAAAACAAAAACAACAAAAAAGCCCAGAAGAACTTCCCAAGTTTCTATCACTGAAATACATCTATTAGAAGCTATGGATAGCTTCCCAGTCTATGGGTGGACCTGATGTTACTTAGTAGAATCAGGAAGCCTTCACATACACAGTTTCCAGAAATTTTCCAACCTATGAGTTCTATAAGATTGGAAGCTTCCTGATTGGAGCTCCTTTTTGAGAGCAAGAAAAAACAAGGAGAAAACACACGCTGTTTGGCTCTTGTTCTACTGCAGTAGAACCCAACCCAACTAATTTATGTGGCTAGCTTAGAACTCACCTCATGAATATCCTTAGTATCTCATTAATCCAAAGTACCTAGAGCTTCATAAATATCAAATGAAGATGGTGAAAGGAAAATGTCTTTGAAAGCCATCACAGACTTTTGGTCTATCTGCTGTGGCTCCTCCCTGACCACACTGACTATGCAAGAGATGGTTTTCCTTCACAGCATGATTCATTTGGTGTGCAAGAAGCATTAGCTTTTCCCATCAGAGCTGCCTCTTTGAAGCTCTGCCACAATCTCCAGTAGCCATTCTCTGACATTGAATGGAGCATGATAAATTCAGTGCTTTCACACTGAGCAGATCAGCCTCCAGACATTCCAGTAAGAGCACTATGATTCAGAGGAGGGGGCTAAACACCTCAGGTCAGGGCTGAATTTTGACTTTTGCTGAGGAATTCCCTAATGACTGTAAATTTTGGCTGCATTGCAGTGGGATTGATAGAAGGATATCACCCACCACTTAGGATGTGTGTTTCAGCATCTATATCTGGGCATTTGAGGAGCTCAGAGGGGGATTAGTGAAGCACCTCTGGATTAACAAATCTGGAGGTTAGGCAGTAAAGAAAACAGTCTGTGTTGCTGTTTGGGAGTTAACCTGAATCTCCATTAAAGAGGGAGATAAGAGAAAGAGATAATGTCATTAGGGTATGATGTCGTCTTTATGACATATGGCACAGTTCTTTACATTTGTGTTTTTGTGGGACAGCCATGGTTAACAGTTTCAGAGTGGATTACATGTCTTATTTCCAATTGTACAGCTTGGGTGTTATCCTTACAAACGTGTTTTCTTTCAGAACTTTGTGTGAAGGAAATTTCAAATGCAAATGTGTTATCATCTTTTTTTCTGAATCTTGGCCCTAAATGTGGTAAACCACATCTATAGAGGGATTGTGAACAGTTCACTCTGGGAAAAGAAACCCCATTTTTTGCACCTATTTTATAATATTTACTTTAAAACATATTTTATAATTATATTTTATAATTGCCTCAGGGGGTTCATGTACCTTTTACCCTTTGAGTAAAATTCAGAACTTTTAAAATTGGTGCTGTTTGTTGATTTCTATCTAAAGTATGTATGTTCACATGGAGTAAAGCATTCTTTATTAGACTGATGAACAAGTTATTCATTTGACCCTCAAAAAGAAAACTACCTTGATAATACACCTTTGAAATATGCAGCAATTTGGTCAAAAAATACTCTGGTGATACTTTCATGGCTGCAATTTATGTTTTTTTTTTTCTCTTCTCTATTTTGAAACATATTGCCAGATTTATTTGCTATAGTATTAAGTTTCAAAGCCTAACAATTTCTAGCCCAGCACTTCTAATGTGATACAGTCCTTTGATTCAAAAGTTTCATTCTCAGATATTAAATCAACATGTGCCTTTATGACTCAACATTTATCTGTGGGACGATGATTGAATTCATAATTTAGAGAAGCATCTATATAAACAGATCTTTACTAATAGTTGTGAAAGATAATCTTGCCATGTTCCTTTTTATTCAAAGGGGAAAAAAATAAATCAAGAAAAAAGTTCTTTAAAAAACTGTTATTCATACAACTATTCTTCATATGGACACCCCTCAAAAGTTTCCTCCCTCCACAGATGTGCACACAAATGAATTTGTGTGAAACTGATGTACATGTGACTCTGTATACCTTACATATAAAAGTAACTAACATAAGTTTTAAGTCTCCTTTTTATTCTGGGAGTGATGCAAAGAAATAAGTCCCAGAGGGCCTTACTATAAATGAAAGCTTAGAGTTTAAGTGTTATTAATTAAATTGCTCTTCAACCAGGTTATACTTGGAGCTACTCATACTATGCATATGTGATCAGACACTGTGTTAAAATCCACATCAGTAACTACATCCTGAATTAATTTCTCATACTTTGTAAACAGAGGAAGGAATTGATAGGTATTGCCTATCAGGCTTTGCCCTTTTTTCATTTCCTTTCTTGCAATTCCTTCTGGGAAACCTAAAGGCTGGCATTGCTTTTCTTCATAATTATTTTTTCCTTTTATATACTGAGTCATTTTGCAGTAGCGTGCCAGAAAAGAGAAGGAATTTGGCATGTCTTCCAGTCTAGTGGTGCTGTGTATCTGTAGCAAGTGGATCTGTGTTGGGTGTTATGCCTTCCATGTTCCATTTTGCAATTGCCACTTTTGATGCTTTCACTTCACTTCGTCTCATTCCTTTCTTCCCCTAAAAAGAGGGGTTATTGTTTTTAATTATTTCCATGCAAATTAGAGACCGACAGTGAAAGTGAACCTGTCTTTACAAACACAGAGCCAGTATCAGCGTGCAAGAATGGAAAAGAGAATTACTTGAGTTAAAATTCAGGAGACACGAGACTAAGATCTCATGGGAATTAAAATTGGGTTTTAGCTTACAATAAGTTCAAAAGAAGAAAGATGAAACTCAAAAAAATAATTATCCTAAAAATGCGTGCCATATGCTGCAAGATTTTGAACATTTTTTCTCTTTTTGAAAGATACCTGCAGCATAATTTCAGTACAGACTCACTAGCTATATCTAAAGGGTTTGGGGATTACCCAGCTGCATGGTCAAAGGATTACATCTGAGAAAAGGGCGTAACAAATTTACTTCAGACTGCCTCTGAAACTTATATATTCAGCAGCTCCAGTGCTGGAAACTCCTTCTGGGAAAAAATGGATGCCAGCACCACGCATACAGATTTAAAGTGTACTTACCATGTTACCCCTTAAATTTCCACTTTAGGAAGATAGTTGATTTGTGGATATCATTCCTGTTTCAATGGTACCATTGATTTAACCAAAGACATAGCTTCATCCTAAAATATTGATTTGGTTCTGGCTTGCATCAGAAGACACCAAAAGATATTCCAGGAGTTTTTCTATCCTATCTTGCACCCCAGTATAAGGATTGATATCTATATGAGTAACATTTCCATTATAAATGGAAGGAAAGTTTCACACTCTAGCACCAGGCCTGAAAATGAGAGGAAGCAAACCAAAAGTGATAAACATTGACTGTTAAATGCCCTAAGCAGACAGCAAGGAGGAGAGAAAATATAGAGTGGGTAGAAATGTGGTTCATTTTAAAACTTAATTTAATAAATTGCGCTAAAGATGCTGAAAAATGCATTTAGCTCTCAACCTCCAGGACCCTACATTGTGAACTAGCATCTAGCCATAATGGGGTTTCTGCTTCATCAGCTGCAATAATTATTTTTCTTGATTTTCCTTGGTCATTTTATATAACAATTTCTCAGTGTGTATATGTATGTGTGCATGTGCTTTTGTGTGCATTTCCTTTGATTCCTTCTTCTTCCTTATTTTTCTTTCTTATCAGAAACAAAACTAATCCAAGACAAAACACAGCAAGAAGGAACATTTAACATTATTTTAGACACATTTTGATGACTGACCTTGTAAATATTTCTTACAAGGAAGCACAGCTTCCTGGTCAGTGCTCACTGCAGACCCCTTTTTAGGCACTTTTCAAAGAGTAAGAGTGCCATGGAGCTCAAGGTCCATGCTTGTTCCTCAATATGGCACCTGGTGTATATGGCTTCACTTTTTACTGCAGATAGTATACCTGCTATCACCAGATCCATTGTACAAGGATTAAACAAGGCCTCAAGGTCCTTAGCAATGCTCAGCAGACTTCAGGCTTGGATTTGCATACTTGGGATTTTAAGGCAAGTTGTGTCAAACACTTCATCATCTGTTTTTTTCACTTTATTTGCTCAAGAAGTGGCTGACACTGTTGGTTGGGAAGTGGCTCTCAGTTTTCCCTTCTCCCTGTCCAGAATCTTAGTAAGACCTTTTGCTCCATTTGAGTGTTGCATGAATGTCAGGTTTTTAATTTCTCCAATGAGACACACTACTGCACACAGTGTTGGGGATGTGTAGGCATGTAAAAAACCCAAAAAACCTAAATAAAATCTAAATAACACAAACTGCAACCTAACAACACACTGATTTGGATCATGCTGTGATGTGTGTTCATATTTTTTGATCTATATTTTCTTCTATTAACCATCCCCTTGCCCTGTATCTGAGAGTGTTAGCTACTGTTTCTCAGTTACACACCTGCCCTGCGGGGTTTCTCGCAGCAGTTGCCCTTCTAGCGTCAGCTCAACAGATGAAAAGCAGATGGAAAATTCCAAGGGTTCAGGTCTGAATGTTTCAATCATAATTTAACATAACATGGACTGGTGAGAGCTGTGGTTTGAGTCTGCTATGCAGAATGAGACAGCTGCATGAGTCTAGCAAATATGTTTGCACTGGAGGCTTAGCTCTGGAAAGTAGGAAAGACAAATAAAGGATTCAAGGAATTGACACTCAAAGAGAGAGAGAAAAAAAAAAAGGAAAAGGTGAATACTGAGGTTGTGAGGAGCAGAGACAGTCTGCCTCAACCAGGGGTCTTTTAGCTCATGTTTGCTTCTGCGGGGCAAGGAACCATAACAATTAATGGGTATTCTTCAGCTGAGGCACTTACATTCACCTTCAGCATGAGGCTGAACCTCCAATAAAAGAAGGCATAGTCCATTTAAGCATCAACCTGAATCATCAACTTTCCTCTCTTCCCCCCTACTCGTTCTCAGAGTTGAAGGAAGATCTGAAGTTCCTGAATTAGATATCTCTGCAAATGCCTTGAAAAAGTAAACTGGCTTCCTTTTTAGTAAACCATCAAAGCACACAAGAAAAGACCCTGGACAATAGATGGGAGATGACCTGAGTTTGAAATCAATCTCAGGACAGGCTTAAAAGTTCTGTTAAGACTTCTTTTCCATACTGGAGTCAAATTTGGACCACTCATTACCTCCAAAATTGAGACCAGTGACAATTTTTATCTAGACTGAAGACTGATGCTTATGAAGACGTCAAATTACCTCTTGCACATGTTCCTCATTTTTATTAATTTTATTTATGTATTTAAATAGTTGCTCACTGGGATACTCTCATCAGATGCACATTTTGCTTTTGGGAGAGTTCCCAGGGGAGAGGCAGTCAGAGAGTATTACCACAGCCTTCTTCATCACAACACAAACAATATCCTGCAGCATAACTCAATCTAAGCTAGCAGGCAGCTGTACAGAGCAGTCCCCCTATCAATTAATTTTAATAATGATATTTAGCACATACAAAATATGTTTCAACTTCAAAGCACTTTTCAAACAGAGAGCGCCAAACTGGATCTGTGCTGGTGTGGCTCTTTTTGACGGAATGATGGTGAAAAAAATTCTTGCAAATTCTTGCACCATTTTGCACCTGTCTTGTCTTCCTTTTTCTCCACCCAGACTGCAGTGATTTCACTCCTGTTTTTCCAATTTGTTGGACAATATGCAGCCCCCACAATAACTCACCACTGTGGTGTTTTCAAGGGGTTTACAATCAAAGCCTGAGCAGTGACTTACTTTGTGCATCTGGATAACATGTAGACTAGAGTTAAACCCTCTTCTTTTTTTTTTTTTTTTTTTTTTTTTTTTTTTTGCTCGTGATCAAAAAAATGCTACCAGCCTAGTGCTTGAATGAGGTGGTGTTGCAAAATTCACCATTTCTTTTTCATTTTCTCCTAGTTTCTGATTTTGTTTTCCTTGTAAGAATGCCAGTACACTGCACCACACATCTGAGGATTTAAGAGAAATAGCTTCAGAAATTTGTTTCATTTCCACCCTCTGCTTTTTCCTGCCCCATTTAATGTCAAATCAACTTCAAATGATCTAGCTAGAATGGGTGTTGATGTCAGAAACCACTTCTATTTCCTTGGACATATTGTTCCCAAAACAGGTCTCTCTGCACCTGCTGGACAAAAAAATGTGCTGTAGGGAGGATGGAGTATTTCTAATGCAATACCTGCTAAAGCCATGTTCATTAATGCTTCAATTTCCCTGTTATTGTGAAACGTGACTCATAATACATTCACATATTAATAGCAAACCCATTGACTACTAAGAGGATGATACTGTAGGAGACCATTTAATATCAGATGAAAAGTATCAGTCACGTGTATAAAAACAAGCTAAATTTCTCTCTCACAGGATGTTTTAGGGCTGCATCACTGTGCCCCAGGTGCCAATAGGGGGTTCACTTATTTTTGTTTCAAGTACTGACACAGTTTCTAAAACAAGACCCCATTACAGAGCCACAGGGAAGAGTTGCTCTGTTTTTGCACAATGAGTAAAATTTATTTCAGTTTAAAAACAGAAAAATAAATGCTACTGTGTTCCCAGTATCTTTCTCTCCGTCTCTTTTCTCTTGCTTTTTTTTTTTTTTATGGATATAAAGCACATAATGAAAAAAATACTGTAGATCAGCTGCAATCATTTTGTCATTGCTGAAGGATATTATTATCTAAAAAGCATTTATGAAAGAGAATATATGAGCCATATATTCATAAAATTTGTTCAAATTGGTTTAATGTTCTCAACAATATATCACACAGCTTTTTCTGTTAATCACATGTTTCTTGAAAACAGGGCACATATATCTTTCTATTTTATCATATTCTTTGTTTAGTTTGTGTAATTTAAATATATGCTGACAAGATAATTTAACTCATTGTACCATTTTGGAATATTTAATAATGACAATTTTTATTATACCTATATCTTCTGGACTTGCCTTCGATCATTTAAAATCTAACAAGAATCCTAAAAGCATGCATTCTGGAACACTGAATTTCAAATGGTGTCATCAAACTATTTCCAATAGTTTTCACATTCACGTTCTTATTGAGAAGATGTTATATTATGTCAGTGATTATTTATGTGTGCAACTCTAATTCTGGAACTTTCTTTAAATTTAAACCGTTCAAACCATCATAAGAGAGCTTAAGATATGTTTTCAAAATTATTATAATCCCTAAAGCAGCACTGGTTTGGGAAAAATGTTCTGGCATTTGAACAATAAAATCGTTTGTGAGTTTTTGACATTCTTGTTTTTATCTTTCTGTTCTAATATTTACAAAATTTTTTACATAATTTTTCAAACTGTGTTGTGACTCCTGCCTCTAAATATTTATAAAGCAGAAAAGTTTATAGCAAGTGTGATCACACTGTGAGATGTACAGAGGAGACTTCTACAAATGCTTCTCTTTCTACAGAAATTTCTTAGTGGTTTCATGTGAGTTATAACATTGTTTACCCACAATTTTTTATGACATTTATTTTTAATTGGAACTTGATTACTATAATCACAACAGAGCATGAGAATTGCTAAGAGTTTCATCAGAACAAAACTTTCTTGGATCGCACAGAGAAACAGCATATGAACCACACATTCCTAGTGGCAAAATCTCTAGGATAAAGGAAAAATATAGAAGCATGCTCCACATTTTTCATTGAAATTTGCATTTGGGTAGTTATATATTTCCTCAATAAACCTGTATTTTGGATCAGTTAGTGCTGTTCATTAATTTTAAAATAGAAACAGGGCTTTTGGCGCAGCACTGGATAAATTACAAAATAGTAAGTAGCACATTTTGTGAAATTAGAACCCATTCTAATTTAATCTAGAGTGATTTGCTTGAATGACATTTTCTGGATCACTTAAGGCCATAATATGTTCTTTCATCTTGGGTCACTGCTGCTTTCCCATTTCTGGTTTCCCATATATGTGGTTGACTGGTTTATTCCTCATGTAGAGCATTTGCAGAAGTCTTTTGTGTCTCTGTATAACGTATCTCAGAAGATAATAAACTGAAATTAGCTTCAATCCTTATTTCAAATAACTAAAGATGATTTCCATTAGCTTCAACCTTAGAGGTGTTCACAAATGAAGGATGTGGTATAAACACTTTGGCTTAATGATTTTGGGTAATAATTTCCTGTATGTATACCCTAACTTAAAGAACCTACAAGATGACAACCTTTCTTAAAAGTTTTGGCTCTAGCAGCCAAGTACATATAGTCATCCCTACCATCTCAAGGGTATGAGCAAAAGTTTAAATGAATAAATTCTAGAAAATATCAAAGAAATATAAATTCAAATTTCTAGTTAGCATGCCTTCACTTTAAACTGCTCCTAACTGCTTTAGAAAGCCTCAGTTTTTCAGAGTAGGACAGTAATAATATAGCTCATTAAATTCTCATATTAATTCACTCCACCACCCTATGCCCCTGTCACATGCAGTTCAAATTTGCTCAAAAGTTAGTTGCTTTCAAAATAAGTCATCATCCTATTGGGATCTGAAGTGTGCTCACCCCCACCCCACCCCCCTGGGGCTCTATGGCCATTGCATTAAATTTAATTTAGGGCAAATCTGAATTGAATCTTGTCATATTCCCCCCTGGGGAAGATGTGCTTCACAAATGAAGTGTTGCAGACAAAAAGGGAGCACGTGCAAGCTTGGGAGCCCTGAATCTTCCCAGACATTCATTTGCATATCCCCTCTCCTTCTCAGTGGGTACTGGAAACAGAGCTTTGTGTTTGTCCCAAAACTACCTGTTCCTCATTAAACATCAGGTGTAATTACCACATTTTGAGCGGGCTGTTTTTGAAGACACTTTCTTAGACTTTTTTTTTTCTCTCCTGTGTTTTCACTCTTGAAAAATAGTAAAAAAAAAAAAAAAAAAGTTACATAATGGCTCTTTAGATGCTGATAGTTAAGTTACTCAGGGTTTGGAATATTGAGGATGGATGACTAGGGAAGAGTAGCAGATGAGGTCACCACCTGTGGCCTGGGTTATGAGGTTCTATCTTGAGACCTGGTTTGTTCCATAAGTTGCTGAATTTTGTGGTTAGCCATACTGGAAATGTCCAGGACTCAAAGAAACCACAGAGTTGAAGATACTTTGGTTTCTTAGATTGAGAATGGAGTTATGAGCCCCCTGTTTTTGCTGGTTACCCCCCAGTTATCGTGAGTTGCCTGCTTGAATTGACCTGGGTCACCAGATGCCAAAACACACTGTAATTCCATCTGACCTGGGTGAAAACCGCCCTCACTAAATTTCATTTTGAAGTAATTCCCCAAGTTTCAACTTGTGCATATGGCAGAGTTGTTCCAAAACAGCATAAATGCTGTACCTTTTTTTTTTTTTTTTTTAATAAAAATAAATTAGGTGGAGAATCTCCATCGTCAGGTCATAACTCCAGTTCTGTGTTTGCACTGTTTCTATTTGTTTGTGCCTTGCTGCATGAAGCGAGTTACACTTTGCATCAAAAGAGCTGCAAATGTGCAGACATATAGGAAAATATGTGGGCAGCTTTCCATGCTTGGTTCCAGAGACTGAGTACATAATTTTGAGGCTAAGTTGCCACTAGGAGAGGTTATAGATTAGAAGAAAATTACCACAGAACACAAAACTCCACATTTTTCAGCAAAAAACATTTTATCCACTCATGTATTTTTATTTTCCCTTTCCCCAAAAAATAAAAACAAACTCAAAGAGTCCTTTAAATAAAAAAAACTTCTCAACACTGTTACTTCTCTAGGTTATTTTGGCTTAACTTTATCCTCAATACTGATATTTAGAAACTGGAAACATAGCTTAAGACAGGTAACTGGATGCTGTCATTGTCAATGGAGAGTTCTAGTACATCCATACTTTTAATTTCTTCTTTTTCTTATTTCCTCAGGAAAATACTGCATGTCAAGAAAGAAAAAAATAGTGAAAAAAAGAAAACCATGTCATTTCAGGTTTCATTGTCTCATGTGTCGTCTTGTTAAAGTGTAGCATTTGGCTAGGACTTTCTTGTCAACTTACAATTCAATGTAAAGTGACAACTGCAGCCAGACATGGTGTGAGTTCTAAAAGGATGTGTCCATCAACAGAGCTTTAAAATTGAAAGTGGGGGGGGAACGTTCACAGAATAGAGTTATTGTACTTTCCTCCTTAAGTAAACAATAAAACATGAATTATATTTACATTTCAAAACAATTTAAAGACTTGGAGACTTGTAGGTTTTGGGGTTTTTTATTTTTAAAATATATTTTAAAAATATTAATTAAAGCTGTATGCATCTAAAATTGGCATAACCTGAGACTCTTTGAAATATCCTTCCTTTTATATCTGGGACTAGCTAGTTCAGGAATGAGTAATGTATCTTGAATTTCAATGAGACATCCAGAGATAACTCAAATAATTTTTCCCATTCTGTGCACACTAAAATTCTGGTATTGAAAGAGACTTTCTGCACTCTGAAATGAATAAATTAATATAGGTTAAAAAATAACTGCATTTCACAAAAAGTTGGGCTAATTTACTTTTAAAGTAATTATCTCTTTTTTAACAAGCATTTCAAAATTGTATAATCTTCCAGATCAGAAAGCACCATTACTAGATGAATTTGATATTATCAATTGTGTCTTAAATTTTGCTGAACTAGTAATTTTGATACATTTATTACAATTATTTGCACTTTGTCTAACATTTTGTTAGAAATTATTCTGACATTGAGATAAAAATATTATCAACCCAAATATTCACTAAAATAGCTATGTTTTCTTGGTAAATTAGTTCTTAAAAACCGATAACAACACCAACAAGAAAGAAAAACAAAAACCTTTAAAAAACCCAAAACAAACAAAGAAAAAAACCAAAAACCAAAAAACTCTGAAAACCCACAAAACCCACAAAATCAACCAACAAAAAAAAAAAAAATAGAAGACAAAGCCAAATTAATTGTTCCCAATTTTCATTTATATTAGTGCAATATGTTTGTTATGCACTTTAGCTCTGTGTTTCTCTGCAAGATAATAATGCTTTCACATCAGGAGATTTTCTTATCTTAAGCTACTTTGATGTTTAAGTAGAAACATTCTCTTATCTTTTTGATAAAATAAACAAGTTGATCTCTTAAAATTTGACATTTTTCTCCCAACATCAAATCATTTCAAAAGATATTGACTGACATTTTCTTTTTCTTCACACTTCTCTTACGATGATCAACATCAAATACAAATTCATTCTTTCCATCTTTGCCTCTCCACCACCTTAGATGAAGGTACAAAACTTCACTTTTGCTTAGAATTCAGTTTGTTGTTTTTTTAAACAGGGACATTAAACAGTCCTTATCTTTATAACTTCATCACAGTTTTTTTAATAACTAAACCTTTTTTAAGGTCAAAGTTTTTGAGAATACAATATTCTATACCATGCTACGCAATATTTCTTTATTCATAAATATTAGTTACTTTGCACAGTCTTGCTTCCTGCTTTGCAATCTTTCCTGACCATACAGAAAATTTGGTCTACAGCATAACTAAGAATCTTCTGTGATTATCAACCTAAATAACATAGTAACTCCGAGTGAGAGGCAGGAAAAGAATGTGTGATTAGGAGTTGCTTCTGCTGCTGTCACTGATTTCATCTAACAGCCACAGCCCCCTTGAAAAAACAGGTGGCTTCAAATGCTGATTGCATATAATTTTGTTTTTAATGTTACACATTTGGAATACCACGAACATAAACCTTTGATGACAAAGAGAAATATTTAAATAAACAAACAAGCAACCCATCAATTCTTAATTCTGAGCCTTCTAGTGCTCTCCAAAAGCCAATTAGGTATATTGAACAGCCAGTAGTGTTACACTATTCTGGTGTTTTCATGAATGCACAGAAGTTGCTAATCTGCTATGGATGTCACCTACTAAAGGATATGCTGAGCTGCCAAAGCATACATTCAAAAAGTTACTCAATTTAGTAGTATAAAGCATATGGAGTATATTTATATACCCTCCACTATGTACTGAAGGGAAAGGTGTGCTATAAAAGACCTCATAAGCACACAGTAGAGTGTGTCACCTGCTCCTGCACTCTATATTGTTATGTCAGTGAGTGACTTTATTAGCTAGACAAGAACTGCAGGCAGGCAGTAAGTGATGTATATTAACAACTTCTCTCAATTATATCAGGTCCTGACCCTGCTCCTGTTGAATTCCATAGCAAAACTCCCACTGACACCGATTCTGTAGACTTGGGATTGCATTTATTAGCATTTGGAGACTATCTTTAATTTTAACTGTATTTTATACAGAGTTAGAGAACATTCATCTCATTTCACAAAAGAGACAAGATAATCAATGGCTGAATTTAAGGTAGTTTCTGAAGGTCATAGCTGGAATTACTGAAGACAGAACTGAACTCGCATTCTTGGTTTCTGCAGACATTCAAAGACAGGCACAGATGAACTGGACAATGATAAAAGTTTTGGAAGGTTTAGAGGACATATTCAGTGGAAGGTGTTACACATGACCTGCACACCTATTCCTGGGTTTGCAAGGGAACTCTGGATGGAATGGAAGAAAAAAATTTACTTTTTCAGTTCAAATAATTTGCAATTAAACCAAATATTGGACAATCTGACAAACTGAGTAATTTCTGCCCTTCTTAGGAACTTACAAATACCTTACAACTGGCAATTATGCACTGTGTACCCAAACCCAAGAAAGCAAAAACAGGTGATTTCAACTGATTGATAGTGCACAGAAACCTGACTGACAGCAGACAGGAGCACATAAACGTGCTTAACAAGGATATTTAATGCAAAGTGGATATGTTTGGTTACATATAAACACTCTCTCTGGAGTTACACTTTCCTGTCAGGTTTTATACTACAAAAATAAAGGGTTCACATGCAGCTACTGGCACATAAGGCACTCACAGCTGTTCTTGAAGGAAATAATTTCTATCACCAGCTGTAGTTCTCCTCCCCAGGGATGCAGCCTCTACAGTTCTGTCCCTTCTCTTCTATTCATTCCTTATCAACTAAACATTCTTTAAAAACTAGTGAAATTAATAAACACACTCACAATATTGTAAGTGGAAATCTGAGGCTTCCCACAGCATGGGTATCACACAAGACTTCATTTGAGCCATTGCTTCTAGCTATTCTATGCCACATGTCCTACAGTCCAATTTTTGTTCCATCCTATGGGTTTCTATTCTTTCTGTTTTACACTTCATTCATTCTTAAAAAACGTTCATTTAATTAAGTCATGCCTGGTCCATAAAGTCAGGGCAATTGACCTCAAATGTTACAGTGGTCTAACAGAGAATTATGCAAATAAGGAAAAAAAAACAAATTTAAGGTGACAGTGTTTGTGTGTGTCTCACAGAATGTAAAGCTTTGTTCAGAGACATGAGCGGGGTGTTACTTGAAGACACTTTTTAATCCATTGTTGGGCATATGGGCTAACTGTCATATGTATATCATAGCCTTGTTTGTTCCTGATGTCTGCTGGTATGCAGAAACTCATCTGTAAAGGAAGTTTGGTTTGGGAGGAAACGAAACTAAAAACAGACACAAAAGGATATTGCAAAGGAATCTTTATGCCTATGGAAATGCCTTTTAAATTTCAATAGGGATGAAAATATCAGATAAAAAAAAAAACAAAAACAAAAACAACAAAACAACACAGTAGTTTTTAGCTTCAATTAAATCCCACTTCATTGAAATGCCAACACATGAGTGCATTTAATGTAACTTCAGAGGTATCAGGGAACTTCAGCTTGTACTTGCAGTTAAACACACGCTTAAAATGTCCATCAGTTTGGGTTCTTAACATGCAATGATATCTTTTCTGCAGTCTCTAAACTACTTATTAATTACAATTATTATTTTTCATTTTACTTTGCTCATAGTTTCACTTCTATAAAGAGAAGTACCATAAGAGTTTTGCAGAAAAGTTTGAGTTTGCTACTGAAAGAATTCTACCATTTTCTTTGATGAGAATTCTTTCAAGCCTTTTTTCCTCTTCCTCCTATTTACTATACTCCACAGCAAAACTTATGTAATAATCTTTGTCCTTTTTATATATCATTCAAATAGTGTCATCTGCTCAGAATAGGTATCTTCACAATACTATTTTTATATTAATGTGTCATGTCTCTATCTTCACCCTCCCTTTGCTTGTACTATTTATCAAATAAAATATTTTGTGTTGTATCTGCAAATATTGACATAAAAGCCTACCTGATGTGGATGCAATAAGTGTTACATTTTATTAATTCGAAAAATTCTGTTTGTGTGGAACTGCTATTTGAATAATGGTATTGCTTTTTAAGTCTGTATCTCTAGCTCTACTCCGTTCTACAGAGTATTTCTAAAAGGCTGTGAAATAAATTATTCTTCTGGATACATGAGAGACTTAATTAGCAGATTAGTAACACTAGTTAAATCATGAGTTCTTTGATAATCAGTTTTGAAAAAAGGAAAAGTAGAGGACTTTTGTCTGTTTTCCCAAATAGAGCTCCGTGAATCTGAAAAAAGTAGTAACTCTAAAGCAATGTCTTTACAAGGCTTTAAAAAAAAATTTAGTGAAAATCATTACTTCAAAACTTGGTCAAGTGCAAAAAAAGTCAATTTTTTGTGCAAAATTTTTATTTCAAGCCAGAGGTTTCATCCACTTGTAATACTTAAGCACCTGTGGATGGATAAATAAAATAAAATTCAAAAATCTTAGTTCATAGTCTAAGTCACCAATGTGCCTATCTTTACCTTCCCTTTTGTTATATTCTTTGCAATCTTTGCTGTCATAATTTTATGTTATTATTTCATTATAACTTCTAACAACATATGTTATGTAGCTCATATAAACAATCAGTAGCCACCAGACTAAACACCATTTTCTGACAAACATAGCTATTGCTCATTTATGACAGAAATAAACGTCTCTTCCATGCCTTTCTCAGGTGGGAACTGCTAGTGAGTGTCTAGATTGGATTTATGGCAAAGAGTAGATTTATTTAGTCGCGATGCTGTATAATATTAAGTAGACATTTAAGCTCTTCCTGAACCTACAAATCTGAATATTATAATGGCCAAAATTAGCTGGACCTGCTCAGTTTGCACACTCTTGAGTTTTGCAACAGTTCCTGTAAATTTACCATTAAGAAGTTATAACACTCTCTTCCTTTTAATACATTTAAGCCTTTGATAAGGGTTAACCACCCAAGAGCAAATGTATTCAACTTTCCTGCTTAGAGCACCAGGGAACAGTGAAGTTCCTGAGCTAGTGTTTCACATTTGTCATCAGCTGCAGCTCTACACTGGCTTGTCAAAGCCCAGGTCACCCTTGAGGATGAATATTTAGCAGAATTAAACCCTCTGTGACACAGTGTAAGTAAAGCTGATATCCAGAAGAAATGCTGTCTAGGCTTGTTTGCTTTCACTTCTTTGCTTTGAATCACCTCACTCTGCAAAAAAACTGGTCTATATGGGGAAGTTGATCATAAGAAATAGGAGCCATTTAATATTGCTAACAATTATTCCAACAAAGAATTGCCAAAAGCGGATGGGAAAATAAATTAAAAGAAACATAAGATACTGAAAGTATTTGTTACTTTTAATAGCAACTGATAATATCATTTATATAATTTATATAAT
>WBND01000484.1:749290-761637 GCA_013398595.1 Tychaedon coryphoeus
TTTGTTCTTGTTTGTTTTTATTGTTGTTGGTGGTGTTTTTTTGGTTATAATTTTGAGAATTCATTATGCACAGAATATAAAATCAGATCCAATGCTGGAGAGGTAGATCTGTCCTTTGCAATTGTTCAAATTAATCTCAGTATACAGTTTGTGAAGATACTGCTAAATGGGAGCAAGGACAGCTGCAATGGGACTCCCTAGCTTGTATGTATTTTTGGATAGTCTGCAGTAGAATTAAACCCTTGCTTATGCAGCCTGTATCTTTTATTTATCAGTTACCGTTGTCCTTGCCTCAGCTTTAGCCATCCACATGCCAGCTGTCTAGTTAAAACTTATTATTTTTGCCCCATTTAAAGTCAAAACAGAAAGATGAGCTCTCCCAAAAGATGTCTCACTCCATACATCTTAGACATCTAATTTAGCATTTAGCTTTCTCCATTCGCCAGAGACAGAGCTAAAGCATCTTAAAAGTGTCTAGTTCCACATGTTAACTAAATGTTAACTAAAATTAATGTTAAACTTAATTATTTTAATAAGTCAATTAAAATTACGAGTTGCACAGAAATGCTTTCACTGACTACTGTGTGTTGGAGATTAGACCCTATGGACTCCCTATGCTTTTCTGCATTATTTTTATTTTCCTCAAGTAGTTTGTGAAATGTTAAGTGTTTGACCCCTGAACAAACATATTCTGAAGTTCTTTTTTTCACAAACATTTTAAAAGTTAAGAAGACAAATGCTTGATCTTAATCAAAATTTTCTGTATATTACTGACAATCTTTCTAAGCTCTACTTTGATAGTGATGTTTTATCATGTACAGAGTACTTTCTGCAGATATATAGAGACAAGTGAGAATAAATGCTTTGATATGAGATCCTTTTCTGTTCAATTTGATGCCCTTCTTTCCAAATAACCCCTACAGAAAATTAGGAAAATATGTCTTATTCTTTTAATAATATCCACAGTTGGTAGGTACTAACAATTCAAGTGACTTACAAGGAAAAAAATACATTTTTTCAGAAAAATTAGGATTTATTTCATCATTTAGACCCTCCTTGGAATTCAACATGGATTTAAATTATAGAAGCATTATTAAGATTCAAAATAGCTGAATATTTCTAAGCATTTGCAGACATAACGTTACCTTGCAAGTCCTGAAAAAGAACCACATATCAGCTGACTAGGGGCACGTTTCATTTCTTCAATGACTGTTGGGTTCTTCCTTCCTCAAAACTAATCCTATACAGAGACCCACATACAACAGAAGCAGAGGGCATCAAGACATGAATTGAAATAAGAGAGAAACAAAACTTTCTGAGGGATTAGCCTTGGTGGGGGAATGCAAACTCTGGCTATATTTTATTCCAATTTAACAGTAAAACCTTGCTTTATTTTTGTCTCTGAGTTTGGGAATATTTTGTGTGATGCAGTTCACTATTTGCAATTGGGAATTTGTAGTAGCACAGATCCCTGATACACTGGGACATTTTGTAGAGAACAAGTAACTCAATAGCTGAAGAGAAGCCTTGAAAATAATCAGAGTTCCTTACAAAGACGTATCATCTTTCACATCCCTGGAATTCTGTGAGATGGAAACTTGTTAACAAGTCTTACAGCATGAACTGGCTTATGAGTTCTTCAACTCGAGCATTACTTTTTTCCTCCTTAGACTGTTAGTGAACACCTTAGTGCAGAAGAAAAATATAGTTTTTCTTTTGCTTTTTCATGAGGATCACACTGTAGCATCTCATTCTGTAGCTTTGAAAGAGGAGGGGTAGGTAGTCAATGTTGTGTTTCCATTTGGTTTTACTACCAAGGTGGAATGGCTCTTTAATAGAGCATGACTCAGAAAAGCAGGCTATTAACTCCAAATGTGTCCATATGACTGTCCATGCTGTTTTTTTCATCAGCAGATACCAAAACATAATGCTTAACTAAAACCCTGACTTGGAAAACAAGAAAGAGCAGAACACACGAGCCAAAAACACTGCAATTTTATGGTCTCGGTGTTAATTTGAAATTTAATTTGTTTTAGGGTATTGATACAATCCACAGTATAAAGAGAGCAGCTGCAAAGTACTTTCAAAATTAGAAAAAAACATTCTTGACAGCTTCATAGTATTGAGAACAGGAATGTGACTTGCCTGTATTGGAAAAACAACCCTGGTAATAATAATGTATTTAATTTAAAATTTAGCTGCAGAAATGTAAGTGCAGTTCTATCTGTTCCAGAGCTGTAAGCAGGTGAAATTGGAGGGAGATAAACTGAAAAGGGACACTTTTTTGGCAATACACATAGTGCCATTAATTTCCTTAGTTCTCCCTTGTTTTTCAGACTTGTAAAGACCCAACTGAGCCTTCTGCTCAGGTGCTCTGCCCAAGGCAGGTGTAGTAGCTGGGAACTAGGTTATGATAATCTCATATCAGAAGAGGTTTTAAGCACAAGTTCACTGTATAATCAAAGGGAATTGGTTTACCCGATTCAAGGTAGCTTGTATCTCCAAATCCTGGCTCAGAAGTTTGACTCATGGTTTTTTTTTGCTAAATATAATTCCAGTGGGGGAAGGATAAAGCCCTGATTTCCTTTGCTAGGATACAACTACATTTCTGATCCATGACTGTATTGCTAAGTGAAATATTGATTTGTGAAATCTGGGCTGACCCTTGCTTCTCTTTAAGCTACTCTTCAGTACAGGATAAAAAGGTGGAAACCAGAGATATACCGCAAAGGAGGTAGCAAGACTTGGTTGAAAATGTGCTAGAATAGATCTGTTTATACAATCTTGAACAAAACCACTGATTTTACCATCAAAGTGAAAGGGCTGCATGGTCAGAACTCTGTGCTTTGTGAAGGTACTACTCACACAGCCACAACAAATTATATTGTGCTTTTTATTCATCAGCCATTTGGCATAAAGAAAAGACAGCAAACTTTCTTGGGATACGTCTGCTCTTTGGGCCGTTTTGCTTAAAAAACATCTGGCAATGTGTTTGTTGTGGTTTTTCTAGCGATTTTGGCCAGGGTAAAGTTTATTTTCCTCATTGTATCTGGCATGGGTCTGGGGCCTTTTCTGCCTCTTCTTCTCACCCCCCCCAGCGAAGGAGTGCACAGGGAGTTGGGAGAGGGCACAGCTGGGACAGATGACCACAACTGACCACAGGGATATCCCATAGGACATAGAACCATGCTCAGCATACAAAGCTGGGGGAAGAACAATGGGACATTAGAAGTGGTGGTGTTTATATCCTCAAGTCACTGCTACACGTGATGGAGCCCTGCTTTCCAGGGAATGGCCCTGAGACCCTGTCTGCCCATTGGAAGTGGGAAGGAATTTCTTGTTTTCCTTTGCTCTGTGCCTCGTTTTTGCTTTACATGTTTTGGATTTTTTTTTTCCTTTTTTTTTTTGACCTCTTAAACCTGTTAGCCTTCAACTCAAGTTTTCTCAGTTTTACTCCTCCTATTCTCTCCCTCATCCTGATAGAAGGAAAGTGAGCAAATGGCTGTGTGCAATTGAATTGCTGACTGGGGTTAAACCCTGATAGGCAGATGTAATAAGTCTGTGGTGTTTTCCATACTGTTTTATGCTTTTCAGGCTTAGATAATGTATCTAGCCAATGCTACTTCACACAAACCTAAAGGATTGCATAAATCCCAAGAGACAGCACTAACTCTTTCCTGAGCCTTCTATCAAGGGTGATAACTAGCACTGAAAAACCTGGATAAGGGATATAAGAAAGAATTAGATGAAGCCTTGGACTCAAAGGTTAGTCTCAGGGTGACTTAGGCTCCTAAATTGACACCTAGACAGGATTTAGATCCTACAAGTCCAAACCAGAGGACTCGAAAACCTTTAGACCATCTTCATTTAGACTTTAGTTTCTCATTTTGTATCAAAGCCCTCCTGATTGCCTCTGAGAAGCTTTTGAGACTATTTAGTTGTAACTTTGTCTGGACAGAGACGTTTTAGCTCTCAGCTCACAACTAGTTGATTGGTCAAAACTGCTATCAGATAAGGCAGCATGCCTTGAAATCTGAAAAACTTATGATCATTTTCCTCCCAAAATAGATATTTTTCTACTTTATTTGAAATGCAAATGTCTGAAACAGTGGAGAATTCAGATTAATTTTCAAGCCTAAAACTGGAATCTACCCCAAAACCGGGTGAAAGAAACAGGAACAATTGAATATTGAAAAATATTTAAAAAATGTTTTTGGCCTCTGAAATGTAATGAAATTTCAGGGGAGATCTTGCACTGCCTCCACAATTAAGGATGTGAGAAAGCCAATGCATCAAGTGACTCCTGGATGTTGCATCCATACCCAGTGCACATTCAGAACTTGAAAGTCTGTCACTCCCCACCCCAAAAATGCATTTATTGATGTTTCCTTTTTTAGGTTTGATCAGTAGCAAGGCTGAGGGGGTATCCCACAGGCAAAGGATTGAAGTTCATACGCCCCTCCTCAATCTCTAGTTTCACAAATATTCATATTCACTTTTCCTCGACAGTCTTGCGCAAATTTTGACATTCCCAAACATAATACAGCTATAGAGGTGTAGACACATAGATCCATGAGCCCCGTGTTTTTTTTCCCAGTTAACAAAATCTCTCGGGCACAATTGTCTCTCTGGGTGCTGACTCTCAGACCTGTGGACACTTAGACCCTCAGTCTCTGTCACTTAAGTCTTGCAGCATTCACATGTATGGCAGAAAAAAACCAAAAAAACAAAAAAGAAACCAAAAAAAACAAACAAAAAAAACTACACAAGAACAAAAAGTCAAGAAAAAGGATGTATTAAGAAATAGGGCAGACTTCTGCAATCAGGCACAGGGTTCCATCAGGCTTCTGGAACGTAGCTGACTCTTTTATCTATCCTGTTTTCCATTTTCCTGCTTCTCCTCCCATTCCTGCTCAGCTCTCTCTGCCTCCATATTTGGGACTTAACAAATAATCACATGACAAGTTTCCCACAGTTCCATAATCCCCTTATGATGTGCCACAGTCAGGAGTCTCCATTTTCAGGCTGACCCTCTCTGAGCTATGCCTGAGTAGTTTTGTTAGTGGCCATCAGCCAGTGGATGAAGAGCTGAGGGGTTCATTACTGTCCACGTTATTATGTTTTTGTTAACTCTGTGTATCTGTGTACTGTCAGGGGTGAGGGTGGCCCCTGACAATACTTTTTAGGGTTCTTCTGATATTAGGGCAATTGTGGCAGAAATAAAAGAAGAGTGGTGCAATGACCGCGACTTAGCAACATAAAATACTTTAATAATCGTGAAAGTAAATGTGGGACAAGGCCCAAAAATCCGAACACACTAAGCAAGGGGACAAGGTCTTTGTAGGATTTGGTGGTTGAAGACCAAGATATAGGGACGTCCAGGGTATAAATGTGGGGTAGGAGAGGGGGTTAGGGTCCAATGGGTATAGGATAAAGTGGTGCAGAGGTGGGGTAAGGGAAGGCAGGGTCCAATGGGGTAGGCTGGGTGGGACACTGCATCAACTGAGGGCCAATGGGGATACAAGGAAGGGAGAACATTCTAGGGGCTGGGAGTGGTGATGATCACTGGAAAATGAGGGTTGGGAATATGTATGAGGCGTTAACATGGGCAATCCCATAACTCCTTGGAACTTTTTCTTCTGTGATCGCCACAACTCCAACAAACGCCTGTCAAGGCCAAGGGTTGGGGTACAGGTCTTATTTAGTAAGGGTTACCTGCTCTGAAATACAGGTCAGGCTGATTCCCACAGTGTATTTTTCACTTTCCTTGTTAAATGCTATTACTTACATACTGAGTAGCACTGAACAAAGTAACTCAATGGACAGAAGCTCTCATACACTGCTTACACTTTCATATACAACAAATAGAAAAAGTGAAACTTCACAAAGAAGGACTAACAGAGCTGTCCATGATGATAATAATGGTTAGAAGAAAATTTAGAAAAATTGACAAGTGTGCAAGCTTGACAATTCCTTGACCCATTCTGGACTGTAGAACACCAATGACCATCCTCTTGGGGGTCTAAAGTGCAGACTCTTCCTTTCCTGACCCCAAGAAATTCATATTTTCAGAGAGATGGTACTAAAAACCAGGAGGACTAGAGTTTTCTGAGTGGATAAATGTTGGATGCAACTTTTCTACAGTGAAGGCATCAAATTTCCCATTTCAATTAGGGCAAAAGAGCAAGCACTTTGGGAGTGTGCTTCCTCTGTTCCTATCTATACTAGCTCTTCAAAATATCTCATATAGATTTCTCTTTAGTCAACAGCATATCACCAGAGGATGATTCATTTAATGTATTTGTGCATCTGTCGAAGCATGATACTCAGGAAATCTTCCTCTGGAGGTAACAGCTCTCTTGTGCTATAAAGGAGACAAGTAAACTACTTTGGGTATAAAAAATCATGGTATGGTTATTGACAAGCAGGTACAAAAGTTCTTATGCTGGATACCCATAACATTTATTTCCAAAAACTGATTTGATCTGACATTTACAAGTAAGATTTACTGTGTAAGTTTATATTATTTCCAATCAGTGAGAGATTATTAAATTGCCCACAGAGACACTGTAGTTGGAAGTTTAGCTGTCTCAAGAAAGTGTTTCATATCTAGGTATCTGTGTATTTACTGAACTTCAGGAATATTCCCTTTATATGTAGATGTTTTGCTTTTGCTGGCAGTATATGTACAGGCTGTAATATGAGCTTCTTTTCCTATCCTGGTGAGAAGAAAACATAGATAAAACAAAACAATGAAGTATTAACTGGTTTCTTGTAGACTATGAACTCAGGCACTAAAATATTTGGTAACTTGCTTACAGTCACATGCATCCTATTTGCTACAATTTGATTGAATTTACCTCTTCATCAACTTAATTTTAATTTCTAGATTGTATTTCCTCCACTGACGTTTTTAATAGAGATTTTATTTTGCAATATTATAGTCTCATAATTATGTTTCAGTGCACATTACCCAGTATATTATGTAAAACACAGCACTTGGCAAAAATGGGCCATCACTATCAGACTACATATTTAGAAGAGATATTAAAATTACCACATTTTTTGAAATACTTTTTAAAATTAGAGTTCTCAATAGTAAACAAGAAATTGGATTATTCAAGAATAATTGGTTCAACAAATATTCTGTGCTATTCTTTTTCCAGTACTTCCTCATAGGCATGAGTACAAAAGAAAAATCCTTCTATTGATTAACTCATCAGTCTTAAAAGAAGGGAGAATCATCTTTTCTAATGGACCAAGAAATTCACCCATCAATTACAGCAAGGCATAATCTTCAGTGGCCTTGGGTGAAGCATATTCCAATGGAAATACAACCCCAAGCAGAGGTATTAGAGATAACTTCTAATGTTTTGCTTTAACTTTTGCCATTTCTTTGCCAAGAAATCTCACAGATTTGTTGAAGCTGGTGTGTGTGTCAAGTGTAGGAGTATAGCACATATGATTTTCAATTGTGTGTACTTTGCATATTACCACGTTTCACTGCTATTGTGAGAGTTTTTGGTTTCTTGGTTTTGGGTTTTTTTTCAGGTTTTTTTGTTTGTTTGTTTATTTTGGTTTGGTTTGGTTGTTATTGTTGGTTTTTTATGTTTTTTTTTTTTTTTTACTTGCACAGCATTAGAGCATTCAAGGCAGAATGAGTAAAAACACCAAGTTGAGTAAAATTGTGTGACGTGTCTTAGCTGCTTGAAATGGTTCTTTAATATCTTAACTGCAAATTCAGTACTCACCTAGCTACTTATTTTGTTGAGATTTAGGTCAAAGATCAATTAACTTTGTAATTAAGTTATATATCACAAAAATGTTGATTTTGTGAGAGTTGAAGACCAACACATATCATAAGAAAATTTCTTTGACAAAAGTAATTTAAAAAGGTTAATTTCTGATTTCTTCTACAGGAAAAATATTTTGAGCTCAGTCATATCTATCATGTAAACACATATCATCAAGTAATGTTTCTCTCCTGATGGTTTGGTCATTTTAACCTCTAATTAATGTCAAAGTTTTGATACCAGTGTTATTCTCTACAATAATCTGGAAATGAATTGTCTTCTTGTTCAACAGAGTAATTTTTACTTGTAATTAGAAAAGTGTGTTTTAGGTAGACTTGCAAAAGTTCATGAGAATTTGACCTTAAAAGATTTCTGTACAAAACCTGTTTTACATAAAGATGGCCTTGTTGATGGCATTGTGTTTTCTTCTGCCAGTTGCACTTCTAAACTGCTATATGGCCTTGGGCATGTCATTTTATCTTCCCATGCCCTTAGCAACCCTTCAGTTCTTTACCTTTCCCCGCTACTTAGGTATTAAATCTCTGATGCTAGGGTTTTCATCTTACAGATTGGTGTATTGTGTCTAGCACAGCTAAAGCCTGTTAGTCCTTGCACTGCAGTAATATTAAATAATTTCATCTAAGCATGTGGAGTAATTAATTGTAAAGCTGGACGAATAATTCTAATTACATAATGAAGAGCACAGTCTCAGTAATTTCACAGCATTGTCCCAATAATCACTATTTGCTGTACCACAACTGCTGCAGGGGAAATTAGTAACTGATGGAAATTCATGGTAGAGAAACAGACATAAAGAGCCAAATTTCAAACTTCTTAGTGCTTTTCCAGGTGCTTACCTCCTCCTCTCCGAGTTTCTTATCAAAGGCTGGGATAATTCTGTACTGTTTTTTTGATATTATGTGGTTAAAATTATCACTGTCAGTTTTTCTTGGGGAATTTAAAAATTTCCTGAAGAAAACTCTGTAAATATGAGGTGAGAGGGAGGAGTTGGTAAATGTTCTCATGCAGTTTCCTGATACAAAGATTTGCTATGCAGTAACAGTCATATGCTCTAAAGCAACCTGTTCTGGATGATCCTGTTTGAGTAGGCACATACTATATAATCTCAAGAGATTCCTTCTGACATTAATGATCCTGTGATTTATATCCAGAGGTTTTTGTATATACTTATTAAGATCTAATAAATAATATTAATAACGTTGGATGTTCACCTGTTTTCAAATCATGATACCAGTGCAAATTTCCTTTGATTTCATAATTTCCTATTTCACTAGCTTTCAAAGGAAATTGTTTCAGGCAATAAGTTGGTAAGATTCAGTCTTTTGTAAGATGTAATATCCTTGAGGACTATGTAACCTTTCCAGTACTAATTTTCAGACTAGTTTTTCTTCTTCCTTTCAAAAATCACTTCCTACGCACTGTTGCAGCTATTGTACAGCCAGAATAACCATTTTGCCTTTCTTTCTGGCCTTCCCAGTTCCACCTTTCACTTCCAATTTCCTCTACCACTTTCCCATTAACAGTTGTGGAGGAGGAGAGGAAATATGGATTGTGGTCAGTTCATCACACGTTGTCTCTGCCACTCCTTCCTCTGAAGTAGGAGAATTACTCCCACTCTTCCCCTGCCCTATTATGGGCTCTTCTCATGGGGTCCCAGGTGCTGCCAGGACCCTGCTCCAGCACAGGAGCACTGTGGGGTCACAGGCTCCTTTGGGCACCCCCTGCTCCAGCCTGGGCTCCCCCAGGGCTGCAGGTGGATCTCTGCTCCCCCGTGCCCTCCCTGGGCTGCAGGGGCACAGCTGCCTCACCATGGGCTGCTCCAGGGGCTGCAGGGGAATCTGAGCTCCAGAGCCTGGAGCAGCTCCTGCCCCTCCTTCTGCACTGCCCCAGGTCTCTGTAGAGCATGTGCAGTCTCACTCTTCTCCAGATTTTGCTCTCTCCCATTTTTATGCCAGAGGTACTGCTAACACTGCTGATGGGCTCAGCCTTGGCCAGTGGTGTGTCCATTTTGGCTTGATCAGACATTCAGAAACTTCTGGCAGCTTCTCAGAGAAGCCACCCCTGCAACCCCTCATTACCAGAACTTTTTTGCCATGCAAATCCAATAAAGCGGATTAGGAACTTTTCAGGACATATTGAAGAGCTATTAGAAAGCCTCTCAGATCAAAATAAACAGCAATTGAGTGGCATTTATCAGCTTCATATATAGTACCAAAAGTTGTATATTCCTTAGCTAATCACTCTAGAAAAATAATCTAGCTAAATTAGGTTTTCTTTGTAGTGGGTGGAGACAATTAATTATTTTTAGTATGTGACTCTTCAGCTTATTTGATTTATATTAGTATGAGCCAATTGAAGTACATCTAGTCCCACAAACCCAAATCTCTCCATTTGTTCTGACAGACCATTTTGTCACTGCTTGTCTCCTTGGCCCCTTATTGCCCTACCCCTACAAAATATCAAAGGGAAGCGTACCTGGGCTTCTTTTAAGGCCATACATATCCAGGGGCTATATGACTGACAAGGCAAAGTACCAGCTTTTCTGTGATAAGCACCACAGGTTTGTTTTTCTTTTTTTGTCAGGGGAGGGAGGAGTCAGGAGGATTAAGGAAAGTAAACTGAATTGTTTTGCTCATAAATACCTATGGGTTAGTCTGGTGTGCTACAAGAGAGATTGCCTCTGGGTTGTTTTATGTGCCAGCTGTTTGGGGAATTGTGTTTTGTTGCTGTTGTTTTTTATCCCTTTCCTCCCCTGTTTATGAATTATTGTAGCTTGTATGATCCAGCTTTGGGGTGTGTGTGTCATGGCATTATTTATTTATTTATTTGTTTGCTTGTTTGGCTTCTTCTCTTCAGCTTATTCAGTCCTTTGGAATGAGCAGTGGGTGCAATAACAGTCATTGTGTACAAAGAAAATAACCCTGGCTACCCTAGAGAGAGTTGAGGGTTTTAGTGAAATCATTAGGATATAGTTCTTAGGTATTTTTACACAGTAGCTATTCAGAGAAAGGAAGAAGCCACTCTTTCTAAAATAGAAATTTATCAGAACACAGGAAAAAATTCAAATAGTTATTAATGATTAGTATTAGAAATAAGGAAGAGGGAAAGACTTTTTAACTACCATATCTCAGTAATTAGTAAACTTACTTTCTTTTCTTGCTATCAGATGGGTAAACTTGATTTACTTCCTTTTCTAAAAGCAAACTGAAGGCCCCCTGACATTTTCACTGCTTTTCTCCATAGTCTTTATCCTACCAGGAGAAAGATACAGGAATTGACATGAGTATTTCTATGCATTATGTATAGACTCCAAGGATATACTTTCTTTGCTCAGATGCAGATGTCTGCTATGCAGATATCTTCATCAAAGCTCATCATTCTAATAATCCTCTGTAATCCTTGGAGGAAAATAGTCCATTTAAGGGTTATTCCTCTCATCATAATGCAGCCATTAAAAATATATGAGAGTTCATATACTAGGTTCTTTTCTTTCTTTTTTTTTGTCCTTTTATTTTTTTCTTTTATAATAAAGAACCTTCTGATATAAATGTATGGAGTATTTGCCTAAAGACTGACATAAATTTTGACCTCATCAATCTACACACGAAATTGTAAGTTACCATCAAGTCAGCTAAAAATTACACACTTTGACTCACCCCTGCCAAATCAAAGCCTCTTTTGGTATTAGGTGTTGGCCCTGACAAGACAGTTTTTTTGAGCCAAAACACTTCTCATATTCTTGAAGAAACACAGGAAGGATCCATATGTAAGAAACTAACTGTAAGATAGATGGTATAACATTTAAACTTATATCCAAAAATTCAGTTTGCCAGTATTCTTATGATTCAAGCATGAGCCATATATATTCTGTTTTCAAAATGACTCAGGATGAGGGCTGCTAGGTCCCAAGCATGTGAAAATATCCAGCAATTTTTTGCCATGAATATTTGTTTAACAAGCAATTTGGATCTTTGATGCTTTGAGATCAGGTACTATATTTTTCTGTCAATGCCTGAAGTAAACTCTCACTATAGTCTTTCATAATGAAACAATTTAAATATGTGAATGTATTATCACAAACACCAATTAAAAAACAACAAAAAAATAATAGATTTCTGTACAAATCAAGGTCTTTGCTAATTTGCACAGACATAATTGAAACAATAAACTCAATGAGAACAACAAACTGGCTAATTGTTTAAATGATCATTTAATTTTACATTTGATAATAGATACCTTTTTTGTTATACTAATAAGATGTATATTATAATCAGCTGCTTTTAAATCTTAAAACTATAATTTTGTTCATTTTAACTGACATGGAAAACCATGTGATGGGAAATCCATCTCTATCCATAATATGTTTGATTGAAACATGGCATTGTGTTTTACTTCATATGTTTGGTTGTGTATGGCAGATGACAAAGACTAAACTAGACTAAAACATGCAAATACAGTTTAAAAAGGAGGTGGCCTGATATCTTATTTCAGCTTTCCAGTAGGGTAATAGTGATTGTATTATAGCTCTGGATG
>WBND01000485.1:8064-29040 GCA_013398595.1 Tychaedon coryphoeus
TAAATAAAAACAAAACTCTCATTAATGATTTATACAGAGAAATAATTTTCCACAAATTTCGTGGTGCAGAGGGAAATGTTTGATCAGAGGGAGAAGAAGAGATTATTACCCTGCCATGATGGTGTTAGAAGGAGGCTACTGTGTATGATGGCAGCTGTCCAAGAGCAGAGTCAATCTAGGAAAGTTTGGTAACACAGATGATGGAATTGTACAGGGTTTTGCTTTCTGTGGCTGATCTCTGTGCCAATAACCTTTCCCTAAATACCCATAAAACTTTCCATTTGTAGCCTGGAGTAGCTGTTGCTACCTCCAGGATGGTGTGCTTGGCAAGAGCTGGCTGGAACGTAGTAAGTATTTAAGTCCCCTTCTGAGCGCACTGACACTTCCTCCCAAAGAGTTTTATGGCTGTTGTTAATGGAATAAGTTCTATCCTTGCAGTGGCACACACTCTGCTGTGTCCAGCAGAGTGCTTGGGGTGGCCTCTTGGGTCATCCCAGGAGTCATCTCTGACTGTACAGCACTCTGGCAGTGATGATGATTGGTCTGGGAGCTGAACAACCTGGTATTGACCTGGCTTAGGCAAATCTACCCACTCGACTTTTTTGTGTTATAATGGGCTGAGGAACAGCTGGCATCTCTTTCTGCTTTTCAGTGTCCTGGAGACCTGATATTCACAAGGAAAATGGGCAAAAAGCACATGCCAGCTCTAGATGTCATTAGGATCTAATGCTGCACCTTGATTTCCTACAGAAGTTGTAAATGCCTGGAAGTATTCCAGGCCAGGCTGAATTCGAGTTTGGAGCAACCTGGTCTAGTGGAAAGTGTCCTTGCCCATGGCAGGGGGTTGGAACAAGATGGTTGTTAAGGTCCCTTCTAACAAAAAACAAATACTTGTTACCTACCTCAGAGGGAACAAGTGGGAGGAGTTCGATCATTTTGGAGAGCAGGAGCCTCTGTGAGGTTTTCACAGGTCTGATGACTGCACTCCCTTTTCCAACACTCTGATATAACTTCAGGTTATGAGTGAGTAGGTTTACAAAACCTAGGTAGAGTTCTCAGGCAGGAGATTGCAAAAGTCCTTGGGCAGCAGCATGGGCACCTCTCCTGCTCCTGCAGAGGCGTGCTTTGCTACACTGGCAGTTGCCACAGCTGTACCTTGGGCAGTGTTGCTTTTATTGTCCTTGTGATTTATGGCCATGTCAGTTGTTTAATCATTCAGTTGGCCCTCCTGCAATCCCTGTATGATAGTTAGTTACTTATATAGAAAGGTGACTATCTGATCTAATTATAAAGTCTCAAACCTAATTACGGAGTCAGATATGATTCCATAATCTACTCTAAATGTGTCTATGTTGAGAAGACAGATACTTGTGTGTGTGATGTGCACACTTACATGTCTCTGTAATTACAGATGTGCTTGGATTTTCATTTATTTCTGCCTCTTTGTCTTGAGCAGGATGCTTGCAGCTTCATCTGGCTGTGACAAATATCTGGTTTACCATGTCTTTTTCCCTCCAGTGTGAGTTTTCCTGGCTTCCTTTGCCAGACTTTGGCACACCGAGGCACAGCCATCAGTCAGTTCTGCTCAGGAGGTGCAGAGGGATGATAGCTCTTGGACTCAGCAAAATCTGATGGAAACAAATATTTCTGGCAACTGCCATTAACTCTTACTCCTTGTTTTCATGTGAATAACCCATGAATCCTGTCGCTTTGCAGAAAGTCCTCACATAATCCATGCAAAATCAGAGGCAGACTTAGAAGGATCTGAACAAAAGCAGCGTTGGAGACAGAGGGACCATGTCAAGAAGAATCACATTTCTTGTTCTAATTCACCCTATTAATGAATTACATACCTTAGTTAGATGGACAAAAGGCAGATGATAGAGAGAGAGTGTTTCCTATGTGATCCACATGTGGACAGAAAATAACTGCCACAGTTATTATTTGAGCTCCCTGCCAAAGTTGAGTTGTTCTTTCAGAGGATCATGGCCTCAGGAAGTATGAGAGGCTGTGGTCCAAAGCTGCCACAAATCTAGTTCCAGGGCTCTGAGACTCTGAGCCATGGATTAAGTAGAGTACTGGTACATGATACTGATCCAGTGTAAACTCATACTGGTTCAAATGTTCTAAAAAAAAAAAAAAAGAAAAAAAAAAGGCAGTGACTTAATTTTATCCCAAAAGACTTTGTATTGTATCATGTTACGTCATTTGTCTGCACCATGCTGGCTTTATGGCTTACAAGTTTTCCCATCCTCTGGAACTGCATTTAAGTCATTACAAAGAAAATTTTAAGCCTCATATTGTGTGCTTGCCCATTCCACACAACTGTGATCTTGATCACAGATGCCTTTTCCTGATCAGCATCAAAGTCATGCTGCTGGCAATCTGGCAGTACATGGACAGAGACCACAACCAAGCACAAAGTTCCAATTTCTTTTTGCGAAACAGTAATGATGGAATAGGCTGGGCCATTTTTGTACTCCAGTATGGGTTAACTGGGTTCAGTGCAGATTGTCACACGCTGGGATGTTGGGTTTTTAAGACCCATGATAAATTGTGAAGTTACACAGACACTGCTTATAAAAGCAGGTTTCTGACAGAAACTTGCCCTTGGCTGTAACATGGGTTGTCCACTGGTCCCTGGCCCAGAGGAAGCTGCATTTCCACAGGGTCATACAGGACCATGGAAGCAACCTGGGAGCCTTTGGTGTGAAAGGTGAAATCTCATCACTAAACACTGCTGCATATTCTCTAGTGCTTTGTGGTAAATGGTTTTAGAAGGATGGAATGTAAAGAGAGTTTGGGGATTCCTAATATTTTGCAGAGATTAGAGATTTAATGCAATGTCACATGGGAGAATGGAAGATCCAAAGGAAACCTGATAGACACAGAGTTTGAAAAGTTGTGACCTCCACTTTGCATTCCCTATGAGCCTCAGACTTGTGCCTTAGTTTCCTCTCACTTGAACCTGTTCAACAGACTTTTATTTTTCTCCCATTCATTTTGGATTCTATGAATTAAATTAAAATAGTCTCAGTAGTTACAGTGGTATTAGTGCAGCAGTGATTTGGGCAGCATCTCTTAATATTTCTCCCAAGTCCCTGCTGGTATTCCTAGTGCTTGAGTGGTTCAGAGGAACTGCAGAAACACTGGGCAGCTGAGCCTGCCTGGCTTGAGGGGTCAAAACAGTGTTTGCTGCTCTTAATGTGGTTGCTGTCACACTCTGAATCACAAAATCATAGAACCACTAAGGCTGGAAGAAACATTCAAGATCATTGAATCCAAGCTTGAGGCAAAAGCTATGCCAAGTTTCATTTCACAGAGAATCCCAAGCAGGTGGATTTCTCCTCCCTCCTATTGGCTCTCACCTCTGTTTTTGTCCTTGGCAAATTTTCACTTTAATCACTTTATAGCTGTGGCATCTGAATGCTCACAAGCATGAAGTTGCCTGAGGCAGAAGAAAGGAGCATATTCAGAACCCTTAATAGAAGACATCCAGTATGACCCAAAGAGAGGTCTTGTACTTGAAGGCCTTTACCTCCAGACTAGTGTTTGAGGTGCCCTGAGGAGCTGATAAGAAACGTGAGCACTGGTAACAAGGCTGAGCAAGCAGGCATTTGATTATTTCTCAGTACTTATCAGAGGAAGTGTGAATCTCTTCCTAATTAAGAGCTAATGCCAACTTCTGTGAAATTTATTGTCATTCACCTGTGAATTATCCTCCTCAAATTTAACTTGACTGCAGGAAACCTGCTAGCAGTAATGCTTTTCTCTGAGCTTAATTTGGATGGTAAAACACTTCTGTAGCTGCTTATTGAACAGGACTTGATGCTGGTGAGCACTGGAGGCCTGGAAGGGCAGTTTGGGTCAGCACTTAGAAGTTTAGACACACCTCATGTCCTGGGTATTTAAAACATAAATAGAGCTCCTCCAGCAACCAGACAAGGAGGAATGGCTTTAAACCAACAGAGAGTTCGTTTAAATTGGATGTTGGGAAGAAATTCTTCCCTGTGAGGGTGGGCAGGCCCTGGCACAGGGTGCCCAGAGCAGCTGTGGCTGGCCCTGGATCCCTGGCAGTGCTCAAGTCCAGGTTAGATAGGGCTTGGAGCAACCTGGGACAGTGGAAGGTGTCCCTGCCATGGCTGGGGTGGAACTGGATGAGCTTTAGCGTCCCTTCCAATACAAACCCTTCTGTGAATCTGTGATTCTGCTCGCAGGCACTCTGGAGAGGGGAGGTTTCCAGTAGAGGTTACACATTCAGAGGCCTGAAGTGAGGTTTCTAATTAGTCAAAGCACAGGTAGCCTGCCCAAACTAGAAAGACGAGTATGATGTCCCTGCACCCAAGTCATTTAACTATTAACCCTGAAGGAGAGTAAGGAGATATCTAAAACAATGACCCAGTTAATTCTGGGTGCAGCATTTGAGTGCAAGGTTATTTGTTGCTACCTGTGGGTCTGGTGATATCATCTGCAGACTCTTGGCAGAACAGGAGGCCAATATTTTAAAGCTAGGTTTTAAGGTGGATTTGATATGAATTCATCTGGGTGTAATGCTATGACTTTATTTATCTGTTGCTTGTTTATGCTGCGCTGGAGGCACAGGGCCGAGCAGGGATGAGTGTTTGGACATTATCACCCAGCATTTGGGTCTCACAACCAGACTTTGGAGCAGAAACCTGGCTTTTTATTCACCCTCCATAAAACATTACCCACTGGCTCAAAACCTGAATGGCTCTTCCTGTCCTGGGGGCACGAGCTGCGTTTAAGCTCCCGTTCAGCTGAGGGTCCCAAGAGGATTGGTTCATTGTGGCAGCGGCACTTGTCCCTTCCTTGCACCCTTGGTGGCTGCGGGCTCATCCTGCTGAGCTGCTCCAGAGCCTGCTCTTTGCAGCCAGCAGTGAGAGAGGTTAAAAGGCTGTGGGCGGAGGCCGGCACAGAGTGCCCATTGTACATGCGTGCATACCAGAGCGGTAACTCCCTGGAATGCTGCACCGCCGAGCTTTTACCACCTTGTGTTTGTGTGGCTGCCCAGGAGAGTGTGTACATTGTGTCCCTCTCCACGTAGATTAACAAGGTAGAACGGCAGATAAATAAGACGATTTTTTTTCCCTTTTTTGTTTTTCTTGATTGGGCCGGTTGGGAGCGGAAGGTGTCTCTGACTCCCATCACCTCTATAGGAACAAGGAGAGGCAAGGTTCAAAGTCAGTCAATTAGGTGGAGCAGCTCCTCACAACTGGGTGGCTTTCGTGTACTAATTGTGTTAGTAATTAGCAACTACCACATGGTTTGGGTTCAAAACTATGAAAGGGCACTAATTCGCCCACTCTGCAATGGGTTTGCAGGATGTGTGATCCTTGCTTCCCAGAGCTGAACTGGAGAGACTAGCTGACCACAGGGTGAGTCAGCGCAGGCATGCATGAGACCTGGGATCTGTTAGTTCCTCAGGATCATCTCAAATGAGACCAGTGACACGAGATCTGGAAAATGAGTCTCTCCACTACTGTCAGGAGATGTGCATCTCAAGGATAAGTGCTTTTGTGGTATATTTCTATCTCCTGTGAGCTACAGAAACCATCCCTAAGGCCGGATGGCAGCTCCAAGTTCTCTCTTTTTATTTTCTTTTTTTCTTTTTTCTTTTTTTTTTTTTTCTTTCTGCTTGGGTTGTCAGCTTGTGCTATTTATGGGAACTTTATTTGAATTTGTGTCTGCTGGGACCTGGGTGGAGGTTCCTAGAGATTTCATGGAGCTGTAGGACACTTAGGACTTTTCACTAGCAGCCATACATGCCTAGGCCAGATAAGTGACATGCGACCACACTCCAATGCAAATATGGATCTATAACTAATAAAAGGCACTTGTTACTACTTCCTGTTGAATTTCAAGCTCCTGCAAGGTACCTTTAAAAAGCAAAAAGAAGCCAGTGGTACAAGGACATGCGTTTCTTCTAGGTGAGCTGTGCTTTGCAGTAGTGTACACTGGCACTGTTGTTCTGATTTGCTGATAGGTAGCAAGAATTTTTGTTTTTTCTCTATGGCACATTGCTGCCAAGAATGACCTGGGAAATCCCTGGCTGTGCTCAGATCTTGATGGCAGTTGGTCAAGTGTAGCTGAGCTAATCTAGCAGGGAGCTACTCGTGAAAGAGCCAATCTGCACCCCCAGCACCTACTCTTGGCAGTGCCTTCCAGCTTCCTTCTCCATTTGCCAGAAATGCTACTCCTCTGATCCACTGGGGAGTTGTTTCTCCTAAAGTAGCGGAAAATATACTTATTTCTCTCTACTAATTTTGTAGACTTACACTTTTGTGGATTCTTCTGCTAATTTTGTGGCTGAAATTGGCTTGCCATGAGGGGTGTGTGTGTGGTGTGGCAAAGGGGAGTTTAAGGGAGGGTGAGTGAAACCACCTCAACACCTTTTAAAACACTCCATATGTATTGTATTACTTTTAACTAGATGTCCTTGGGTGGTGCAACTTTTGCCTCAACTGAACATTCACATCTTCTCACTTTAACTGAGGCTTTGTAAGGTACCAAGCAGGAGTGTTTCCATATCTAAGGGCTCCATCTCTGATGTTCTAAAGAAAAATAAAATTTGCAAGGTTGAGAGCACAGCCTGTGCATCATCCAACCCAAGGCTTTTCCACAGAACAGTGGTACCTAAGGGCACGAGAAACTCTGGAAAACCTTGAGTTTAGCTTTCCTCCATGCTTGGGACACTGGTATGCCCTGAAAGAAGCCCAGGTGGATCCTCCTGCAATTCCAGTCTCTCACAGAGCATCTTGGGCTGCACTTGGTCTCTAATGAATTATTCATCCAAAGCAGGATTCCCTTCAGAATAGCTGGCAGCCAAGGGCATGTCTCTCTCTCACCTGGGAAGTGAGGAAACAGAGAGTTTGAAACTCTGCTGCTGATTCAGAGGGCAGCACCATGTTTTCTGTGCTCTGATCACTGGGTTATTGTTTAACCCAAGGCAAGTGTCTGAGTTTATTTTTTTCCCCCACTGGAAACCCTGTGACAGTGAGCATGTCGAGGTAATGAGGAGGTTCATGGGTGTGGAGAGCTAGCTGTCCCCTCATTCACTGCATAAGTTGAGTTTGCATTTAGACAACAGTTTGGATGTTGTTTTGTTTTTCTTTTAATATATGTTAATTGTCATCAATTTAACAATACACATGGCTATTGTTCAGTGCTTTGTGATGCCAGATCCAACCCTCAGAAATGCTGGTGAGCCTTGGTTCCCCTTTTGCTTCAAGGAAAGCCCTTGAGATGCTGCAGGGGAAGCCTGGTTGTGCCCCGTGCCCTGTTTCAGCCATCTCCATGCTCATTTGATGTATGTGTATGTATGCTAACTTCCTCTTTTTTTTCTCCTTTCTTTTGACAGTGGCACATTTGGTCTCTTCTGAGCATCTTGCAGCCTCTGGGTGATCGGAACATTGAACTTGGTGGACAGTTGCCATTCGCTCCCTGGGATCCTATCTGCCCTTGCTTCCCTCATCCCCTCCCATACTCCCCTTCCCTCCGACCAAACTCCAGGGAGTTGTGGTATGGCCATGGAGCCCAGAGAGACTTTGAGCAGCTCCCGGCAAAGGGGAGGTGAAGCAGACTTTCTGCCAGCTGCTGTCACCTCTACGAAGCCTTCGCCTGTCTCGGGCTGTGCAGGGGAGACGATGCTGTCTTCGTCAGGCGCGGGGAAAGGGATCCCGGTGAGCAGCGAGAGGCTGGAGCCTGAGGAAGAGGATGAGCTGGGTTCTGGAAGAGACGTGGATTCTACTTCCAATGCAGACAGCGAGAAATGGGTGGCAGGAGACGGCCTGGAGGAGCAGGAGTTTTCCATCAAGGAGGCTAACTTCACGGAGGGGAGTTTAAAACTAAAGATCCAGACCACCAAGAGAGCGAAGAAGCCCCCAAAGAACTTGGAGAACTATATTTGCCCTCCCGAGATCAAAATCACCATCAAGCAGTCTGGGGAGCAGAAGCTTTCCAGAACGGGGAAAAATAGCAAAACAGCTAAAGAGGAGGACAGATCACACTCCAAAAAGAAGGTAGGTCTCATTCTTTTACATATTCCCAGTTTCTCCCAGAAGCAGAGGGAGAGGGGAGGAACGAATCTTCTCAAACAATCTGTATCCAAGGCATAGACTTTGCAAGATTTGGCCTTGGAGTAGCACAGGGCAAGTATCATCCTGCACTGCCACATATGCATTTGGAATGATCTTGAACTATCCTTCAGATGAACCAATTCAGAAGAGATCAAAAGTTCAACCAGGCTTCTTCTATTTTTGTGTGTAATTGAGTTTTGAGATTAATGATTACATGAGTGAGAAATGAAGGAGCCCACTTCTAAACTGCTTTGTGCCTGAGCACTAATGCTCAAGCCTTTTGGCAGTTAAAGCATTCAACTGCATTTTTAAAATAGAGGTATGTGCATGGTGAACAATTGAATTCATTCCTATATTCTGGCTGATGGGCTCCATTATTCTTGATTACAGCATTGTGTGAGTAGCACTATAGTTATGCTACAGAAAATACTTCCTTTATAAGTCTCATTTTCTTCCAGATGCATATAATTTTCTTGAGATATCCTTCTGCAGAGAAATTTTTGGTACTTTAAGTCTGGGTAAAAACTGAACTTTTTTTTTGTTTTTTCACTTCTTCAGGGATGAGAAAAGAAAATTCTTTCTTCATGAGGTGTTTTCAGGAACACCGTTTTGATTTGCTGTTGGCTTGATTTTTCTTAGTGTCGCCTACACTTAGTACATAGACCAAATTTAGTTCAAGTGTATTAAGCAGCACTGCTAGGGACACAAATTTTTGGATTAGTGATATTTTCTGTCCTAAGCATTAGCCAAGTAGGTTTGCTAAGGTCAGTAAAAACACTTCACCTCTGCCTCCTTAGTAATACATGGCCTTCATGATGAGTTCAGACAGAATCCAGATTTGATAAAAGATGCACAAATGTGTCCAAAACCTGGACAAACTGATCTGGGATTTAGGTACCCACTGATCAGGGCTTGAGTCATGGTTTGGTTTTCCTGCTCATGCAGCTTTGATCTTTCTTCCCCCATACCATATACACGTGATGGGTGCTCAAAGGGCTACATGAAGCCTTGAGAAGGCTAATTGCCTCCTCAGCAGACTGACAGACCAAAATTTTCATGACTCAAAACTGATTTTTAAAGCCCTGATATTTCCCACTGACTCAAGGCAGAGCCCAGGGAGATTAACATCACTCACTTTTGGAGTACTTTTCTTGCAAGTTGAACTTTAAAACAAAAAAATAACAAAACAAAACAAGAAAAAATCAAGGTTGTTTTTTTTTTTTTTTGCTCATAATCTTTTAAATTATGTAGTGTATGGGCATGAAAGAGGTATCTCTTTTTAACACAGAAGAGGTTTGGCACTATAACCCTTTGAGAAGAGATTTTCCCACCTATTGAAAAGGATGGGCTGCCTTCTTAGCACCAAAAAATGTCTAATTTCCACTTTCCTGTCCTCCCTTAATGGCTGTAGAGGTTTCTGGGGAAGCAGCAGAGAAGGAGACTATGCTCAGTGCTCAGTGACAGCATAGATGTCACAAGCAATCCTTCCATAGCAATGTAGAGGGGAAAAAAAGAACTGCAAACCCCTAAATACCATGCAAGGACTGTGGAGAATACGACTGCACAAAATGACAGCCTTCATTTCTATTTATCACCTCGTCTGATGGGCATGGAAGGTGTGTTCTTTTCTGTGTGGTCATCCAAAAGGTTGAATAAATAAAACTAAGCATAAGGAAGTTATGTGCAAAAAACCCGCAAACAAAAACCAAACAAACCCAGTGGGAACAATAGCTTAGAAAAAAAAAAGGCACCTTGTAGCATGGTTATGATCAGGGTGATGACTTTAATTGCAGGAGGATAAGGAGTTTGAAAGAAACAGATCAAGGCTCAGACACGGCTGCATCCAGCTTGCACCTGCGTTGCGAGGTCCGAGCTGGCTGGGGCTGTGCTCACACACACCCTGTTCTCAAGCTGGGAGTGCTTTGGGTCAACACTGGTCTAATCTGGCCATTAAAACAAACAAAAAAAAAAAACCAGCTCAGCACACAGCAGGTGGGTGCTCTGAGCAGATGGGGAGAAGGCTGCTGCCCCGGTGCACTATTAGCATAACACCCAACGGCTGCCGTGCGGCAGCTGCTGAGCCGCAGCTGCGGCAGAGATGTCCCCAGCAGGGGTCTGGAAGACCCCAGTGCTGTGATCTCAAGGGGTGTGATGGAGACCTACAGCCTGCATCACCAGGATGGGGAATTTGGGAATGAGCTGCGGTCCCTGCAGCCGGGGGGATTTCACACACGCCTGCCCTTCGGATCGTGGGGTTCCAGGATCGGGCTGTGAGCACCGCACATCAAGGGCTGATCAAAAGCACTACAGAAAAGGAGGCTGGGAGTGAGTGGGAGAAAAGTTCCAGTGCTGGCAGAGTGATTTCTTCTATGGCCAGTGTCTATCTTGTGGTGGGTACAGAAATTTTTTTTGGAGAAGATAACTAGGAGGAAACAGCAAGTTGAAACTCGTATGGAGATGTAGCTCTCTGGTCTATCTGTGTGTTTTCCTGGAAGAAGAGAACATGCAGGAACCCTCTGCACTTACTTGCAGAACCACTGAGAGCTGCAGTCATGGTTGTGGGGGAAAAAAAAAAGTGATTTGTCACATTTAAATGGTTTTGGCGGTTTTGAAATTTCAGCGTAAGGCTGTTTTGATTGCCTGTTGCTTTAATCAGCACAAGCTCCAGAAAAGCAGCTCCTGGCAGCAGAAGGAGGGAGAAACATTTAAAGAACGGGACAGACCTTCAGTTGGCATCAATTCACTGTCCTTTATGGAATTTTGCCAGGAGAGTTTGGCCCAATGTACACATTTTCCTTGCACATGAGAGCATTATTTGGGTTTACCACCTATACACAGACTGAGCTGCAAGTGCCATTCTTGTGCCTCTGGTGGGTGGCAGTGGTTGTCCTGCACATCATGGAGTAGCACCCAAATTTATTTTTCCCCTGAGGAGGTGCAAACTCTATCAGCACTTGAAAAATCCCCTTAGTTTGTTGCATAATATTTCCAGCTACATCTCCAGCAGTCCCCAGTGCTTTGAAATACCACTTAAGCATTCTTGCAGGAGTTTCAATACACTCAGCACAGAGAGCAAGTAATGAAAACATGGAAGCAATTTAAGTAACAGCATGTGGGTACACAAAGGACTGGTAATGCCAGCAATGTAAAAAGGGACTGTGAACTGGGGATATAGCATTTATTCAGTGGCCACTTAGGGAGGAAGAAGATATGCCTGTTCCTAAGCTTTACACTGCTCTGCTAATTAGGCAATAGGGGTTAGTGCCTGATTTCTAAAGCTGTGGTCCAGAGAGCAGCAGTGATTAGAAGGGGACTCTGTGGAGAGCCACGATGCTCGTGTGCTGAGGCCCGGGGTTTTTGCCTTTGATTCCAGCTGCTACACTATATTAAAAGACATAAACATGCATTAAATACTTTCCTCATGTTGCTTTTCCGTGTGAGCAATCGCCCCGGGGATGTTATGCGATCCTGAATGGGAGGGGAGGGAATTCAAGAGAGGATCTTGCTGGGTGCAGTTGCTGATGCCCCGGAGTGGGGAGGGAGGCAGAGGAGAGAGTATCAGTGTTGGGAACCTCTGCTCAGCTGGCTTGAATGCCTGGCTGCAACCCAACAACTTTTGGGGCTTCTTTTAGGTCCAGACCATGCCAAGTTTCACATCAGCTTCCCTTACTTGAAAAAAAGAGTAAGGGTAGTTTCCTAACCCGTTTCCCGGGGCTGCACAGAAGTTGAATCATAGCTAAAGCTGCTTCTCTGGCAGCTTGTGTGGCAATTGGAAAGTGCACAAATATAAGAGTTTTCTCTAGTTTCAACCCTTTGGCACCTGGGGATGGAGTGGGCTGAATCGTTGCCACTTCTAAACCCACAAATAGCTCCATTTCATTTAGTCTGATTGGAGAGGGAGGGAAGAAAAAAGCCAGAAGCCCAGAGGATGTCCTGCTGGCAAGCTCTGCAGCTGCTGCTGTCTCACCTGCAGTAGGGTTGTTCGAGTCAACCACATCAGCAGCACTAAAGGTGCTTTTTCCTTCAGATAAGGAAACTTGTTGTCAGTCTGGAAGAATACTGAAAAGTGTGGCACCAAATGCAATGAAGCAACCTATCAGCATTCCCTGCCTGCCATGTAGCATTTAACAACTCCCAGATGAACAGTTATTTCTCTGGTTTTGTTTTATTTCCTTTTTTTGTCCCTTCCCTGCATTTGTTTTTTGTTTGTTTTTTTTTTTCCTATTTTCTTATGTCTTTAAACACTTCATTTTCCACCCCTTATTTCTTTAGGAACAGCCTGACAAAGTTTCTTTGCAGCTTTCATCATATGCATAACGTCCTTCAGAGGATGTAAGCTTGTGATTTTGTAATTATTACTGCAGTAGGGCTTTTTGAGAGCTTGGGATGGGTGAATGCCTTTTATTGCTGAGAGATAAGCACAGCAGCAAGTCAATTGGAAGTAAAGCTTCCTTGTGTGTAGTCAGAGGAAACTCTATCTCTGGATTTTCTAGCAATGTTTTCTTTTTTTCTTTGAGTTTCTGTAGGTGTTTGCCATTTCTCTGCAGGAAGAAGTTCTAACACTTTCCTCCTTGAAATTCAATTCACAGTCTTCCTTTTCACTGCCCCACATATGCAACTTTTTCTGGTGATTCACCTTTCCTTGAAGACTCTCTCATTCACGTGCTCTCATCATTGCTGATGCCAAATTGATTTTTGCCTTTTTTTTTCTTTTATATACCTTTATTATATTTCTATATTCTTTACACATATATTTGAAGCTCTGTAGCCTAAGATAGTATTTATAGTTAGCATTTTATCTACTCTATTAGACAGAAAGACAAGATAAATTCCCTAGTGTCTCCAAGCCAAGGGTCCAAGGTTAGATCCTTGGGGAAGCCAAGGTTGAAACTAGCTGTCCTAGGCACATTTCCATAAACAAAGTTTAGTTCCTATCTAAAAGAGGGAGAACTGAAAGAAGGTTGAGACGGGATGGAATTGTCTCACCACTGATGTCTCTAACTGGGGATTTTTGTCAGCTATGCTAATTTGCTTAGCATATAAAAATTCTGTATGTGTTACGCTATGGGTGCATCTTCGGTGTTTTCCACCTCCAAACTGTGCATCTAAGGATCCTGGTAAAGGTAACCCCTTTTTATCACCTAACTGTGTCTGGCTTGTGACTTTAGGACCAGTGAAAAGGCATCATTGCAAACCTCCTTTTTCCCCAGCAGATCACAAGTGCCCCCCCTCCTCTCCTTCCCCCTTCTTTTTATTGATGACTGCACATTGCACTTTCCCTCCAGGTTCTCGTGTGCATCCGGACTCATCTCCCTGGTGATTTGTGTGCATGATCATCCAATTGCTCACCATGCATGCTTATCCCTCTTTGCTAGGGGCATCCCTGTGCAAGATATGTCTGAGTCAGCTCTTCCTGTTGTGATCTGGGGTTGAGTGCTCGCTTCCGAGGAAAAGAAGGCACTTGTGTGTCAGCTGTACCTGCTTGAAGCAGTAGGGCTTGATTTACCTCTGCTTTTTCTTCCCCTCCCACTCCTCAGCCCCCCACACCCCCTTCCCCCCACAAAGGGTAGAACATCCACAATCCCTTCAGCTTGGACTTGTTTCTGTGCTGGTTTAGTCCCTGCTCAACCTCCTCCCAGATTATGATATAGTGGTAGAGCCCCAGAAGTGTCAGCACAGTGGAGGAGTGCCTGCAGAGTGAAACTGGTTCTTGAACAGCTGAGAGATCAATGCAGAGCGGCTCTAACAGGCACGAGGCTCCCAGCATTTTTTTTAGTCTTTCTACACAAGCACAAGGGTGCAAAGCTACACAAACTCAGCCCTTTGATAGTCATCCTAGGTTCCCTTCAGGCTAGCTTTTCTTTCTACAGCACTGTTGAAGGCACAAATGAAACAGCTGCAGTTTGGTGGTCTCCCACCTCAGGTATCTTAGGCTCACCACAAAAAAAAGGACAAGAATGAGTGGGGTTTTTTTTGTTTTCCTTTTGTTTTAGTGTTGGTTTTTTGTTGTTTTTTTGGTTTTTTTTTTTAATTTTTTTTGTGAAGAAATTAACTTCTTCACTTAAGAAACCAGTTTTTCCAGAAGCTGAGAACCCCTTAGGTTCATTTTGGTCCATGAGGACACCTGAGGTGCTCACACTGGGAGCTGAGTCATCTTGATCCCCCACATAGCCATCTGGAGGAGGCTGGTCCCACCTGAAGGTGGTTCAAAGCCTCCCCATGAAGAGCTGGAGGGCTCAATCCCAGCTTTTAACCCTTCTTTCGCCTCCAAAGCTTTCTGGAGAAGTGTCTGTCTTGCATCATGTCCTAGATATCTGGATATCTTGTGACAGGAATAAGGCAGACTGTCTTTTCCAGCTCAGTGCTTTGCCTGAGCCAGCTGATGCCCATCCCTCAGTTCTGACTGCTTCCAAAGAATTGTGATTTTTCTTTTTTTATCCAGTCAAGTGGGTGCTAAAGGAGCAAACATCTGCCTGTGAAGGGATGGGCTGAGGAAATGTAAGCAGGCTTTTTCTGCTGAACACAGACAGACTGCCAAACAAGGAAGACTTGGAGTACTTGATTAGCTGCCATATGACCAGGGCTTGGGGAGGCTGTCTTCGTAGAGGACAGGTTTTGTTTTGCCGCAGTCTCTCCCTCCCACAGCTGAGTTTCGATGGCCTTCTGTGACATCTCCTTGTTTACTTGTGCTGTGTCTTTCTCTTCAAACCACGACAAAATATCCACAGACCTGGCTTTGGGATTGAGGAGGTGCTGCAGGGAAGCAACTGGGACAAGTGCAGGAAGCTGGGGATCCAGGTAGAGGTCCTTAGCCCTAACCAGCAAAATGCAGGAGGAGAGGGTGTAAACTCTTGGCCAAGTCAGTGCACGTGTGTTGTTTCGAAAGCACCTCCAGGCTAACAGAGATGGAGATGTGATGTGCTGGCATCTGCACCCAGGGCTGCAAGCTGGTTGTGTTTTAATTTGCAGAGGTTTTGGGGTTCGGTCCTCCATGTACATAGTTGTGTTCTTCCAGCGTCAGCTTTTGCCTGCAGTGCTTCCTTTCCTCTCCTTCCAGGCATGCCTGACCACAGATACCTTCTGATTACCTCCAGACTTTTCATCTTAACTTCCTTTTTCACATAAATACACACACGCACAACACATACACAGCTAGCTTTAAGTCAGGTCTCATTCCTCCCGTGCTTCATTCCCAGATGGGCTTCTTACCCTCCCCATTCTCCTGCCCAGCCAGAGAGCTGGGCCTTAGTTCATTTGAATGGAAAGCATGTCTTTACCTGGTGCCCTCAGCTTGTCTTTTCTTTTGCTTTTTCTAAGAGAACAGAGATTTGTGAAAGCTGGTTTCTGGCCACTTTCCTCTTCTGTGACTTCGCTGGTGTCTAATGATGAATTAACTTTTCAGCTAAGTCCTTTTTGGGAACCTCTCAGAGTTCCCTTTCTTCTGGCCAGAGAAAAATTTAAATGCAACTTGTTAGGATATTGTATCCCAAAGACTGTGATTTTGCATCATATTTGATCAAAACTGGACAAAATAATCAAAAAACATTGAGGAGAGAGGATTGTGCAGGCAGGCAGGCAAGGACTTTGTGTGTGCATTCACATACACACAAACACAGTGTGACCATGTTAGCCTTGTTTCCTTAGGAAACTGGTCTAAAAATATCCAGAATAAACATGAATTGTTTTGATTTTTAATGCTGAGACTTTTCCAACTCTTGGACCTTAAAATGATTCCATTTCAGAAGTGACCCTTGAGAATGAGTCCAGTTAGCTGTGTTTTAATATGAGCTTTATTTTCCATTTCTTGCCATGACTTCTGACATGAGCTAGGTCAGTGGCTATTGGCTTCTTCATTTCAGGACATAAAGTGCTATTTCTACATGGTGGTTATATGTGGACTCTGAGCTGCAGGTGGTTGCTATGAGGAAAGGGATTCTCAAGGCATGGTGCATGTACTAGTAGCATAAAACTGCTTCAACATAAAATGGACAGCAAACTACACTTCTCCACACTGGGCAGAGTAGTATCAGTCCAAACATTTTATTATTGTTTTTATTTTTTTTTCTTGGAGCTGTGGGATAGCAGTGAAAAGAATAGCATGAGGGCTAAGGTGTCTTACTACAGGTTGCAAATGGGATGGCATCCCTGTGATCTGGCTTGGCTGTGGCCAAGATGGGTTAGAAGATGAGAACGTGGTCATTCATAACAGACAGCCAACACAGCTGTGTTTTCAGAACCAAATGGGGTTTTCAGGTGCTGCTGTTGTACATCAATGATTGCTGTTGGCAGGTCCTGCACAAAGGAAGGCATCAGGAGAGCCTGTCTTCCTGCAAGAATTTCACAAGTTCTGTAAACAGAAGGATAAATGGAACCATCCTGTCTCTTAGTACAGAATGTGAAATAGAGCAATGAGATTAAGTGACTCACTCAAGGAACCTGTCACAGGCTGTGTTAACTCTCAAACTTTTTCACTGAGCTGTGGTTGCTTAACCATGACACAGTTGAGTCTCACAGGGTTGGCCTGATCTCCAAGCACTGAGTGCAGAACCCTTCTGGAAACCAGTCCTCTTCTAGCTGTCATTTAAACAGACCAATTTGTTTCAAAACGGTTAACTCTCTGCAGCTTTACTGCTCACTTAAAAATAAAACTTATCTCAGGGAAGAGCCAGAGCTGGAAGCAGAAATAAGGGGGTGGAGTTTTGGGGCCAGCATGCAATTGGTTGACCTAGATGCCCTTAATAATCCCTTCTGGTCTGCAAACACTAAAATGTGGTAAGAGTTGAATGAGGAATGTCTACTGGAGGACTCATTATCTTCTCATCAGTTTCTCATGGCTCTCTCTCACTGGGTGGCAAGGTTTGCAGAGAGAGATGGTATCTTTTTATTGACATTGGGTGTTACAAAAACTCTACCACTATAAACTTGGGTGGTTCATTGAGGAATTTCAGCACTTTGCAGCATCCTAACTTCATCTGAGCTGCACTCCCTCCACAGGGCTGAAAGATGAGAATCAGCCCTGAGGGGATTTGTGGGTAATTCTGACTTGCCCAATGCTCTCGCTTTTGGAAGGAATGTGGTGTCACAAGCAAATGAGCCAGAGGACATGCTCCCCTTCTCTCCATGCTGAGGACTCTGACAAGGAGAGGGCCGAGCACTGGACTTCAATGAGTCACCATGATCACACCCTTGCCTCATCGAAGGGCGAGTCACTGCTTCCCCAGCTGGTGTTTCTGTGAGAAGGAATTTCTGTAACCTGGTTGGCAAACATTTCCCAGGAGGATGTGTAGGAAGCAGCTTCCTCATACCTCCGAGGCAGAGCTTACACTGGGGTTCTAAAAAGACTTTTATCAGTAGTGTCCCCTGCTCCTCAGTAGAACATTGTGTTAGCTTGGGTAGCTTCACCAAAATTTTACCTGCTGTATTCCCAGGTGGCTAATTTGATGAAAGATCACTCTTAAGACTAAGAGAAGTAGACCTGAGGCAGATTTTTTTTTTTTTTTTTCACTGGGGAGCAGCAGTACTAACAGGGTCTTGATCAGCCCTCACTTCTGCCTCCCACCAAAGTATTTTCAGCTGGAGGGACAGTCCCTACATTAGTCACCTGTCTAATCCACATTAACGGGGAGCTTGAAGGCACTTCTTTATTGCATCTTCCACTGGGAACTGATGCTGTTGGACTGACAAGGTATTCTGGTTCTTATATCCCATGCTGTGTGCAGGTTAGATGGGGATAATTAATTTGTCCTGTCCATTTTCTGACAGTGTGTCCAACAGCACACAGCTGGTGAAGTTCTTTTCCCAAAGACAGCCTCTTGCTTTCCATGGGATACTTTTCTTCAATAATTTATCTAATCAGCAGGACAAATACCCTCCAGCCTTTTCTCTCTTTGGTCTTAATTCCATTGCATCACTTGTAATTATATTCCTCATTTGAAGTGTTGGGGGGGGAGGGAGGTGTGGGAAAGCCTATTTGCTTCTGTGACCACAGCACAGCCATCACAGGAGGAAATGGGGAGAGGGTGATGGGGAGGGACTGATCTGTCCTCTAGGTCATCAGCTCTGGGCGTGGGCAGGAGCTGCTCTGAGTCACTGGGGGACAGCGACTGCCAGCGTGCTCCTTGGGAATCTGTGAAGAACAGGGCGGCTCTACAGCACGTCCTTTGCTGCTCTCTGTGCTCTGGCTGGCACCTGTGGTACATAACCAAGCCATGCCTCATCCTTGGGGCTGGCTTGGGTCCTTGGGAGGTGGGTTCTGGGCTGTAATTGGGGTGCACTCGAAAAGAGTGTGAATCTGGTTGTTCATGTCGTCTAGGGGATGTTTTAAAGAAAAAGGAGGGCAATTTGTAGTACACAGCAAAATGCTCAACCTGAGGCATTTGAGTATGATAGAAGGGCTGACAGTGATTTACCCTTGGCTTTCTGCATTTGCTGGATCCAGTTCCTGTCACTGGTACATATGCAAGTCTTTGGTATACTCGGACTGTTGGAAATTACTCTCTAAATAAGTATTTTACTATCTACACGTTAATTTGGCCACTGAATTTCACTTTGACATGCTTAGATGCTGGTGTTGAGGATTGTCCTCGGGTGTTGAAAAGGTGGGAGATGGAAACCCTGTGTTTTTTCAGTCTATCTGACCTCACTTAATCTAATATATTCAGCACGAGCCCGTGGGGTACAGCAGCTGCGTGCTGGAGATAGAAGTCGACTCAGTCCATCTTGGCCACATGGTTTAATAGGCCTATGAAATCCCTGGGTCAAAGGCCAGCCACCATGCCCATCTTTGTCACATCTCAGTGATGTGTATCCTGGCAGGTTTTTCTTTTTGTTCCTCCCCGGCATGGAAAGAACCATCTGCCGGGTTGGCTTTCAGAAGAATTTTGAAAAATACCAATTTCCCTTTGTTGAGTGGGGTGTGTGTGAGGGGGTGGGGGCACGCAGGACAGAAGGAGGAAGGAGAGCCTGACCTAAAACCAAGTCAGTATTTTCAGGGATTTTAGAATAGCTTGTATTGTGTTTCCTACTCCCCAAGGAAGGGTTGTCCTCTTTCTTCTTTTCTCTTTGATTCGATTCCCTGCCACTCTGTGAGCAAGTCAGAAGCTGCAGCTGCTGCTGTCAGCTGGGAAGGGAGGCCCCTTGTTTAAAACCCATGTGTTAATCCCTGGTTAGAAAAAGTAGCAATGCTTTATGCTCCCCTTATAGCCCCTTTTTCTCTCTGCATCTTGTCTGCCTGCCTGCAGACTTGCTATTTGTGTGAAAACAGATGCAGGTTGACACCAAAGAGACTCAACAAGGACCACAGGTAGCATGAGAGTCTGCAAATACATTAAGCCTAAAGCCTGGACAAAGTGACCAAACACAGGTTTGAGAGTAGAGTGAGAGTCAGAAAGGACAAGTGTGTTGTGAGATCTGGGGGGAAATTGTGGAGACCTTTAGGATATGGGGAGCTGTTTTTGTCATAGCTGTTGGACACAGATGGGTAGAAATGTTTGCTCAAGGGGACTGTGCTTTGTTCCCAAGGAAAAGCCAGCAGCCCAGTGGGAGAGGAATTTAAACAGTGATGTAAGGAAAAAGGAGGATTTGGGCTCTGCCAGATGGAGACAGCCATGCAGGCAGTGCTGGAGAGGGTCTGATGGGTAAATAAGAGGCCCAAGGGGATCAGAAAGTTTACCATCAGGTGTGATACCACAGCATTGATGGGTGAATGCAAAAGGTGGCCCGAGGCTGAAACAGGAGAGAAAGAGTTTTGATTTTGACCATCAAAAAACACCTTCCTGTCTTTTCTAGTAGAACAAGAAAATGAATCACCACAAAGACAGGGAAAAAGGACTTAGATGATGGATGGTACTTACAGCAAATTGAAGGCAGTGCCCTGTAAATGTTATAGATCATAGAATGATTTGGGTTGGAAACTCTTGCCACAGGTAGAGCCAACTTTAGACTGTGTCACCTCTGAATGCTACAAAAAAACATGGTTTCCAGCTCTTTCCAAAGGTTTTGAAGCAGAAAATTGAGGCACACAGAGGTGCCTCACCCCGCAGAAGGCATCCCACCACCGACTGCCCCAGCTGCAGCAAGGACCCTGCTCTCACCCATGGCTTGGCTGGATGGCTCATTTCCCCCACCATGCCCCAGATCTCCTTGTCCACAGGCTGCAAGGAACACCAGGGCTCGCTGCAGGCTTTTCCTGCCCCCCTTTCTTCCCCAGACGAGCCGGTGTGGGCGGCCTTGCAATGCCCACCCACCATGGGTGGCAGGTAGGCCAAGGCTCCCGCACTCGGGCTCCTTCCCAGCAGATTACCCCCACTTTGGGGGACAAAAAGGAGCCGGCAGCCTGCACCCCACGCTGCTGCCGTGCCTGCCTTCCGCGGCGAGGCCCCTCGATAATAAAGAGGTGTAATTGGGAGCCCTCCCTCCACCCCGTCTGGTGTGAGGCCATTTGTGCGCCGGAGGAGGAGGGGCAGGCCGAGCGCTGAGGGGGGAGCTGGCAGCAGGGAGAGAGGGAGGGAAATCTTCTTTGTTTGTTCAAGTAATTTAGCCCTCAGATTTTTTTTTTGTTTGTTTGTTTGTTTTTTTGTTTTTTTTTTTTGGAGAGAGGGAAGCAAAAGAGAGGTTTGATCGGTGCTGGCAAAGGTGTGCTCCCGGTGCGCAAAAAATATCCCAAGAGCAGAGGGAGCAAAGTGCACCAAAGAAGTGTGGATTTAAGCGTTTTGTGTTTGCTCCTTGAGTTTGCCAGGCGAGATGTGAATCTTGGAAGAAGCCCAAGCAGAAACAAAAAACAAACAAACAAGAAACTAACCAACTGAGGGAAAAATAAAAAAGAAAAAAAAAAAAGCAGGAAAGAAGTTTAGTCTGCTTAGCTGATCTGAAAGGAATCATA
>WBND01000485.1:29415-54482 GCA_013398595.1 Tychaedon coryphoeus
ATTATTTCTTGTTTATTCAGCTTCATAACCGAAGCAAATTTTTTTGCATAGTATCATTTATTTGGCAGCTGGAGGGGTGTGGAAGGTGTGTTTCTATGAAGTAAAAAGGGAGAAAAAGAGAACACAGTGCTGGTATTCCATTAAAACTGATGCTCAGTGCTTTGTTTGTCAGGTTTTGGCAAGGCTTTTTGCTTTGAAAGCCATTCAGAAAGGATCGAAGCAGATGGCAGGGAGATCCTGTTTGTGTTATTTTTGGACATTCCCATTTGAAAGTCTCAGATTGTGGTCCTTTTTACTCCCTTCCCTTACTCACCTATGTTTTTCTTTCTTCCTTCCTTTCCCTTCTGGAGAACATTTTCTTTTTAAATTATATATTATTAATAATACATCACCTGAAATGTGGGTAAGTTTCTGATGAACCAAGCTGTGGCTAGTTTATATTTTTGTCTGTCTAAAATCAGACAAAGCAGTGGGGGGACTGTCTCCTGAAGCAGTACAAGCAGAGTTAGGAGGGTAAGCTGGGGAGCCAGACTGCCATTTTATGGGGTTCAGTTCAACTGCAGCACATTTCTCTGGCAGACCTGCAGCTGTATTAAGTCCAGCCAGCAAGTTTAAATTGAAGGTCTTTGATAAAACAACTTTAGTGACCCCTATCCTTTCTAAGTCCTTGTGGGGGAGAGGACAAGCTGTAGATAGACTGGAAAACTGAACTAGCCCCTGGCTCTTTGTGGTGGTCTGCCCATGTCACTGGTCAGATTCACTGGTCTCAGGCAGCCCAGAAAGCTTTTGTTCTGCCATCATCAGTGCCCAGATTGGGGTAGGAAGAGAGAACTTCATTGCCTCACACTGCTGGTTTAAACAGCTTCCCTAAGCAGTAATTTAGTTTTGAATAACACCGCTGGAAAAGTCTGCAGCGCTTTTCATGTGGAAGTCTTCACAGAAGCACTTCACAACCTTTGTGCAGGCAATCCAGGAAAGCTGAGCCAGGTCCAATCAGTTAAAGCACTTGGCTAGCCCAGGTCTATCAGTGAGGATGTGCATACACAAGGAGGATGGGAGGTCTTGGCTGCAGTCGGCATCCAAAAGTTCAGGTGATTCACCCGAAGCTCCTCCAGATGATTAAATCTCTAAAGCTAAGCTGGAAATCTCGAGGAAACAAGCATTATCATGCTCATTCTGTCAGTGGTTATTCCCAGATAGAAGCAGATATTTAAATCCTCAAATCTCTGCATCAGGTGATATTAGCAGTACTTTGGCACAGGAAAATGGTTTACGAGGACATAAAGCTTTGGCCCAGGACAATAAGCAAATGAACTTTACAGGTTTCACTTTTACTACTGTAACACTAAAAATCAGTTCAGTGCAGGTTGCGTTTGCGTTCAAGGAGATGATTCATCTTGGTTTTTAGATTGATTGAACCTGTATACCCACATCCTCAATTTTTTTTTTTTTTTTTTTTTTTTTTACTGGTGCACTAGGGGAACCCACTTCAGAAACTCACATTTTTTCTTAATTGAAGGAATGCTCAAAAGTCTTTCATGTGCATTACAGCACCTGAGTTTCAGTGCTGTAGTTGTAAGGTTGTAGTGGGTGACCCGTTATGTGTGACATCTCTTGAGGTGCATTTTTCTGGCCTTGATAAGCTCTGGAGGGTAGAAAATAAAACAAACCAAACCAATCTTCACCTTGCTTTCACTGGTATCTCTTGCTAGACGATGAACATCCCCTTTGGCAGGATTTTTTGCTCTGCAGTGCTGACTTTTATGTCTGCCTTATTAAAGTTTGGCAACTCATCGTTACCTACTGGATGAACCTTCTGCTCAGAGGACCTTCCCCTGCTCCTGGGGTGGCACGGCTGCTCTGCCCAGCAAGGATTTCCCTTTGAGGGCTTCCAGGGATAAGGTCTTTCCTGGTGCTTTGAGAAAGGAGCCAAGCAACAGTCTCAGCCTAGACAAAAGGCAAACTCGACCTACTATTTATGTAGTTACTTAAACATGATTTAACCTAAATAATGCACACTTTGACTTGGCCGGGGGAGAGGGGGAAGGGAGGAGAGGAGCTTGTTTCTAATGAGCCGAGAGACAGCACAATTAATTACATATGAAGGACAGATAACTGACAGCAAACTGTCTACAGTAGAGAGAAACAAAATACTGATGTGAACAATTAAAGCATCCATGTGACGGAAGGGTCAGCGATTTGTCATAGAGAAGGCGGCTGGGCACAGCCCCTGGAGAGCCACAGTGGATGCTTGGCTGGGTGGGAGGCCAGGTGGGCAGAGATTTTGGGGTCCTCTACCACCAAAACTGAGCAGGCATTTCTGAGGCTGACAGGCAGCGCTCTGGGCATTATTTTCATCACATGTGCTTTTGACAGCGGAACTGTTAGCTACTAATCTCAGCAACATGTGAGGCGGGGAGGAGAGCGGGTGAGGCAGCAGAGCAAAGGTTCCACGGGCAATTAGGAACCTGCCTCAGGATGCTGCCAGCCACATGAAGGAGGGATGAGATGATGGAGGCTTTCCCTCCCTTTTTTCTTCTTTGAAATTTTTAATTTTCCTCACCATCACCCAGATGTGGAAGCGCAAATCTCAGTAGCTGGCAGTTGAATTCGTTGAGGAGCATGGTCAGAAATTTCCATCTTCTCTGCTCACCCTCCCTAAACTGCAATGAAATCTGGCATAACTTATCACTCATAGAACCGCTTTCATCCTCCCCTCTCTGCCAGCCCATCGTGCAGTCAGCCCCTGGCTGTAAAGGTTTGAAGGTAAAGGCCGATGGATTAGCCTAGGGAAGGGCCAAAGGTTAAATGAGCAGGGCTAGCAGCATGCAAAGGGCTATGATTGAAATATTTGCTGAATGCTGACAGGCAGCAGAATAGAGGCAGACAAGTGGCAAATTCCTGTTTTCTCCTCTAATTGAGAAAATATTTTGGGTGGTATTCAGGCAGGCTGCAGATCGACACAGGGAAAGTCAGCCAGCCAGGGAGGGAAGGATGGGATGACTTTAATAAAAACACTATTCCCACTAAACCTCTTTCCAAAAGCTTTGCATTTATTATTGCGGAAATCCCTGGAGCCTGGGGCTCACCTTTTGCTTGGTCATTTTTCCCATGCAACTGCAGAGCCAAAATGCTGTCCCTCTGAACTTGACATGTCTCACGAGCAGAATGACCAATTCTTGATGTTTTTGCAGTTACAGAAGTCTTCCTTTCATTGAACTGTAGAAAGGTTTGGGTTGTAAGGAACCTTCAAGATCATCTTGTTCCAAGCCATGGTCAGGGACATCTTCCACCTGACCAGGTTGCTCCAAGCCCCATCAAACCTTTCTTTGCAAGTCTATCTTATAGCATGGAGGTGCTGCCATAAAAAATCCAGATGTTGTGAGGATCCATCTCCCATCTGCTGGACAGGAGATTTATGAGATTTGATGGTGTATTGATAAAACATGACAACTACTCAACCCTTGATTTTATTTGCTTGTAACATGGATAATACTCAGCTGTGTTTCAAGCCTGTGTAATGCATGGTGCCCTTGTGCCTGGACAGCGCTATTATAGTCATTGTGGAAGTAAAGAGAGAGAAGTTGTGTTTGTCTGGTGCATCACAGTTCGACTGCACTGATTTCTGCCTTGGGCCAGCCCTCTGGCATTCTTTGCTTGCTCTTGGTTGTGGGTGGGAAGCTCTGGTGTCACTTGTGAGGAGGAAATTCCAGGTTGATGTGACCAAAAGCAGTTGGCTGGCCTTTCACACCCTGACGTCTTCCTTCAAGGGATCATTTAATCCTGAAAATACCTTCTGCTTTCCCCCTCCCCAAATGCTCCTTCGAAAACTGATAATGTACTGAGAAGGTTTCAATTAAGGCAATTTCCTTCTTTCTCAGAAATATGGTCTTAGTTAAGGAGTCAGGGAGTAGGGGAAGAAAGATGTAAAAAGAAACAGCTCCTCAAGCCAAAAAGCAGCATGAGGGTCAGCAAAGTTTACATTCACTTCTAAATGCTCTTGTCATAAAGCTGGGAGGCTGACTTATAAAATGCTTTCTGGAGCATGCCATAACTGCGGTAGAGGAAGGTTTTGGCAGGAGTGTACCCAGTTTGTGGCCAGCAAATTGTGTTGCATTTGGGCTCTTGGAATCTCATGTGCTCCTTAAAGATGCCCAAGAGGCAGTCAAGAGATTCCTAATAGTCAGTATGAGCTTGGTTAAGGCTTCAGCATTTATCAACAGCTCCAAAACTTTGTTGTTGAGCAAAAACGCTTTGCCTAGCTTTGTGGATCAGCTTCCACTGAAGCATGCTGAGGGCTGCCAGGGTTCCATTCTGCTGGCCTTACACCACAGTTGCTCCTGGAAATCAGTTGACAGGGTTGGGGCAATATTCCTGCTTCTGGAGCAAGGCTAGATGCTTTTCCTGCCTGTGGCTATGAAGTAGCTGGTGTGACACATTACAGTGGGGAAACTGAGGCACTAACAGAGAGTGTGTCCAGAGAAGGGAATGGAGCTGGGAAAGGACTGGAGCCTCAGGAGAGGCTGAGGGAGCTGGAAAGGGGCTCAGCCTGGAGAAAAGGAGGCTCAGGGGGGACCTTGTGGCTCTGCACAACTCCTGACAGGAGGGGACAACAGGGAGGGTCGGGCTCTGCTCCAGGGAACAGGGACAGGAGGAGAGGGAATGGCCTCAGGCTGGGCCTGGGGAGGTTTAGATTGAATATTAAAAATTTTCTTCACTGAAGGGCTATATCACCACCCCAGCGGAGATTTAAAAGCCATGTGGATGTGTCACTTGGGGACATGGGTCAGTGGTGGCCTTGGCAGTGCTGGGGAGTGGTTGGACTCCATGATCTTGGAGGTATTTTCCAACCTAAAAAACTCCCTGACTCTGTGCCTCTCTCTGCATAATGCTCTGTGTCAGCATGAGCTGAAAGTGAAGCCCCTGACTCATTCAGTCATCAAACCATCCTCCTGCCTTTAAATCACGAGTCTGTCTTGACCTTCCCTTACCCCCCTCAGTCTGTGCCTGGGTTGCACAAGGGAGAACAAAGTGACACTTGTTTGCCTCATCCAAAGAGCTCACTCAAGCAGGTGATTGTCTTGCCTCCTTTTGCAGTCCCAAAACAAAGTGTTGAAGTGTTGTTCTGGGATGTAAAACATCACATATATTCCCCTGGGACTGGATTTTTGCTTTCTGACTGCAAGTGGCACTGAAAGGAAAAGAGGTCAAAATTGCAGGATAAGGGAAATAATTCCCAGGTGCTGAAATTAGGAGGAAGATGTGAGCACTCATCCTCTGCACTCCTCACGGAGCAGGGAGCGAGGGAGCTTTAACAGCTTTAGCTGCAGTCTCTAAAGAGCTGATCCTTCATTTGTTACCCTGCCAGAAAATAAAACAAAGAAACAAGTGAGGGGATGAGAAGTCAATCAAATTCAGTTAAAAACTTGTCATTGTTTATTTGTTTTGGGGGTGTTAAGATGCCAGCACATCTGAGACCAGCACAAAACTGTGTCTTGCAACAAAACAGTGTCTTGCAGCAAGGACCGTGGTTCTCAGCCACGAGCCCCTGTTCACCTCCAAAAAGGAAGTTTATCCCTTCTGTGCTGAGCAAGGCAGGTTCGGTTTTATTTAATCATTAATATTTTCAGCACATATGCTGCTTCATGTTCACATGAAGGTTTGGGGTTCAGATTCCAAAGAGTTTTGAACCTCAAAACCCAGGTGTATCCAGCATGCAAGCCAAGCAATTGGAAACATGGGTTTTGTGCTTAAAATGAAAGTTAAACTTCCTCTGTTTTGATCTCCCTCCCTTCAAATAAAGGATATGACAGCACACGCCATCCTCTGTGAGAAAAGGGTTAGATCTACAAAGCACTTTGAACCCCAGAGTGATATCATTCATTTTATTTGGTCTGTTCTGGTTTCTAGTCAAAATGAGAGAAACACAAAAAGATCTTGAGTCAGCGCTGCTTTTGGTTTTTTGTTTGAATCTGAAACCCTAAAAATGAAAGAGCAACAAGACAGGAAACATAAACTGAAACTAAAAATGAGACTTGAAGAAGCCCAAGAGAAATGGAAAATCTAAACTTTGCCAGGGTGTCTTCAGCTGTAACAACCTGAAGGCTGAGTTCACCCCAGAGTGAGAAATTGTACTTTTTCATGCAACAAAAAGAGAAGAGCTTCTCTCAGGGGACTGATGAGTCTGGTAATTTCGAAAGTTCTAATTTCTAAAATAATTCCCATAATAGCTACCTTTTACTACACAGGGGCGTTTTGTTGTTGTTGTTGGTTTGGTTTTTTGTTGGTTTGGTTTGGTTTGGTCTGGCTTGTTTTTTTCTTTTTTTGTTGTTATTGTTATTGTTGTTTTGTTTTGTTTTGTTTTTTGTAGGAAGAGTCAGACCACTTTGGATATCAGTTTTCAGGGAAAACTGAGGCTCACAGCTGTAACCTGAGCTGCCACAGGTTATTCATATGTGGCACTGCTGTTCCAGAAAAGCGTATATTTCACAATTTCCAGGCTAGTGCTTTGTCTTCCAGGCCATAATATTTCTACAAGGTTGTCTACTCGTTGTTTAGGATATCAATAAGAACCAGTTTCTGACCAGAAGTTTAGAAATTTGCCTTCTTCACAAAATAAATGTATTTCTTGTTTTTTTTTTTTTTCATTACTGTGTGTGGGTTCTAGTTCTCAGCAACTCATTTCTCTGAAAGAAGTTAAAGGAGCCTTCTATAAGCCCCATGACACAGAGTTTCAGTGAAGAAGGGACCAAAACCAACTGTGCCTGAGTAAAAGTCTTGTTTGGGAGTTTGTAATCTGACTCAGCAGCCCAGACCTTGATTTTTATCTTCTCAGAGGATTGGGTGGGAGGAATGGGTAATAAAAGTTCAGAGCAATGCAGTTCCTAACATCTAGGGCTAAAGGGAGGAATGGTATTTTGCAGTAAGGGCTATCAATATTGTGATGTCATTGTTCAGTTGTTTGCCCTGTTGTAACATTTTACAACCAGAAAAGAAGCTCAGATCATCCATGCCTCCTACAAGACGCTTCGCTTGTTTGGAATATTTTAGGAATTGCAAATATACTTTATCCTTCCCCCACTGATTTTCTTGTAACACCTCAAGAAAATACAGCAACCAAGTTGGGTGGGAGCTGACAAACTTGAGAAGTTTGGTTGGAAAGATCTCCCTCAGATTTTGAATGAATACAAAGCAGTCTTTGCCCTCCCCAAAAATGTAATTTTCTCTCAAAGAATGAAAATGCACAGAAATTGGAGTGGTTTTTTGGACTTCAGGCATTCTCAGAAAACCCTGCATTGCCCTTAGGGAATTTAAATGAAAATAAACACGCGTTTCTTGGCCACATTTGGCTAGATAAGAGAGGTCATTGAGCATTTATTTATTTATTTATTTATTTACTTATTTACTTATTTACTGATACCATTGTTAAAGCAAGTCCAAACTGAAGATTTCTAAGCATTCAAGTTCCTCCTGTTGCTTTGATTCAGGTCTTTGAAGCTCCAGGCAGGCCAAGGAGGAGGCTGGAGTTATGTCTGCCAGCACTCTGCTGCTCTGCTTGGGCTGCCCCTAGCTTCTGCAGGGAATTAAGGAGGTTTTGATTGTGTTTTGTCTCCTTTGAGGCAGAGTAGGCTGCCTGGCGAGCAGCTGGCTATCTCGTCATGCTTGCCACTGATTTGCATGTGACCATTATGTTTCCTGTAGTTTTAGATCCAGCTCTAGCAGCAGCAGAAAGGTGTAGGTGGGTTTGTGTCCCACTGTGACTCAGAGCCTTGGGTTTTTTTTGAACTTCCAACACAGATGCTGAGACAGTTGATATGGGAAGTTGGGGATGGCAGATGGCCTTAAAGCACTCCTAAAGGTGAGAATCTGATAAGATCCACTCATTAAGGCAAGCCTGGCAGCCTTGCACTAACACCCATAAGCTTCATGGCAGGGAGATGTGGGAGACTTCAGTCTTCATTGAAACACAGAATACCCTGAAATGGTAGGGATCCACAAAGATCATTGAGTACAGCTCCTGGTACTGCACAGGACACCTCAAAAATCACACCATGTGCCTGAAAGCATTGTCTAAATACTTCTTGAGCTCTGCCAGGATCGTGCTGTGACCACTGCCCTGGGAAGCCTGTTCCAGTGCCCAACCACCCTCTGGAGAAAGCAATTTACTTAATAGCCAACCTAAACCTCCTCTGACACAACTTCATTTGATTCTCTTGGGTCCTGTCACGGGTCACCAGAGAGGCTTCAGACTCCTCTCATGTCTTTGACCCTTCATACTGATGATGTGGTTGGGCTTCCTTGGCCAATGAATGGCAGCTTGTCACAGAAACAGCCCCTGAGTGTGTTGCCCCTTTTGCCCTTATGTTTAGGTATGGTATGTCACTGAGGAAGCTCCTCTATAAAGGTGGCTGTTGTTCTTTGGTCTTTGTGAGCCCAAGATCAGCAAACGTGATCCCTTAAATTTTACCACTAGTGGTCTTGTAGCTGCTGGAGGTGTATTAGTCAGGTCTAGAAGGATTCCATATGGCTGTATTAATCCAATATTTGAATGTGGGAGCTTTGAAGGTGTTCAGTTCTGTTGTATAAATCAAGGAGTCACAGCTGAACACCTCAGGTATGGTTGATTAGAGATGATCCTACTATAGGTTTGAAAAACTACTCTCAGACCCTCCTAAAATGAAAAGATTTCTTGTTATTAAACACGGGAGAAAGGAAGGAATAAGAGATAGTGTAAGTCATTTTTAAAATACAAAACCTCTGAGAGGGAAGGCAAGTCAAGGACCCCAACATTTCTGAGTGTCACACCAATAGCATAGTCATGAGAGGACAACATCTTCCCGTATCACAAATACAGATGCAGAGTATTTTGAAACCTTGCTACACAGTGTAAATGTGAAATGATGTGCTTCTGGGATGACTTCATGCTCGGAAGCTCCAGTTGGAGGGGTGAAAGTTGGTACTTGCTGCTCCTTGACCTGCCACAAGTGGCATCCTTTGAGTGGACACATTAGAGAGTCTTCTGGAGCTCTCCCTGTGGGCCCATTCAAAAATACCCAGGGTTCTCATTCCCTTCACAGGATGAATTGGTTTGTTTTGTGGAAAACTGTGACCTCAAAAGGGATGCAGTGTTTAGGAGTCAGCTTGGATGCCATTAGCTCAGTGTTGATTGCTCCCAGCTCCCACATCTCAAAATGAAAGTACAAGAAAAAATAACCCTCCCCTTCCCAGTTTTCCATGCTGCACCGCCTTCCCATTGATTTTATTGCAGCTCATTGTTATCCCTAATGAGAGAATTCTGATTTAATGGAGTGTTGGACAGATTGTAGTCAGAGCAATTCCTCTTTTCTTCCACCCTATTTCTGTAGAATAATGTAATATGATCTTTAGCTAGTCCCTTTTTGTTTAAAGAAATATCCAAATGGAGGAATTCAGATTGATTGCCATCTTCGTGTGCTTTTCTGTTCTCTGAAACACTTTCCTGCAGTAATAACATCAAATGTGGACTGAGGAACTTGACCTGGCAGGTGCCAGCTCTTGGGAATACAAATGTTCAGCTGTAGGAAATATCTCTGTTGCAGCAGCACTGTGGAAGTAATTAGGCAGAGGATAATGGATGGGCTGCAGTGAGATAGGAGTGAATGACTCCACAGAGGTCCTTCGTGGTGAGATCATAAACTACCACAGTGGAGCAAGGATGGGCTGGTGATGTCAGCCAAAACCTGTGGTGAAATTTGTCTCCTCACGGAGGACTTCTCCCTGTTTTTATTGGTTCCCAAATCTGGAGGCCCCTCTGCAGGGTGACTGCAGCAGTGTTAAAGATGGAAATGCTGCCATGTTTTGATTTAGTGAACTTCTGGTTGCTGTTTCCACTCTTACAAATTATTTTGCAATCACAAAGTACTTCCTCCTTTCTGACAACTGCAAGTGGTCTGTTTGGCTGGGGAAAGAGTCGTTCTCTAGTACCAGACACATGGTGTGAATCTTGGGGCAAATTTTGTGGTTGTCTTGTGAAGGGCCAGGAGCTGGACTCTATGTTCCTTGTAATTGGGTCCTTTCCAATTCAGAACATTCTATGATCTTCTGATTCTGTATTACAGTATCACAGTAGCACAGGATGACTAGGTTGAAAGAGATCTCCAAGATCATCAAGTCCAACGCACACCCTAACACCTCAACTAAACCAGGGCACCAAGTGCCACATCCAGTCTTTTTTTAAACACATACGGGGATGGTAACTCCACCACCTCCCCAGGCAAAGCATTCCAATTCTTTATTACTCTTTCAGTAAAAAAAAACTTCCTAATGTCCTACCTATGTCTCCCCCTCCCTGTTAGGCACCATAATACCAACAACTGGAAAACTCAATGCAACCTTTCCTTTGGGGCATGTTGCTTCCCTACATTTACAGTTGCAGGTGTAGATAAATGAAGGTCCTAAAACAGACAACGCTCATGTAGATCAGTGCTTGCAAGTAGAAGAACAATCATGAGTGAAAGGATTTCATTTCTTTGGTTTTGTTCTGTGGTTGAGTCAGGCTGCAATGGACAAACACAACCTTGAATCAGGAGGGGTACGCCTTCTCTGCTCTGTGTTTGGGAAGGATTCAAATGTAAGACATGGCTAATGGAAGTGCTCCTTCCCTAGCAGTCTGTGCAACACCTCTCCTTCTGGGCAGCATCTGTGCCCAAACACAACCCCTGGAAAAAGGAGGTCTGCTCTTCCTCCCCAACCACCTCTCCCTGCAGGGGATTCCCCTGCATGATCTCATGCAGCTCTAGTGGTAATTATCATCTTCTCGTGGCTCAGTGGGGTTTGCCTCCAGAGGAACCAACCGTATGGCTTTTGACACCCATCTGCGCAGGTATGCAGCATCTCATTCCAAGTTAAAAAAAAAAAAGTAAAAATAGGGAAAAAAACCCAGTAAAATATGTTGAAAAATAAGTTTTCTTGCTCCCTTTTTCACTCTACTGTTTAAACAGCTTTGTAGCTATCTGGTTTGGAAAACTATTTTTGAGGTTAATCTATTTTTTTTCAACCTTGAAGTTTTAATTTCAGCTTGAAAAATAAACACAACTTCTGTTATACCCACAGATTTGCTTCCTCCTTGCCACAAATGTTTAGTGATGGTGAGCCATGCAGTTCCTTGAGCCAGTCTCTTTTCTTCTTCCCTTTTCAAAAAGGAAACACCAAAAATCTCTGCTGACTGCACTTTCCAGGGATGATTCTTTTGTTAAGGATGCAGTGTGGAAATAATGGTGTATTTTAGGAAAACTTTATTTTTTTTTCTCTTCTGTTGTCTTTATTGCCATTTCTTTCTTTTTTATTCCCTCTGGTTTTGCAGGGTCAGGACCTTGGGAAATTAGGGTACATCAAAATCCAATGCAACTTCCCCTGCCCCCCCCCAGTCACACTTCTCCTTGCTCTAGCCTGTGCTAATATAGAAAAAAATAAGGTGACTTGGAGAGTTTAAAGAAAATCTTAGTCCAGCATTACAGTCATCGTGTCCTGAAGAATCTGCCAGCCCAGTTCAGGAGATGAGGATCTCCCTTTTCCTCCTCTGGCTGGAAGGCTCTCAGTGGGAATCTCCTTGCTGGAGTGTGGTGTCTCCTTGCCAGCGGAGCAGCACATGGGTTGATCTCCATGAGCAGGTTAAATAAACAGGACAATGTTTGGGTTAATTGTCTCTGGTTCTACTGCTCTCCGTTACTGATCTATCCGGGAGCCTGGCCAAGGAGCAGATGCGAGAGACAGCATCATCACCTCCCTGATCGTCTTCATTGTGTCTGGATTTATCCTTTTTCTTCTCCTTATCCCCCTCACTCCTTTTTCTTTTATTTCCTTTTCTTTCCTTCTTTTTTTTCTTTTTTTTTTCTTCCCACTATTTTTGTTTTTCTCTTTGGCTGAGCAAATAGGCCAGATGGCAATGAGGGGAACAGACAACAAGTGAGCCATGGCATATGGGCAGCCTGTTTAATTTCAACTCCTGTTGGGAAGTGGATTGTGGGGAGATAAGTTACAAAAGCAGAAGAGGAGGAGGAGTGTGTTTTGGAGGGGAGGGGCGGGAGGAAGGGAAGACCCTTTTTGAGATGAAGCAGCCCAGCTGAGAGGAGTCTGGGGCACAGGGGACTGAAACCTTGGCTACATTCCTGACACAAAGCAGTAAATTAGCTGTTTCCGTGTCAGTTGGTGCAGGAAGTCTTGTTGGCTGCACATGGGGAAGGAGAGATGGGGATGTCTGCCTTGAACAAGGAGGAGGAGGAGGATATGTCTCCGATTTCCATCTCACTCCCCCTTTGTCAGGCAAACTCCAGCCAGGTTTAGGACCTAGTATGTGGAGGTTTTTGCCCAGCTGCAGAAGGGGAGTCATGCTGCCCTAAATGATTTTTTTTCTTTGCAAATACAATTGTGTATGTTTTGCTCCTATGGGCATCAAAGTGAGATCACCCACTAAAAAGTCCTTTGAAGCAAAAGCCATGACTTTTCAAGTTTTGAAACAAAACAAAGTAAAAAGTTGACACAAATCAAAATTAAAGCAGCTTAATAACAATATAGTTGACAGTGATTCCCCTTTCCCCTTCCCTTCTGTTTTGACCTTCATTTTTCCTTGTCTCAATTTGCTTTTTGGATTCAATATGCAAGCTATCAGCTTCTGACTATCTATTCACATCGTTCATGCATTTTGGATTTTGCAGACTGAGACCAAAAGAAGTCGTGCCTTAAATGTGTCTCAATGTTTTAGGAAGCAAATTAAAGTGAATTGCAGTAAATTATAGATATGTGAGGCTTCCTGGCTTTGTTTTGATGTACTCAGACTTTGGGAGACAGCGAGGAGAGGTAGGTGTACTTTTCTTACTCTTTGTGAATGTGTTGCTTCTGAATCTCAGGTTAATTGAAATGTAGTTTAAAATTGCTACACAATTTAGCAATTTGAGAAGTCTTATTCCTGCTGATGCTCAGTGGGTTTGGTGTTCCTTGGTACAGGCTTTCAACACCTTCATCCTAGAGATTTCTTAAAAATCACCTATTTTGGCCAACAACATCATAATTTTGTTCTATTTGCTTCTCTTTGATGAGAACAAGCAGGGAATCCCAATACAATCCTCACACCCATGGACCATTTGGAGTTCTGTGCATGTTATCAGCATCCTGACTGGTAGGTGGGACTTCATCTTGATGCACCAATGTCTGAGATTCAGCTGTGAGCTTCATGCTTGTGCTTGCCAGGGTGGGAAAACTCTACACCCCAATTAGCTCTGGAAATCCTGATCCTGTTGGCAGGATGCAGATGATCCCGGGCTGCAGTTGCACTCTCAGCCTGCACAAAGAACTTTTTATATGGCATTAATTCTGCAGAGAAGTTTTTATTCGCTAGAGATTCTGCAGAGAAATGATTATGCATCACTGGCTTGGTGGAGCAGAATTTTAACTTGCAGCTCAGGCACTCCTCCATTAATTAGTTTTAACATGAAATAGAAATGCAAGCCAGTGATTTATTGGTGAAATATTTAAGATAGATTGTTAAATTATTTAAATAGCAGAGTTTAAAGCAGGCAAGATAAAACAAAACTAAACAAAAATGGCAGTTTATCCAAATAAAAACTCAGTTTTCCTGAATTTGAAAAGTGTGCATTTAGACTCACTAATTATCAGAAAAAAAGTTTTCACTTTATTACCCTCACAAAAACCTAATCTTGAATCTTTTGCTGTTTGATCCCTGTAGACTCTTGTTTCATCTGCAGTGCTAGGAATTGTTTCCTACCACTCATCTAGCACATATTTGCCCAGACTGGATGCAGTTTTCCTCTTTCTACTAATTGCTAATGGAGAGATTTTTTTGGCTTACTGTTGATAAACCAGATGAGGACTGCTCCAGTCTTCTTGCTTGGGGTTTGGACATTACCTCATCTTGCCCCTGGAGGAGACCTTCCATCCTACCTTGAAAAGGCTTGTTTGCATCTGCTACACTTGTCGTTGCCCATTTGCCCTCTGGCATCTGTATGACATTACCACAAAGTAAAATTAGAGATGTCTTCTCAAAGGGGGACATAGAGATCCATGCTCTTGGTCTTTAAGGACTCCAGAGTGGAGGCAAGAACAGTGTAGACTCGTGACAGTGTGAATAAAGTGTGTATAAGCATAAAGAATTTTTTGTGGACCCCTAACATTAATTTCATAGAATCACAGAACAATTTGGGTTGGAAGATTATCTTAAAGATCATCTGGTTTCAACTGCTGCCGCGGGCAGGGACACCTTCCACTAGACTGAGTTGCTCAAAGCCACATCCAACATGGCCTTGAACACTTCCACGGATGGAGCCTGCATATTTTTCTAATTTTTTCCCCTAATTTTGCGATAAAATACATGGGACTTGCTGCATCCTAAGGAGCACTTAATGTTTTCAGTTTCTGTTTGTATAAGATTCTCCAAATTTGAGAGAGCTTGCTCAGCCATGTCTGTTCTGAATATCAGATCAGTGTGACACATGAAAAGCAAAGGCGATTAAGCTTTGACATGTCTTCAGTAAAAACTCATGGGAAATGTGCATAAAGACCCATAGGCAGCTGTGAAAATCCCAGTCCTTTCACTTCATCTACTAACATTTCAGCACAAAAAAAGAGAAATATTTTTCAAGTCTGACCTCCTCTAGTAAGTCCTTCATCTTGGGCTGCGCAACCAAGAAGGAGAAAACTTTCAAGTGTGATTCTTTCCAATGTGGCAGCTGAAAAGAAGATAATTAGGACAGGCAAATCCAAACAGTACTTTTGCAAATGGTATTTTTCTTTTTCTGTGTATGTCTATATTATACTTTTCCACCTGCCTTCAAAGGGAAGCTGATAAAAAGGATTTGCTTGGCCTTTTTGTTGCTGAGGGGGGAAGAGTGCCATTTTTGTGTAGAGCTGCAAGACAGATTCTGCAAGTGAAACTACCCCAGCAGGGGCAATCCTGCCTGGAGGGGACAACTCCAGGGACTGAAGCAGGTTTTCTTTCTTTTCCATTGCTCTCCTTTGTGGATTTGTTGTGCTGTGGGACCAGGTCCTTTATGGCATGTAGGAGTGTGGTTTATGGAGCAATCAACTCCATCAGCAGTAGCGGCAATTGCATAATGCTTTGGTCTTTTGTAATAGATTTTGTGTGTGTGAGCTGAAAGTATGGCCAGGAGGGAATGTGAAATGTTGTCTTTTTTTTTTTTTTTTTTAAGTTGGAAAGAGTCTGTCTGAGTTCCTTTATGCTTTTCAGGCTCAGGGATGAGAGAGAGCGTGTGTACGTGTGCGCGTCGGTGCCCATACAGTCGCTCAAGTGGGAAAAAACCCCGTTTGCGGTTCACACAGGAGGAATTTCTGATGGAGACAACAGTGCTAAGCAGAAAGGCACATCCTGATCTCTAGCAAGTGAGGGGCACGCTGGCGGACACATGCACACAACACATACTCTCCGGGCGCTCTGCATAATACGTGCAAAGCGCTGCCCTTTAATGAACGTAACCTATGGCGGCTGGGATGCAGCCGGCCAGACCTCACCATTAATAAACTGGGAACATTCTTCTCCTTTTTAGTCCCTTTCAATGCCAGCCCTGCGTTTTGATCTCCCTTGAATGCTGCTCCCCCTCATTTGGGGCTCCAATTCTGAGAAGATTTGGCGCATTGTTTGAGGTCGCAGGATGTCGGATTGATTTCGGAGCTTTTGTATTGACTCCGGGCTCCTGAATGAAGCTGTCATGTGTGTCTGTGGTTGGCTAGCAGGCTGTCCGGCTGCAAGCTGTGCCTTCCTTTGTTGTTTAGGCCTCATTGAGCTGAGGGAAGAGGCTCATTTCAGGGTGATTTACCACCACCCAAACACCAGCTGTCTGTTGTACTGCTGCTTGCCTCCACCTTGGATTCAGTTCTTGTTTTCCTTCCTTTCCCCCCTTCTCTCCCACTCTACCACTGTAGGCACTTTGGTACTGGTTCTTCAAAAACGTGTGGATCACCCTGACAGAACAGCAAAAAAACCATAACAAACACTGAATGTGCTGTTCTTCCTAATGGTGTTTATGCAGCCATGGGGATTTTTGGAGTTTGCTGTTGCAGTGCTGTACATAGACTTAAAGAATTATATTCCACATTTGAAGGGACTCACAAGGATCATCAAGTCCAACTTCTGACCCTGCACAGGACAGCCCCAAGGGTCACACTGTGTGCTTAAGAGCCTTGTCCAAATGCTTTTTGGACTCTGGCAGACTTGAGGCCTTCCCTGGGGTGGTTCCAGTGCCTTACCACCCTCTGAGTGGTTGTGCCAGCTCCCTGGGGAAAAAACTGTTTCCAGTATTTTCAATTGCTGTTGCTCAAAAGAGAGAAAAGCTAATGAAAGCCAAACAGGTTAGACCCCAGCTGGACCTGTCAGCTTCTGCAAGGTGCATGGCACAGTGTAAGCTGAGTCCACCTCTGGAGCTGAGCTTTCCAGCCGCAGACTTGGAAGACAGGATTGTGCCGTTAATCCCAGCCAGCAACTCCAGAGCACAGAGCCTGGCAGCTCCCTGGGGGCCGGCTGGTGCCATGTGCCTCGTGTCTGACTCCTTTAAACAGGGCTGGCAGCTCCACACGGGATGGCTCTGGGCAACGCCGCAGTGATTTGTGTGTGCCCTGCGCCTCCCCTGGAGCTGCTGGCGTGAAGCGAGTTGTGACCGACCCTCATTTGACTTCTGGGTGATGCAGTTCAGTCTTTCTCAACCACAGGCTGTTAAAACTGGCAGCTGCTCAGCTCCTGTCACCCGTGCAGCTGAGATAATTAAGCCTGTTACTATTATTACGGTTTTTCTTATTTTTCTGCAAATTTTGGCCAACTGCTGGAGCCCATGGTGCAAGGAGGTGGGTGAGGCCAGCCAGATTCCCTGTAAGAGGTGGGATAATAGGACATATGTCAAAGAGCCTTCTTGCTCTTTTGCGTTGGGAAGGGTGATGTCTGGCAGTGGATGTGAGCCAGCAGAAGGCAAAGCAATCTTCCCTGTTGGAAAACCTTGTGCCTACCTGCTTCTAAATGACAGCACCTCGTGTTATTAAAAGGCCAGGAAACATAGAAATTATTCTCCATAATTAAGACCAAATGTATACCCAGTCAGATGAGGCTCCTCTCTTTGTAGTGTTCTCTCCTTCCCCTGTGAGCATCAAGGACTGCTGAATGAAGAAAGAAGGGAAGTATTAGGAGGTAACAACCACAGCAGGATAGCCCCTGCGAAGTGTTTTAATTTCTTAACAAACTCCTTGGGCACTAGAAACTGTAAAATAACATACAGATAAACAAACAAAAACTCACTAACCCTTAGCACCCTGGAGGGCTCTGTTTCAGATCACTGAATAAAAGCTGAAGTTGCACATGCATGTTTAATGTAACACAAGGCGTGTGCTGTGGAAAAGTGTGCTTTCCTCTAATCTGGTTCCAGACAGAAGCATCCAAACAGAAGCCCCTTTCCCTATCCCCACTGAACTGTTTGGTGTATGTGAGGAAACCCCTAAATGACAAGGCCTCCATCTGCTCTGGAACAGAGTTGCGACTGGCTGCAAATGTTGTCCATATGCTTTTTTTTTTTCCCTTTTGCCTTTCAACTTAGCTGCCTAATGTTAGACACCTATCTGCAAATTAAGCATCTGCTCATAAGGAGCTTTCCTAAAATAAGGTGGAGGTAGTAGCTCATTCATCCAAAGCACATTAAGAGAGGTGCATCTGTAGCTGGAAAAGAAGGTGTATTTATCCAGTGTATTGCTTTCATTTGGGTTTTCATAGGGAATTGAAGAGCCCCTTTATTCTTGTACTGTCAGAGGAAAAGAAAAAAACTTAAGTTTTGGGTTCGTATTTCCCTTATACTCTTGATTTTCCAGGTGGTTATGGGCAACATCTTGTGATTTCTCTCTCTTAAATAAAACTGGTGATACTTGTGTTTGGATAGGGGAAAATGGCCATGGTTTGCCAAGAGCTCAGGTGGCATTACAGCCATAGAAAGGTCTAAAAATGGGAGGTTTTTTCCTTGGCTTGTGGTTACAAAAGGACTGGTTTATCACTTTTACATAACAACTTTGCAGTGGACAGTGGGACAAAGTGAGCATCAACGAGACATGTGGATATAGTTTCCTAACCACAACTGTATGTTAATGCTATAGCCACCCTAAGGTATCCAGTGGCCTTTTGGGAAATGTGTGAGTCTCTCCTAGGTCTTTTTATAGCTCCAACTTGTCTCATATGCTGTAGGGTGTCTAGAAGGTACTCTGTGGTTAGACAAAGGGTTCTCTCCCTGTGCCTCAGTTTTTCTGTCTCTAACAGTATTTTAATACACTTGCTTTAATTTATAGTTTAATCACTTCCTTCTGAGAAAAAAAAAAAGACTTTAATAGCTACAGAGCACTTGTTGAAGGATTGTAGTAATGGCACAAGAGTGAAACACCTTTGAGAGATGGGAATCACAGGCAGAGAAGGGCCGTAGTCCCCTGAAAACCTCAGAGTTTGACAGTTTGTAATCAGCAGCCCAAACAGGAGGCATTTTGGGTAGTTATCAGATTAGATATCACCTCTTCAGTGTCTTAGTTTTTTCCCAGCTTCTGTTTTGGAAGGAAAGAAAAAGATAATTTCTGCACGTTTTCTGACCTTGCCAGGATTTGTGAGATGCTGAGCTCACCAAGTGAGAGATGTCCCCACATCTGGCAGGTTACAGGCTTTCCCAAGGTGACCAAAAGTTTATCTGCATTTTTTCAACTCCTGCCACCAAGGGTCATCACTCTGCTGTCCCTGACATTGAGCTTTGGTTGCTATTCCTTTTAATCGTGCCCTTTCCCTTCCTCATCATTTAGGGCAGAGCACGTCCACTTGGCTAAACTCACTAACTGTGTTGGGATCTCCTTTTCTGTATAAATTAATCCAGCTGAAATCTCATGACCTCTCATGGCTGCACATGAGCAGATTCTCCCTCTGCTCCCCAGCAGATGCCAAGAGTTTATTTTTCAACTGTGAGCAGCAAAATTCTTTGTAGGCAATGTCTTTGTGTGCATGCCTATGGAAAAAAAAGTGTTTGTGATATGTTTGTGGGGGCTCCACTGGCTCTTTTTGACTCCATGCTGTTTAAATTCAAGCAGCATTTTGACCAAGTCTGGAATCCCAACTCCTTCCTGCTGTGGTGATTTATCGAGATGTCCAGGTTTGATAAGAAACAAAAATACTTTGGTGAAGAACTAAAGTGACTCAAATAACTCCTAGAAAAGAACCCTGTTACCATGAGGAATCTTGCTGCTTGGATTACACTCAGTCAGTCTGATGGGTTTTCAACAAAAATAAAGGTGTCTGAGCTCAGCTTCTCTCTCAGACTGTTGGTTACAGGTAAAAGGAGAGTAAGTAGACTGTTACTTTGCAAATCTCTGTTGGTTTGAGCATCAATCCCTGGCAGTGTCCAAGGTCAGGTTATTTGGGGCTTGGAGCAGCCTGGTCAAGGGGGATATGTCCCTGCCCATGGCACAGGGTGGAACTGGGAGATCTCTAAGGTCCCTTCCAATGCAAACATTCTATGATTTTGTGTCATAGACATTGCAGAGTCTCTACCAGCAGTGTTGGGTGAGAGTATGCTCTTGGATTCCTGGCATGGGTTTACCAGAGATGATGTGGATCTATTGTTCTACTGATAGTGAGTCTCTCATAAAGACTTCACCAAATCTGGGCACATTAGAAGCAAATAGATATTAACTTGGTAAAAGTGAGCAGAAAAAGAAGTGTATGAACTTTTTCTCAAGTCACTGCAATTTGGTATTTGTATTGTCTGAGCATGCTAGACATGTTTCTGCTCATGCAAGTGTATGGGTTAAAACCATGAGTTAAAATGACATGTTTCCTTTCAGCTTTGCTTTCCTACTGCCTTTTTCTACACATTTTGCTTTTCTTCTGCCTCTATGCGACTTCTCTAATGTTGTAATATTATCCTTTGGGGAAGTCTTCTTGGCAGTTGGGGAGATCCCCTTCTGAAAGTGAACCTCCCAGCAACACAGGAAGAGTGCACAGACTTCCCTAATGCCCTTTCTTCCTCTGCTCCTGATCACAAATACAAGCGTCTTGGTCTTCAGTGGTTCAGATTGTGCTGATGTTTTTCCTTCCTTATCTTTTATAGGGAAAAGTCATTGGAGATGCAAAACTGCTTATGAGTTGTGGTTGCAGAAAAGGGAAAAATTCTCAAGTGAAAGACTCAGATCAGGTCAGTCAATATGTTCCTTAACTGGTGAAATCTAAGAATGTCTTAACGTCTGGTGGATTTGATCAGTGTTGTTGCATATCAGAGTTCCTGAACACAAACAGAGTCCTTGGCATGATTGACAATGGTACAACATTAATGTTTTTGTGTTTGTTATTTGTAGAAAAACCCTCAAGCAAGATCGGGGATTCATTGCACTAGGAGATGTTAATGCCCTAGCCTGGCTTATTCCCATCTGGTTTATTTATTCATGAATTCTGTTTCTTTATAAAATCCACTCCAGGCAATGCCTTTCTTAAAGAATATTGCATTTCCTTGCTGGCTAAATGCATGCAACCTTTGGTCTCCTACTGTAGCTGCCTGGATGGGTGGTAGTTCATTGCATGCTTTTGTTCTGAAGTGACACCATCACACAGACATTCTTTATTGGGGTTCCTCATGACAGACATTTAAAAACTTGTTCACAAACTGATGGCCAGGTTTCAATATTCATTACTTGGGATGAATGGCCCCTTATTCTAAAATTGGTCAAACTGACATTGGTGGGATTGCTGGTAGGGTTTAGTAATTGCAAGTGAGATGGGCTATGCTTGGAATAACAGCCAGCTGGTGGTCTCTTCCTTGCCCCTACCACTTGGCACTTATTCAGACTAACCAAGTTCATCCCGACAATTTTTTTTTTGGTTCTTATCGCCTCCTGTCTTTGTAGCTTAAGATAAGTTTGAATGTGGAGATCATTCTTTCCAAATATGAAATAAAATTTGATTTGAGCATAAACATTTTATAAAATCAAGTCACCCAATGTTACGTGTGGCAGAGTGAAGCAGTTGGTCTCAATTACCAGCTAACTTGCTCTCTAATGTACCTTGGGCAACCTGTGACTGGGTTTAGACCTGAGGCAGATTCAAACTGTGTCCTTGATGCTCCAGAATGCTTCTGGTAATTTCCCAAAAGGAAAAGGGAAAAAAAAGGTGCTTTTCACCTTCAACATGCGTGTTCATCAAGTTTATTAACAAAAGTGTCTCTAAGCCTTGTTTTATAATATTTGAGATCTGAGAACAGATCTATCTTACCTATAAACCTATCCATCCATCCATGTACCTGTTCTGCAGTATTCTCTGTTGTTAGGCATGTTGGTCACATTTACAAATTCTTTCTAGAATTGAGTCTTCCATTGATTTGCTTTGTTTTGCTTGGGTGCTTTTATTAAAATTTTCAAATTAACAAATTAACTGTCATGAGCTATATCGTCAGTTTACCATCAAAACAAGGATTCATATTACTTTCCTTTAAAAGACTAGCTTCCCATTCTCTCAAATACAAGCCTAATATTCTCATTTTGAGATTCTAACACATCAGAGGAAAATTCACTTAGAAATAAACACTTTAACTAATTTTAGGCTTTTGTATTTTGATGTACTCTGGTTGAATCTCTTTTAGTTTACAAGGTGATCAGAACACCGTTAAACCACTGGTAGCATAGATTAGAAATAAAGTTGGATAGCTGAGAGGTTCTAAAAAGCACTATCTCTAGCAAACCCTGTGTAGTAGACCTCAAACTCACAAATGGCAACATTTCAATTAGAGTGTAGGCAACAGTTTTTTGGAGGGGAAAAAATATCCCATTCTCTTTGATTTTTTCTGGAACAGTGATAAAATATTATTTGCATTCAGTGACTTCCTGAAATCTAATTTTTGATGCCTGATGATGTGTTGACCATATCAGTACCTCTTTATTTGCTGTATCAACATAAATTATTTGGTAAATGCTTGCTTCAGAGGCTGTAAAGCTCACTTGTCATGCCCCTGGCAGGGTCCTGTCTATATTTCAGGGGACGGAAGGTAGATTGGGAGGAAGCTAGTACAGGAGGGTGGGTGACAGTGTGGAACATTTGTCTATGAATGCAGGACCTCAGCTCAGCTTATAAATTATCCCCTGGGCCTTGTAGATAAACACAGACTTCTATGGTGACATCGGCTGGGAAAGGCAAACACTTGCCAATGGTTGTAGGCTAATCCTCCAGGACAATAATTGCCAGAAGACCAAGGAAGCATTATTTTAGGAGCAGCTTGTTTCACTTTGTGAAGGGGAAAAACAGTACACTGGATTTAGTTTTGTCTGCAGAGCTCTACCCCTGCCTCCTGCACCCTGTCTCAGATTTTAAAGATTTACCTTCATTATTGTTTTTGTTGTTGGGGCTTTTTTTTTTTTCTTTTTTTTCTTGCCTTGCTTTGTGTTTCACTCTGGTGTCTCTATAAAGTTATGTGAAAATGCAATTTAGTTTTCATTTGCATGAATATATGCATAAAGAGGTATGTGGTTTTTATACCATTAGCTATTTAAAGGTTTGGTTTTAAAATCACCAGCTACTTTTCAGCTGAAATTTTTGTGAAAGATTATTGCTTTGCAAAGAGTTTATTTTTCCTTCATTCCTTCAAGTCAGTTTGGAAACTGGCAAAAAATCCTAAACATACTGCCTCAGTAGGAGAATCCCCAGCTAAACGAAATCATAACCTCATTGCCAAGGATTTAATTTACCAGCATTTCTTACTTCATCCTGGAGAAAAGGAGACTGAGAGGAGACTTCATTGCAGTTACAACTTCCTTGTGAGAGGAAGAGGAGGGACAGACACTGACTGATCTCATCACTCTCATGAGCAGACAGGACTTGAGGAAACAGAATGAAACTGAACCAGAGGAGGTTTAGGCTGCATAACAGGAAAATGTTCTTTCCCCAGAGGCACTGAAAAGGCTCCTCAGGGAATGGTCACAGCACCAAACCTGATAGAGCTCCAGGAGCATTTGGACACTGCTCTCAGGGATGCACAGGGATTGTTGGAGTGTCTGTGCAGGCCAGGAGTTGCACTTGATGATCTTTGTGGGTCCCTCCCAACTCAGAATATTCTGTAATTTTTCAGGATGCCTCTAAAAGCAGTGGCACTTCCTTGGCCTGATCCCTGCTTCCCTGAGTTTGGTAGTCAAAGACACCAACTATCTGTGTGGTATTTTCAATGCTGCAGGTCCCCAGTGTGTAAAAGATGGACCTGTTAAGGGCAGAAGTACAAACAGTTTTACATGGGGCTGGGATTTCACAACAGGCACAAGGAACCCAACCTTCCTGTTGGCTTTGCACCAGACCAGGAGAGGGACTGGTGGTCTGCGTTCTGTGGCCTCCCAGGCCAAATCAAACCCTTCATGATGATGTGGAAGGGTAAACAGTGTGATATAAATCCCCCAAAAGCTTTGAAAACCTCAAAGGGCATAGAGCTGAGTGCACTGAAGAACCAGAGTAGCATCCTTCATGGATGGTCTAGAGGAAGCTTTGGGTCAGGGAAGCAGGATGACTGAGAGGAGTCCTCAGATAAGGCCACCTCTTGCCAGCAAAACCCTCGTGTCCTTATCTGCCTTTGGCGCCATTGCTTGTTGTTTGTGTGCTTTGTGGGAGTAAAATTTATCCATGCTCTGAGGCCCAGAACCAAGTCTCTGCACCACAAGCATCCTTCTGTAATTGTAAGGTTCATATATGCTGTTAGGAATGCTTATTAGATTCCCATTAGTTTATGCTTCCCCATAATGTTATAAAGTTATAATGTTGCTTATTATTTGAGGTGCATTGTTGTTTAAGAATGACAATCCTGAACTAGGATTTCCTTGTGCCAAGTAGCATACTAACACAAAGAAGGAAAAATGTTTCCCAGGGAGCAATTTCATTTGTGTGCTTTCTGAGAAATACAAAAATGTAATTTAAGAACAGGAGGGAAATGTGTGGGTGGGCAAATAATGTGCATATTAGAGTTACGCATAAGGTTAAGAGCCAGAAGTAGCAGAGTGCTCCATATCCTCAGCACGTGCAGCTCTGCCTTCTGAGGGTTTAGTTTTATTTGCTTTCCTTTGCTTCTCCCAAAAGGTGGGTGGCTCATCAGTGTTTAACTGCTCTTATCCTTTGATTTGCAGTTCTTGTTGTAGGGTTGTAGGGTTTGTTTTTTTTTCTTGGTTTTTTTTCTCCTTCTTTGCTTAACTTTTCTGGTGGTTCCTGTGAGATCAAGTGTTAGTGAGAAGTCAGGTGCCCTTTTCCTTCCATGTGTTTGGTCTTGGTTTTAATATGACAAACGTATGCCTCCTCTGGAAATGGTATCCATGCTGCAGAGTAATTATTTAGTGAATGGTGGATCCAGTTCATGTTGGCAAGGATCAGATTAATCATTATTAATCATGACCCCTCCGACAGTAACCTCATCCTTTGCCTAAGTGCTGCTCTTTATTAAGAAGTAAAAGCTATTAGAGAATGGCTGAGCCACTGCTTTCATTGCACCAGCACAGGGCTCAGGACTTCTGGCAGGAGGCAGAGGAACTCAGTTCAAAGCTAAAAATAGATGCACATGGCCCATGTTCCAGAAATGAAATAGGCAGCTTCCCCTGTGGGCTGCTTCAGCCTCATCTGAGTGTCCTTCTTTCCCCTGAAGCCTCATGAGATTTTGACTCTTTCCAAAGGTTGAACTCAGTGTTAGGGATTAAATAATCTCTCTCAGACTTTTTTTGTTTGTCTGCTAATTTGTTTTTCTTTTCAAACCAAACTAGATTTCAGTATAATCTAATGCATATGCAGTCCGTGCAAGGATAGGATTTTAAATCCATTTTAAGGTCTTGGTTGCAGCAGGATTCAACAGCTGGTGAGACTAACCAGGAGCTTAGCTCCCTGAGACTTCAGTTGCACCAAACAGAGCCTAAATCAAACACCCTTTTTGAGGATTTATGCATTCCTTGAAGAAAACTCTGCACTGTTGAGGTGAGGCATGCAGTGATGTTCGTCTTGTGTAAAACAGTTGTGGGAAGTCAAACTTCTCTCTCCAAGTCACTGGACTGGGGTT
>WBND01000485.1:59800-71583 GCA_013398595.1 Tychaedon coryphoeus
TTGCCTCACCTCAAAGCCAGGGTCAGAATAGATGATAAAATTAACTTTTCCAACCCTATGTGCTCCTCAGTACTCACTGAGCTGCTTGATCTTTTACCATGTCATGTGTTGGTCAGGGGAAAACAAAAGTTTCCATTTGGATATGGATACTTGTGTTGCCTATAGTATTGTGGGACAAGACTTGTGTGAGTATCCTGAGGCTACCTGAATATCTTTGTGAACAAGATGCCAAGGGTTTGGTAACCACTTTCCATGAACTTTGCATTACCTTGTGCTGCAAGGTCAGAGCTGTTGCAGGATTTTGCAGGCCACTCTTGTGGCTAGACTTTAGATGACTGGCTGAATGAGGCACCCATGTCTCTCTCCCTGCACTGACACTGTTGTGAATGGAGGCTCTGAGTTGAACACTGGCTATCCTCATAAGGAAGTTGATTGAAATCTCTCTCTCAATACCCTCCCAGCAGGTCAGTGGTTATGCTTAGAAAACAAGAGAATGGATGAATATCATAATACCTGATGCAAAAGCTTTTATGTTCTCTTTTTATCATTACTAAATCATGTTGAAGAGGCTGCAAGGTGAAGAAACTCTCAATCTGTATTTTCAAGAAGCTGTTAGGAGGAAGACAGGGCATTTCAAAATTGATACTAGAGCTTGCGATCCAAAGAGCAAAAGGGAGAGTCATTATAAGCTGCTTTACTTCTCATCTCTAATTCCCCATATTCATAACTTAAGCCCTGTCATTTGGATTTATCCTCTATGGCCTGCAGTGACACCAGGAAAAGTCCTTCTTTTTAATTCTGTGGCAAAAAAAAAAAAATAGCAACACTGCAGGGTAGGAACATATCCCCCAGAAGTTTAGGGCTTAAATGTTTCATGTTGGGCACCAGATTTTGCCATGTTCTGCCCCTCCCGATAGTCCTTTTCCTCCTCCCTCGGCTGTTATACATCAATCATCCTCTTTCCTAGAGGCTAGGATACAAACAGTGTAATCTCAGAGAGAAGGGATATTGATACAGCCAATCCTGCACACGGCTGTTGTTCTGTCCTTGGAGATGCCATCGCTAAATCTAATGACAGGATTTTGCTGATGGGAGTATATCAGCTGGGCTGGAGAATGCAATAGGGGCAAGTAATCTAAGAACCCAGCTCTACCATTGGTGGGAGATCTATCTCCATCCACTTCTCTTTTTTAAGTGGCTTTCTAAACTTCTCTTTCCTTTATTACTTCCTTGGCACTGATCTTGGCACTTATAGCATCATAAACATTTTCTTCACTGGTAATATTTTTAATTATGACCTGGAAATGAACCTTAGACCTGACTCAGCCAACCCAACTGAACAATTCATAGCACATAAAGGTTTGGTGAACTAAAAGTTATTCTTAAATTATTAAGATTCCTGTATAAGTTGTTGTTTTGACAAAATACCACAACCTCAAATGCCGTTTTATTTAGAGACCTTCAGAAGGGGTGCTGGGGTTTTCTGGGGTTTTCCTTGGTTTGGAACTCAGAAATGTGTTTAGAGGAGGTGATGCTACTCACCTTTGGAAAAATCCCAGCACATTTATTCAGGAAAAGCTGCTGAACCATGGCTGACTTCTGCAAAGTCCAGGCAGGCAGTGGCAGGTTGTTCCAGCAGCACAATCTTCCTGTTCCTTTGTTTCTTGAACCAGACTAGAGATCACATTATATTCTGCTGGCAAATTTGGAAATGGCCTCTGGTGGGAACCCAGCACTTTGTCTCATCTGCTAAGCCCTTAATAAACCCCACTATTACTTTTTCGAACTCCCCTCTGGACTTTGAATTACATTGCAGTGAACATAACACACGTGAGTAAGAGCTTAAGATCTTTCTCATGTGGGTGGTCCCATTAAAAAGACCAGGTTTGCTGTCTTGGCTCCAGAGCCATTCCAAACACCACTGCTATTTTTCTTCCCCCAGCATTTCTTTCACCTACTTTTTTTTCTTTTTTTTTTTCTCTTTTTTTTTTTTTTTCCATGCCAAACCTATTAATATGTGTTTTAACCAGTTAACTTTGGAACCAAAATATTAACTGCATTAAGAGGTGGGTTTATAAAATATGTATTGGAGCAGGGAATATAAAATGCCCCCAATTTTGTAGCAGAAAAAAAATATGTATTAAGTGCTGAGTGAAAATTGAGAAGGACCCAACTTAAATCTTTGAAAATCACTGCCAGCTCCTATGTGCTGTATTTATTTTGACTTGGAAGGCTCAATCCAGTCCAGATGAGGTCATTTGGTTGGGAGCACACGTGTCCATGCAGAGCCAGGAGGCAGGGAAGCCTGCAGGATGCTCCAAGGCGTGGAGCTGCCAGGGTGCAGCGGTCGGAGCAGGGCAGGCAGACCATCTGTGTGTTGATCCTGGCATCAGAGCATGACTCTGGGATGGAGGTGTTGCAATGTTCCAGGTGATTTCTTTTTAAGGCAGGAGGGACAGTGTAGCTTTTGTGTCCTCAGCTGTTTGCTGGATGGGGTGAAGTGGAGGCAAAGCTTGACGTGCCCTAATAACCTGGGGATAGGGGAGTATATTTAGGTAGGGGTGTCTTTGGTTATTTGTTCATCTGACTTCATGCAACAGAGAGCCTGTTATTTTGTTTGCCTAGCTCTATCTTTGAGCTTGTCATGGTTTAACCCTTGCCCTCTCAGCACCTGATACCTGCTCAGCACCATTTTACTTTCTCCTCCTTCTGCTCCAACCTCCTTCCTCTCACCAACCAAGATCAGTGTCTGGGCCCTTGGTATCTAAGAAATGAAACTTTTTTCTCTTGGAGTTCCATCTCTGCTGCTCAGTGCTCCATCCTGCAGGTAGGGAATGTCCTGTGTCCTCCCCAAGAAGCCTTGTCTGTCCTGCTGCCCCTCTCCCCGTCTCCCTGCCAGCAGCCTGTTTGCCAACACTTTGCACGAGGAAGCTGCCTCTATAAAAATAAACCGTGCTGAAATCTGAGAGAGAAACCACGCCAACCTCGCACTTCATTATTGGTAATGTCAGCCTATTTGATTTCCACTTGCAAACAGTAGTCTGCATATGTTCCTCACCATGTACCTGATCTCCCTGTGCCTTATTCTGTGAAAATTCAGGTTCCCCATGCATGTTGCTAAGTCTGCTTTGTGGTTTGCTTGCTCTGGGACACAGACACCCCTGCTTGACAATTAAAGTGTGGAAAAAGTCTGTTAAGTCACTAATTTAATTGCCTGGTTACTCAGGACTAACACAAGGTTGCCATCTGCAACAGGCTTGAGCCTCTTCTCCCACCTCCTCTACCTTTATAAGATTTTACTCCTCGCAGCTGGCTTTTATTGCTGATTTACAGCAGAAAAAGCCAGCAGAGACAGACCTGTATTTCCTGTTTTTAACCCCAGTGTGCACTGCCATATGGGCATTGCTTGGGGAGGGCTGGACATGCAGACAACATTCTCCCACACCTCCAACATTGCCTGGCTGTTATGTGATTGCCTGGGTTGAAGACTTGGGATGAAACTCAATTTTCCAGGAGACGTGTCTATTAAAAAACAACAGAAAAACAGGAAAATGGAGAAGGGGGAGAGTTAAAACAAACCAAGCTTTATATCAGTAGGGTAAACACTGACTGCATTGCTGCCCTCAAAAATCCAAACCCTGAGTTGCGGGTCCATGTCTCCATTTCACATAGGGATGAGCTCTCAGATGGGTCCTACAAGTGCTGGCAGCAACGAGGGGCCCCCAGGAGGGCTCAGGGAGGGGGGATGTACCCAGAGCTTGAGGAGGAGCTGCCTGTATTGACTTTCACTCGATTTACTGGAGCAATTGAGTTTGTCAGTGAAATGTGAGAGGGGCTCAATCAGCTGTCACACTGAGACACTCCTGTCACTACTGTCAATAGCTTCGAGTTTCTGATCCTTTCTCAGATTAGCTCTGTGCCAGAACATCAAATGAAAAGCTGTTTGGGGCATGGGGAGGGGAGAAACTCTAAGCAGTTATCTAGGAATCAGTTTACAGACTTCAAAGCACTGCCAGGTTTATTCTGATGGCCTATAGCAACGTGCTGGGATCCTTAATGCATTTGGAGTGTAATGTAGATTCTCCTCTTCTTCAGCCCCATGTTCACTCATGGGCTGGGAGGCAGGAATGGAAGAAAAAGGAAGGTGTCTCTCCCAGTGAACCCAAATGGCACGCAAATGGCCTGCCTCCTCTGGAAGAACTGCTCTTCAGATTGATGGAATGAGTTGCTTTTCTTACCTTTCATCCTGAAGGACTCCTCCGAGTTCCTCTTGGCCCTAAATGGAGACTTTTCTGGTAGAGCTGGGTTATGTAAAGGCATCAACCCCAACAATAGGACAGGAGTGAAAATAAGTGGGACAGGTTTGCCATGCAGAAAGAATGAAGGGAAAGCGAGGGAGGTTTAGCTGGTCCATCTGAGCAGTTTTTAGTGGTGTTGAGCCTTGAGTGTGTGCTTTTCTTATTCTACAACATGGGAAAAGCTTTGTAGTCCATGAAGTTTTTCCAAGACCTTTTCCTTGAAGTTTCACTGGTTGGATCTGAGACAGCGTTTATTGAGAATCTTTCCATCATGAGATAAGTCAATATCAGTGAATGAATGAATGAACATGTCTCTTTATGTAGGAAGAAAAGGCTATCAGGAGACTTCTTAAAAAAAAAAAATACTTCAAGGATTTGAGAACTCGCATTTCTCTGTTCACACTAAAACAGCTTATAGCAAGGTGAACTCACCCATTTGCACAGAAGCCAAGAGGGTATCATTAATCCTATTAGAAAAATAATGTACTAGCAAAAAATAATAATATTAGGGGTGGAGAAGGAATACTTCTTAGGCGAATTCACTGAGTAATTCCTGTGAATTTACTCTTTTCTTCTTAGGGTTACAATGTTAAACATTTTCCTATCAATACATGAATTATAGAGATTACTATTTTCCTTTCACATTCCTAAAGAAACTAAAGAAGAGAGAAGCTGCATTCTAACATTATGGATAGAGGATTTTGTCCTTTAGAGAATTCTTCTAGTTTTTGATAAATGTTGTCTCTGAGTGAGGCAGTGTCCATAGAGAAGATTATCTATGTACAGCACAAATCTAGATTTTTTCTTGAATTTTAAAATTTCCATTTTTTCCTCCTCGTTACTCAAATCCATTAGCAGGTTTCTTTTGATTTCAAACATCAAAAAATTTCATCTGTTCCTCATTCAAGATCACCATTATCCTTCCCAAGCAGAAACTGCAACTACATTTCACTGCTTAATGTTTAAGCAGTTCTCTGTCCAGAGCAAGACCTGCTCTCCTTGAAAAAAAACTCAAAACCAGCCCAGTTCAGAGCATGATCTTTAATACCAGAGGGAACCCTGCTTGATTCTCTTGGTTTCATGAATGTGAAAAGGCCGTGGAGAAGTATGGGAAAGGCATTCGAAAAGAAAAAAGAAAACAAACCCTCACCACATTCTCCTTATAGAGCATTTCAAAACCAGTGCTGGATACATACCTTTGCTTGACCTTTTCCTTAGATTAGTGCTATAGGCAGCTGTTGTGCTTGTATTACACATTCCAGCACAGGGACTGACTGAATCTCCAAAAAGGTAGAGGAGGGTTTGGTGTGTGTGTGTGTGTACACGTGTGTGTGTGTTACTCAACCTGTTAGCCAAAGGTCTTCCATGTTGGTTTTAGCTCTCTCTGGCTTTTTCAGTTTCCAAGGGGAGGTGTGGCTGTTTGTGCACTTTGTTTATGTTCACAGGGTGACAGGAAACCTAAGAGCTTTTAGTGAATTCAGATATACTCTGGAAGAGGTGTGAATCTCCAGCCATTTGGGTTTAAAAGCATTCATTAAGTCTGAGAATAGAGGAGGAAAATAAACATCTCTCTGCTTTCTAGCTGCAAAGGGATGAAAGGTTCTCAGCCTGTGGGCCCCCAGGATGGATGCCTACAAAACGAGGAATTAGACAAGAGATAAAAAAGGCTGGAATTGCGGGAGGGGGGAAATAATCTTAGAGCTACTGCTCAAGTTCTATTTGGTCTTCATTTTACCGAGTCCCCACTGAGCAGTTGGCCTTGGTAAAACCCTGATGGAGCAGAGCAAGCCCATCATGCACAGAGAGAGCTTCACGGGAGAAGTGATGCCTCTGACAAAGGCGTGGGGGTGGCTCTAACAAGGGCATGTGGGCATCTCTAGCGACTCGGGCTAATTGCATCCACCCCCGCAGAAAGGGACGCTGCCCGGGAGGATGTGTCACCCCCCCCGTGCTTGACCTGCCTCTCTGGGGAGCCAGATGGGCGATGGCCACGGCAGGCAGATGGGCACATGTCTGCTCTGTGTCACCCAGGAGGGGTTTGGTGTCACCCAGCCAAGCTCTGCCCAGTGCAGCTTGCTGCCTCATGGGGTTATCATCCAGTCTAAAACTTTCTTCCCCTGCCTCTGCCCATCTCTGGGCTCCTTGGGGCAGGTACTTCCCTCAGATGGCGTGTTTGTGCAGTGCCTAATTGCAGATGCGAGGGTAATATAAATAATAAGGTTAAAAGTCACTCTTCTTGACGGGAGGTGAAAAGGGAACGGAAACGGGGCTGCTACTCAGCTTCCCGGCTTTTCCTGGAGTCAAAAAGAGAGTGCAAAGGGTATTGCAGGATATGTCAGAGTATTTAGTCTTGAATCATTTGCCATCCTGTTTTTATTCCCTTGCAGATATATTTCAAAGAAAGTGTTTAGATGGAGCTGATGACCTCTCTTATAGCTGAGGCTGCCTGTCACTTCCTATGATAAGTCCCTCCTTGGATTGTTTGGGCTGTGGCAACCCCCAGTGTTTGAGCTGAAGCCTCCTCTACTGCACGCCAGACTCCCACGGAGTTCACTTCAGAAGAGGGGGATTTTCAGTACATTGCTAAAACTGTGCTGGCTTTTATCATTTGGGAAGAGGATTCCTACTTTTTTCATCTTTCAATCTTTAAAAAGCTCATTCCAGGTGTGCCGTTGCACACTAGTCCTTAAAAGTGAGGGTAAGCTGTGAGATGAAGTGGTCCCACATGCTGGGCTCTACCCAGGGTGCTGCCTCCCTCCTCCCTAGCACAAAGTTTCCCTGAGAAGCAGCAGCAGTCCAGCTGTCCTTATCCTGGAGAAAAGAAGGATCAGGGGAGAGCTCATTGCTCTGGACCTGAAAGGAGGTGGTAATCAGGTGAGGGTCGAGTTCTTCTCCCAGGGAACAAATGAAGAAGAAATGGCCTCAAGTTGCAACAAGAGAGATTTAGGTCGGATATTAGAAAAAAAAAAAAATCACTGAAATCTTTGTCCTACTCACACAGGCTGCCCAGGGCCGTTGAGGAGTTCCCCATCCCTGGAGGGATTTAAAAACTATGCAGATGTGGCACTTGAGGACATGAGTTAGTGGTGGCCTTGCCAGTACTGGATTAACAGTTGGACTCAGTGATCTTAGAGATTTTTTCCAACCTAAGGGATTCCATGACTCCCTCTGCATGATGGCCTGTGTCAACATGAGCTGAAATTAAAGCCCAATCTTAATCATTCTATGATCATTCCAGCAACAGCCGTATCATGGAAAAAAATCCAAATTAGTAGGGGAGGCAGCAAGAGAGTTGCGATTTTAGGGCATCAGAGGACTCGAAGACTTTGTGTGTTCCACTGTTGGTAGACACAATCACAGGTTGTAGTGATGTTCTTCATGGGGTATGTTTAGGTTTTGCTGTATGTTCCAGTGATGTCAAATGATGGTAAAACATTGTTGTGAAAGAATTTGATGGAAAAGTAAGTTACCTATTTGTCTTGCTGGTGGGTTTGTTTGCTTGTTTTTTTGTTTGTTTATCTGTTGTTTTTAATGTGTGTAGGATTACATGAAAGTTCTTGTGCTTTGTTCAGTACTCATACTTCTACTATTGATTCATTATCAACCAATTGCCAGAAGAAAAAGTCCATGGATAGGTACAGCAATACCAAAAAATATCAGTGTCTGAACAGCAGTCTGAATCTGGTCCTTACTCAGGTTTGATGGCAGCAGTGGTGTTGTCTCTGATTCCTATCCCGTGTAAACACCACCTGGGTGTTACAGAAGTTACACTTAGTTGCTGGGCATTACAAGTAAATAATAATTTACTTGAGATATAAATGACTATTTCTGTTTTTCAATTCCTCCAAGTCTCTTGACTTCTGTTTCTCCAGACCTTGTACTGGGGCATCTCAGTTTAACAAGGGCCCTTTGTATTCTTCTGTAACAATAATGAGGTTATTTGTTCCATACTCATTTTCACTTTACCTTATCTACTCAAGATGATGAGCCAAATCGTTTCCTGCTTAAATCTGGTCTTTGCTGTCCCACTGAAAATCATTTTGAACTCTATTTCTCTCCAGCCTTGCTGAGTCATCCTGGATCTTGGCTCCAAGTTCCTCATCTGATAAGAGGCAGTAAAGGAACTTCCTAATCTCAGAGACTGGTGCCAGGAGAAATCCATTAGTAATCATGATAAGAGATTCCAGTTATTCCAACAACTCAGGCCTTATAGCTATTGAAAACAAAGCTTGCATTGACATATCTATGTATATAAGTGATTTTGTCTATGAGATTTAAGACTAAAAGTGAATGGATTTACATTTTTGTCTTGAACAATGCAGTTGTCCAATGAGTGTTAGAATTTTCCTTCACTAGTGTTTTACTTACTGGTGTGGAAAGGATGCTCATAGCAGTGCTTAAGTGAAGATGGTCTCTTTTACCCAAGAATCCATTTAGCTTTGTTCTCAGCTGTCCCCTTTTGGTGATATGGACCTCTCTCCCTCTCTCAATTCCCCTGTTCTCTTCACCCTCACTGACAGTAGCAAATTTTCCTTTTGTACCCACCAACATTTAACCAGGAATGAAAAAGGTGGTAGGACACAGTTTCCATTTGGTTTCCATGCTTAATATGTAGCAGTGAAAGTCTTTCCATTCTTATTCTGCCAAAGTTCCTGATTTTCCCTATTCATTTCAGATTGCCCAAGCATCAACGTTTGAATATTTACATTCTGCATATGTTATGCACGTAGCACTCAGCTGGACCCAAACTGGAAGAACAATTGATTTGCATGGGCTAAGTTTTTCTTTGGGATGCCCATAGCCAGCTCCTGTGATTTTTAAGAATATTATGATATGAGGTGTGCAGCAGTTTATATATTTCTCCCCCTTGCCCTGCTTTTTTAAAATTTTATTTTATTATTTCTTCATCAGTATCAGTGAGTGGTGAGGCTTAAATTATAAAGTCCCTGAAATGCAGAATACACATAACTAGGATCTAATTTGCCTGCTTTTAGTTCAGTTTTTAAGGAGCCTGATACACAATTCTCCAACATTTTGAATTTAGCAGTATTAGCAACTCTGGTTATAATGCTGCTAGTAGTGGCTCACATATAGCTATGATTTTTAATCCTAAATCATGTATGATTATGAAGCAAATAACTCTCCCTTCCATGTCAGCAGCTGCAAGAACTTTCCTTCTAAAAGCTGGGTCCTCTTCCTAAATCTGAGATACATACATTGACCCATTTCTCTGCTTCCTTCCAACACTCTCTAGACCAAATGTTTAAAAACAAAACTTTCCACTTAGTGGCTCTGATGACCCCACCTGATCTTTCATATTACATACGGATAGGGAGTTTGCATCATATAGCTGTCTTTTCCTACAGAAAGAGAAAATTACATTTTCTATTCTCATATTCTAAAATAGCTATGAAAAAAACTGAACACCAGTCTCTAAGACACTATTTGAAGTAAAAGTGACCTCAGATTTTAATTTTTTTTTCATCCAGTAGCTCCAAATGTACTTCTCTGGTTTGAAAATTGTGCTGATGTTTGAATTGAGGTAAGCACAAAAGAGTCTTTCAATTTTCCTGCAGGATTCTGAAACTAGAGTTGCATTTTAAAGATGTTATCTTCAGCAGCGAGGCTGACAAATCATCTCCTGATGCAGGCAAGGGGACTGTAGATGCAATAAATTGAAAATTGATGGGAAACCCGTTACATTTGTGAGAATTAGCAGCAGTTCATTTGATTTCTTAAAAAAAAAAAAAAAATCCCTGCCTGCTCAGCAGGCATCAGCCCCACCAAGGGCATCGAACTGCCTCAAGCCAGGTGCTGACAAGAATTTCCTGATCTCCCTGTGACCCCATTGCTGAAGGTGAGCTGGTAAGAGGAATTAGCAGGGATGTGGGGGGACGAGAAAATGGTTTGTTTATTTCTTCTTGCTTGGAAAATGTGTGTGGTTGTCAGGGCCAATGTGTTTTTGTGACACTTGAGCTGCCTCTCCAGCATTGCTCCTTGTGGACTATATACTCATCTTTTATCAGAGGGCTGGTGGGGTGGTGAGAGGCATCCTATTCACAGAAAGTCAGCTCAGCATTGCTGCACAAGCATTTGAAGGGCTCAATTCCTTTTATTCCTCCTCTCTGAAGAACCCTTTGCCCAATTTTTTTCCCCGCTTCTTTTCTAAAGGCTGAGAAATGCCTCAGGAATGCACTTGCTCTCTCTCCTTTCCCAGACTGGCTCTCCCAGTGATGTATTAATTAGCTGGAGCACTGCACACTAACGAGCAACTGCAGGCTGATCTCGTTAAACATTAATGCTTAACTAGAAAAGCAAGAGCTGTTAAAGATACGCCACTCAATGTCATCCATGTCCAAATGCAAAAGAAGTCAGCGGCTCAGCTTCTGGCACTTGTGTTTCCAGAGGGAGTGAGAAGGGACAAGTGGCAAACTTCTATTTTTCAGAGCTAGATGGGAGCACCTGGACCACAGAGGAGTTTCCATGCTTCTCTGACTAACTTTAACACAGAACCCAGCCCTTTTCCAGGGAACAACTCTCTCTCAGGGAGTTAGATAGGCAAGTTCTTGTGCCCACTCTGCTTTTTCAGCCTTTTCCATACCTCATTTTAGTGGTCAGGTCCTAAAACCAGCACAGGTCTGCTCCTTACCCATTATTTAACCACAAGTAAATGGTTCAGACCGATGTTTTCAAACATGAAAGTTTCATGTCAAGTAGTTACACCTCAATGCAGTAATCCAAATTAGCGGTTGTCTTCATTATTATTGACTTTGCTGGATATTTTAAGCAACACCACTGGAAAATATTGACCTTATCACCACTTAGTTTCAGTTTACCCTTGGAGGAACTTGTTAGGGCAGCTCTTGATATCGTGAGACTTTGACTTTTCTCAGAGAAAATATCTTGACTACCGCATGAGGAGATTTCAGAGTTTTTATTTGTTCATTAACCAGCTGGAAATACTGCTGATGAAAGTGGATCAAGGCTGAGCCTCCTGCCCAAGGAGCCCTACTCTTCTCCAGGCACGTGCCATTACAGCCCAGCTGTGCACGAGTAGCTGCCATTAGTGGTTCTGCCCTTCCATTTGCATAGGCAAAAATGGGATTTTTTTATGCACCGTCTTAGTGACTGCTACATGCAAATCAAACACAGTTTTTGCATTAGTATCTATGCTCAACTTACCATGGAGTTGCCTGGCATAGCCAGAATACAAGATATGTTTCAGGTTCTGCAGCAGATGTAGCAGTCTCCTAGCTTACTCTTTGCCTTCTCTCCAATATAATAGCAAAGACACAGCAGCCAGTATTTTTCCTTACTGCCCAGCTCTTTGCATTATGCAATTTGATTGCACTTGATAATTCATTAATCATTTCTTATCGTAGTTAATATTTACCCAGCTTGCTACTGTGCAGCAAGGGTGATGGGAGGGGCAGGAGCAGGAAAGTGAAAGATACAGTCAGGGAAGCACAAAATGTGTGGGAACAC
>WBND01000485.1:72783-143443 GCA_013398595.1 Tychaedon coryphoeus
AGGGTAAATGTACAGACTTCAACAGAATGTTATCAGGGATAAATTAGGCCTATTGATTTTTAATGAGGTTCTTACCTGAATAAAGAAAATAGAGTTTCTCTTCTGTTCTGGTCTATTGTTCTGCTGCAAGCATCACCAGAAGCATTTACTTTGATCCTGAATTTTTAAACCTGGAAATTTTACATTTCTAAAAGGATTAGAAAACATTTTTCTTTCTCCCTGCTAAATGTGAGCAATGCCATTGTGCACTGGAATACATTTCCCAGAATTTGCACATCTCTAAGTATCTTTTTTCTGAAAACCAAGTGAATAGATTGCCAGAAAAATTACAGGCTTCCCATATTTTAATGCTGACCTCCTCCTTGAGAGACCACCCTCATCACAAGGGGTTTAGTCCATGCTAATGAATTTCTAGAGAAATAATTTTGAGAAGTACAAAGTGATTTTTTTTTTCTTTAGCTGATCTGGCTGAGATAATTCATATCTTGCTGTTTTGCAACAAGGATTTCTGGTGTCACCCCACTCTCTGAGCTCTCAGATGGGTAATCTGGAGGTCACTCCACATCACCAGTGGAGACACATCCACTGACCACCTAGGTAGCAGCAGGGCTCTTGAGAATAGAAGAATGTTAGAAATCCCATGCTGTTTCCTGGGAGGATGGCACACAGTTGATCCCAGGTATTGAGATTCACAGACAGGTATCTGTCCTGGCAGGTGGCTTCTCTCTGTCATTGTCATCAGTGCCTCTCGTCTCCATGGGAAGATAGAGAAAGCAAATTCTTTATAATTATAAAGTATCTACACCCAGACATTTGAAAAGGAACAATTCTGTGATTCTGAAAAGTGACTCTTCAGCCTGGTTGTGGTTAAGTGTCACACCCTGAGCTGCTGCCCCTGCTGAGGTCTGGGTCTGCAGAGATGGGACCATTTCTGTGGTTCATTAGTGGAATCCAAAACCAAGTAGGACCTGTGTCATCACAGCCCTGTGGTCTCATGCATGGCTCCAGGGAACACATGTGAGTGTCCAGTTGCCCTTTTAGGTGTCACTTCACTGTAGGTCCAGAGACCAGATATGTTTGGGGTTTTTTTTCATATTCTGCACTGCATAGTTAAGGAAACTTTTCCATTATATCCAAATCTCTCTGGATGCACAAAAATACTGATTAATTTGCACCCTTTATAATGTTTAATCTAAACTTTTAGCTTTCAAAATGAAGAAGCATTTGTTCATTTCCTAAAAACTATTAGCTATCTGTTGGGAATAGACTTTGTTTAATGAATGGTTGGCTTGGCTTTAACCACTGATCTAAATGGCAGCATGTCTGCAGACTCTCAAGTCATCAGTTTGTATTCCCAAATGTGCCTTGCTAGTGGAAGAAATATTTATATTTACTCAGAAATGCCAACAGAGGTTGTCTGTGCCCTTCTAGCACACATGATGAGGGCAAATGGCTTGAGCACTGGCAGTGCTAACTTTGAGTCAAGAAGTTGTACTTCTTGAATTTTATTTTTTTTTTCCTTTTTACTTTTTACTTTTTGATGTATTTTCACTGTATACATAATGTAAAAGGGTGTGTGGGTCTTTTGCAGAGCCCATATGAGATTTTTTCCCCTTCTCATTTGTAATCTCAGGTCTCTACCTTTAACTTCTTCTTTATCTTGGTAATCCCCATAATTCCTGCACTTCCCTGGGCTGTGGAAGAGAACTGCATTTCTCTAGTGCTTTGCATTGCAATTCCTTCTGTAGCATTGTATAGCAAAAGTAAAAGGAAACCCAGAATGTTTAAATTGGAATTTTCCATTGGAAAAGTAATCATACAGGAATATTCATGCACTGCCTGGCTCAGGCCCTTATTTAAGTAACACAAAACACCAGATGTAAACTTCTTACAGGCTTAAGTGTGGGATTTGGAAAGCGATTCTTCTTTTACACGAGCACGTCTTCCTTCCCAGAAAACACCACAAAACCCTTCACCAAACCCGTCATCGGCAGCAGAGATAAGGAATGCTCCAATGCAGAAACATGCCCTAAAAAGGGAAAGGCCAATATTGACTTGCAGCAAAGCTTAAGCCCTTTAAACTCACATCCTGGACAACAGGAATCGATGTCTCTTGTAAGAAAAAAAACCACCACTGCTACTGTTATAGAGCAGGCCATTAAACTATGCTAACAGTCGTATATTTTCTATTCAAAACTGCAGCACTGTGTATATAAACAGGGGAAGGTTTTGTTGCTGTATATGTCCAGATTTTTGACATGCGTAGGTGGAGCCGCCGTAGGAAAGCCTATTCAGGAGTTGGGAGCAGCTGCCCTAATGGAATATTATTGACTTTAGTTACATCAGGGGCTAAATATAGATCGAGCAGCAACGTACACAGGGCTGTGTCTGACAGCAAGGACAGAATGTGCTGCTCGACGGACGGACAGATGGACATTGCTCCTGCGCAGATGCTCCTTTTAGGAGGAGCTCTCCTGGGCTCTCTCACCCAGCACCACAACTCCCGTGGGCATCCTGCACCTGGCCAGCCAGGGCTGTGGATCTGGCTCCAAGGGGAGATGTGGTTTTAGTCTGGATTTGGACACATCTCCTGTAAGCACCTGTTGGCAAGGCTCCTCCAAGTCGCTGGGGGTGTGTTGATTTATATGTGGTAAGGGGCTGACACCAGCAGCTAAAAACACTACTAGGAATAGTTATACCTTAAATATTTTGCCCTGACCTTCCTCTGTTTCCATCCTTAATCCCTCTGCTCCACCCTCTCTCCCATCCAGTTCAGCTTTTGTGCTGTTCAAAATTTGTGATGGGAGACCCCTTTCTGAGCTCGTACCTCCCTGAAGTTTTGCTTTTGAAGGCAAAACCTGTGTATCCAGCAAACATTCCTCAAAAGCCCTTTCCCAGCCTAGACTGAAAAGAAATGATTCATGTGTGCCACATCTGTGCAATCAACAGGAGAGTCTGTCCCTCTGCTAACCTTCATGGAGAAGGAGCATGGAGAGATCATCTGTGACATTTTGTCTTGATTCTTTGGGGCTGGAAAAGCTAGAAAGGAGCCTGTTCTTTCTCTTACTCGAATGAGGATGAACACTTCCTAGGAAATTTGGTTTGAATTATTTTTTTTCTCCCTGCCTCCGACCCTTTACTGCTATTTTTAAGCTGGGAGAGCACTGGTATTGAAAGGGGTGTGCTTATCATGACAGGCTTTATAGAGGAGCATCACAAGGGTGCACTACGGCTCAGTGCAGTGGTGTTAAAAAACTCTGAAGACCTGGCAAGCCACGGGGATGCTGAAGGCAATGCCCAAAGTGCCCAGAAATTCAGACAGTCTTCTGTATTTTCCTTTCTGGAAGGGAAAGCCCAAGGCTCTTGTATCATAGGAAGTGACAGTTTTGAAGTGAGGCAGGCTTGATAGTCCGAAAGCACCAGATTTGTGATTCTTTGGGAGAAAAGGAGCATGCACTTTTCCATCACTGCTGTTTGATCCTGCAGATTTAAATCCTAATGTGCATAGACAGGACCTGTGTGGTATCCCAGGTGGTTTATGACTACAAAAAACATTGAGGCCAGAGCTAGAGAGAATCATCTGCTCATATGTGCAGTGATCTACATGAACCAGTATTTTTTATGAGAAACCATTTAAAGGCTTTGGGGTCATAAGAAACCATAAAGCAACACAGGGCAGGGATTGATCCATTTTATCAGAGTCTATTTGACTTCTTCTTTATAATCTGTAAGAGCCCTAGAATGTTTTACCTTTGTTTTCTCATTTCTAGTCCTTCCAAATTCACTGAAAATGTTAACAACCCAGCAAACCCAAGCTAAGTGGGAAAGGACTGCAGACATTATTTTATTTGGTAAACTCTTTGGAGCCCCTTTCCAATGCTCTGATCATTACAGGCTGGACATTTTTGATACCTGCTTTTGACAGCCTGTGGAGTAAAACTGCACACTCCCCTCCAGTTCAGTATTTGGATAATAATTTTTTTGTTTAGAGTATGAGGAGTGAAGCAGAGTGAGTACATTGTCCTCTTAGATTTATAGTCCAGGAGATAGGTCACAACCCTTAGTCACTTTAAAAATGATCTATACTTCCGAGGCCTGGGGAACAAACATGGAATATATATTGTATTACGCCTCAAGCCACCCTGGGCTGTGAAGGTGGTGCAATAGCATCTCACTGTAGGGTAGGGAGAGCATGAACAGCAGGGATCTCATCTCTGGGAGGCTGATGCTGCTCCAACAGCAGGACCAATAGCTCCAGGTCTCAGGGGCACTGCTGATCCCTTCAGCAACATCCCTGCTCAAAGCAGAGACTTTTACAAGGGTAGGAGACACATCTGTTTCTGTGTGTCTCCTGCAGCAGTGTGGCTACCAGCTAGTGTAATTTCAGTGCCATGGAGAGGGACTAGGAGTTTCACCCATGCAAGATGCTGTGCCACCCTTGGCTGTGGCCACTGCAGAGCATCACTGCCAGCTCTACCACCATGGCATGGCTGGTGCTTCACAAATGAAGCAACTTCACTCCTTAATTTTTTTTTTTATCTGCACAGTCTGCTGCAGTGTGACAGGCTTTGAAATGCCAGAAGTGGAGCTGCAGCCATTCAGTTCAGAGGAATAAATCCACCCTTCCTCTTCCTATTCTGCCTCCAAGTGCTGAAGTCAGGCTTGGGGAAATCTTGCTTCTCTGTGTTCAGACTTCCAGGAGTGACTGAGTGCTGTGCTATGATGGGAAGGTGCCTTTGGGTCCTCCAGATCATGTTCAATCCTCTGGGATTGACAGCATCCCCTGTGTTGAACACGGAGTATCCAGAATCTTCTTCTCCTGCTGAAATGTTTGGGTCTTGCAAGCATCAAGCCCCATCAGACCAGTATATTGTGGGTGCACACAGATAATCTCTGGATTAGTTTCATTTCTTCATCTTGGAAGCAAGGAAAACACCAGTTAAAGCTGGAAATGGAGAGAAAATGAGATTAAAGTTTGGATTTTTTTACCAGTAATTGTTTGTTCCTCTTGTCAGAAGCCCTGAGACACAAGAAGATATTACCAAGAGTCCTGTCCTTGCTAAAGCTGTGCTTATCTTGCGATCTGTATTTTTTTTCCCTATCTCTCTTATCATCCTTTTATCAAAGAGCTTCAAAGAGACCAGCAGAGCTCAGCTCTCATATCCCTTTGTATTCCAGTGGAAGGGTTACATTTGGTTTTCTAGGAATGACAGAAAGATTTAAGGCAGAAATAAACCACTATGGATTTTTTTTTCTTACTCTTCTAAGGTTTGTTTTTTTGCTTTGTTTTTTTTTTTCCTGTATGAAAGGAGTGAAATTATTTGAAGGGCTCAGCATTGTATTTCACTGCTGAAGAAGGTAGTGAACCACCCATCTTTCCTGGTAGTGGGTATGGATTCATGCAGGACACTCCTGAATATCCCATTCTCATCTTTCTGCTTCCAAAACCCAACCCTTAGATGAGATTATCTAATGGAGATTTCTTAACTTGCATCAACACACTTCACCACAACACTGACTGTGTGAACGTTGTAATTACACACACTACTATGCCCAATGACACACACACATACTTTTTTCCTTTCTCCTTCCTTGTCCATTCACACAAACTCCCCTAGCCCCAAGCCATGGCAGAAGATAGAAGAGCTGGTGTTGCCTGTTCTCCATCACCTCATCTTTGTCTTCAACCCCCACCTCTTCAGATGACCCCACTGTTAAACTAGGCTCTATGGGACCAAGATGTCAAGGAGAAGCAATATCTACAGCAGTTACTGTGTTCTTTCTCCTTCTATACTCCTTGTCAGTCCCACCTTGTGCTTGCTTCAGGCACTTGGAGCTCACACTTTGTAAGATGCCCTGCAAGTTTTTATCTCACCTTGCTCAGAAGGACATTTTATTGACTTTAGGCACTCATGTCATAAGCAAAGCATTTGTAAAAATTAAGATATGATCTTGCTGCTGTGTTGTGGGTTACTCCACTTTGCTTTGAAGATTACATGCTGAAAATCATTCCCTGACAGTCACAAAACTGGTGCAGCTTGCAAGGGCTTCCCCAGTCTTAAGCACTGGATGTTGTGCTGGAACACGGCTAAAGCTGGAATGAATTGAAGTGTGCCCATTGTATTGAAATCTCTGTGGCCTGTGGCCTGATGCAATACTAATTTTGAGATGTTCCAGATGCCCTTTAATGGTTAGAGGACTCTTAATGCACTGCAGCTGCTGTATTTTTGAATAACTTGTTGCCAAATTCCTTCATGTGTAAAAGCAAGGGTGCTTATCTGGTGTAATGGGAAAAAAATATTGCAACTGAAAGTATGAACTGAAAGGATTTATGAATCACCATCTACTTTTACTTAAAGCTTGATCATTATCTTCTTCCTTTCTGTGTCTATACACACGTCTCTCTGTACCATATCTCTAAGGCAATCCATGCTCACATTCCTGCAACAAGCAGAATCAAATAAAAGCAGCTGACATCCTTAAAAGCTCCACAACTGGACAGTCCCACTTTTAAATGTGTGGGCAGCCTTTGTGCCCATTTGCCATCATTTCCACTTTCCATCACATTTGGCTTGCTTCAGAGAAAAAGTCTGCTGCCAGGATTTCTGCTGGCTGAAACAAGGGTGAAGTTCTGGCCTGATTAAAATCAATGGCATAGCTCCCAGCAACGAGTAGGAGAGCAGACTGTGATTTGGAGTACTTGGAGGGTGTACACAGAGCAATCACACATAGCAATATAATTGCGGTCATTTGATGGATGCTAAAGTTAGAGACCATCAACCAACAGATAAAAATAACAGTAAGTTCTGCTGATTCCTAGTCCTGTTATTTTAACTGCTGTTGAAGATCAATTTCTTTCCAGCCTTTCAGGATAGGTAAAAGCACATTGCCTCCCATAGTAAAACTTGAGAATTTTGTAGTCTTGGAATAAATACTACCCTCCTAAACCACATTAATGTGTTGGCATCCTTAATATTTTCCACACGTACATGCACGACCTGTTAACATGTTAATGGATTTGTTTGCTTGTCAGGGAAAATTTTGCCCCCCTGCAATGACAGCTTCAAACTCACACTGCAAAAGGGCAGGGCAAGCAGTCACTCAATGGACAAGCACAACACAGTTCTCCCAGCAATAAAGGCTTCGGATTCGAGACGGGTGCCTTGCCACTTTGATCTGCAGCGCTGGTTTAATCATGTTAATGTGCTGTCTAATTATGGTAAACACTGCATATTATTCAAATTAAAAATGTATATTGCTGTTCACGTAGTCAGCCTGCAGACGTTTTCACGCATTAGTGTTTTCTAAGCTGAATGCCCTTTAGTCAGCAGCAGAGGCTGTGTGTTAGCCCGTTAGTTAAAGAGGGAGGTGGGTGATCAAATATAGTGGCCAGATGACTTGGACCATGTTTTTCTTGGCATGTACTTGGGAGTGAAACAGTCTCTCTGAAGCAAAGTTGTCACTGAAAAATCCTGTGTAAGGTGTAAATCTGAAATCAGCCCTGCAGCCTCTCTCATCAATATGAAATCATGCCCAGTGTGGTCTTGGATGCATGAATTTGCCTGCCTTGGGTTGAACCCATCTTAAGAAAAGAGAGATTTTCAGAGTCAGCAGCTTTGGGGATTCAGGCTTTGTTTCCTCCCCTCACAATGGACACCAACTCTTGCTTTCCCAGAAGTTCATCTTGCTTGATGGGCATCATTGGTAGGTGCCAAACTCATAAGTGGGTTTCATCAGAAGCAACAGTCTCTCATTGCAGTGAAAAGCAGCCCCAGTCCTGGTTACTGATCTGGCAAGCCTGTAATAATTTATCCAGGGTATGGCATTAGACATAGAAGTTTCTGAGATGAGCTCAAGGTTAAAAGTATTCCTCTAAATCTTGATCTGCAATTCCTCTTTGTCTGGGATTATCGGGTTTGTGTAGTGGTACTGTGTACTAATGAAAGCATCCATAAATGAACTTGTGATTTAGTGATCTTGTTAATGATAGGACAGGAATTTAACATTAATAATAACAACAATAGTCATAACAATGCCACTCATACTCCTATTGCTAGTATTAATACTATTAGTAATAATGTCATGTTGGCTCTTGGCTGCTATGAGATATCCGATGTGGCTTCTCTTGTAAGAGTAGGATCATTCAAATTATTTCACATGACTATGCGCTGCAAAATGTTTACTTAGATATTTCAGTGCTTTTATTTTTATACCACGTTTGTGGGTTACAGAGGAAGCTGCTGGGCAGAATGAAAGCATAAGAGTACTTGATAGAATTGCTTAAAAAGAGGGCAATCCAGATAAGCTTGGATAATGCAATATATATTAGTAAAGATGAGTGCTTTCTTGGCAGATTTCCTTTTCTTTTTGTTTTCTGTTCAGGAATGGGAATTGTGCATGCACTTAAAATTATGCAATTAAACCTATAAAATTATTTTTCCTTTTATTAGGTATTTATATTTTCTTTTGAGGAGGTTTCTTCTATTTTTTTTTTTTGGAATGTGAATGTGGGTCCTTAGACATGTGTGCTTAGCATGCTCTTTTATTCTTTAGATTGCCTCCCTACTCTTTGTTCACCAAAGTCTAAGATGGAAAATTACAGAGGAAAGGACTTCTGTGCCTTGGAATTTAATTATTTTAGGGAACAGGAAGAGTTCCTTGAGACAAATTGTATTATGATTCAACTGTCCCAGGTTGTTTCTTTGTTTGTTTGCTTTCCCTGTTTGATTTGTTTCAGTTTGTGGGAATTGTTCCCAGTCATCAATGCCATGTAGAAATAGATAGGAGGAGCTGGAGAAAGATAGATTTTCAGGTTGTGAGTGCTGCATTTCTGGAAGATTTTTTGGACAATTTGGTGTAATGGATGGTGTCCTTGACCATGTCAGGGGATGGAACTGGATCCACCAGTCCACCAGTTGGAAGGGTAAGGTCCCTTCCAACCCAAGAGGTTCTATGGTTCTATAGTTCTTTGTACTCATTAATTCTTTGTATTAATAAATAGCTCAGTAATTATCCTCTACTGATTTCAAAATGACTTGAACTGTGCATTTTGTGTAGGTGAATGTAACAAAATGGCTCTTCTTGAGTTTATATGTTGGAAACTCTGCCAGCAGTCATGTGTAAGTAGTGATGCCTTGGCTGGATGAGCATACAGGTTTGTATAAAATGAGCTTCAGGAAAAAAAACTCTCTAGGTGCTTTTACATTATGATTTGTTACAGAAAACCCTCATCAGACCACATAACTCCCAAGAAACCTATTGGTTACTGTGTTTATGTTGTTCTTTAATTTTAAAGATACTGATATTTATAAATTGATTATTTGATCAAACTTTACAAACGTGTTTTAACAGACTTGGCCACAAGTAGTAGAGGAGAAATTTAGGATTAAATGGCACAAGAGAAGGGATGGGTGGTGTTCTGATCTTCAGAAAATAAGACAAAATCTGCTGCTTAAACAAATAAATTAAAGAGCTGTGATGAAATAATTTCATGCTGGATATAGCTTTTGTTCAGAGCAGAGGGAAGAAATTTGCTGGAGGCACTTTGCAGAGCAAGTGAGATACAGCATCCTAGTGGATGTGTGGTAAAGGGTGGGGAAAAGCATCAGTTCATCTGCTCCCACCCTGGGCTGTACAGGGCTAATTCCTTTGCTATATTTCCCCAGGGAAAGGGAAAAGAGGCAGTTATCCTACCTTGTGTCTCATTCACCTTGTTGCAGCCCCACTTCAAATCACTGCGTTCAGCCCACTGCAATTTTAGAGAAAAGCATGAGTTCAGGGAGTTTTTTTATCCTTCTCACTTTTGATCATTGTCTTGGCAAGCGGTAACAAAACAGTCACTGAAAGGAAGTTTAGGGGATGCCAGCAGGATCAGAGAATCACCCAATAAATGCCACCTGCCAGATCAGGTTGCTGCAGGTCCCACCCCATCTGACACTGATGCCTCCCTCCATCACTTTGCCAGTCTCTGTCTCCATGTTCCCTTCCCCATCCTTCCCCTGCTCAGTGCCAGATCTGTGGTTGAGCTGGTGCTTTGTGGCTGGGATGCTGCTCAAGGGACTGTGCTGGGCTGTGTTCTGCCCAGAATCCTCTGGCCATTGATCAGGACAGAAAGCAGGTGCCCTGTGCTCCAGAAAAGAGCAGCTGCCTTTTTCTCCAAGGTCCCTGGCTGTGGAAGGGGCTGTAAATTTGGCCCATCTCCTGGAGCAGGAGGCTGGATGCTTGGTCACACTTCAGTGCCTGGTAGAGTGCCAAGGTCCTGTTTGATCATGGAGCACTTTTTACACTGGACATGGCTAAGAAGTTTCCATGACCACATAAACAGGCTCATGGGATTTGGGTCTTCCCTTTTCCCCACCTCTGACCCAGGTGTGGGGCCAGCTGGCTTAATCCACACCAGAGCCAGAAGACAGAGGACACCAGCGCTGCAAGAGGCACCTGAACATGAGCAAAAACTAAAGCATTTCAGGTCATATCAGTTTCCATCACATTTCTGAAATTCCAGGGTGGCTCGATGTGCTTGTTGGGCCTCATCTGTGCTGAGATCCTATAGCCATGGCCCCTCCATATCTAGGGAGGAAAAGCTGATGGATTCATTCACTGAAGTCCTTAACTGGCTCCCAGCAGCAGAGACTGCAGCTGGCTGCACCCACTTGAAAACTTGCTACACTTGAGGATTTTATAATAATCCTTAAAAAATCTCTAAGTCTCAGATCATGACCCAGTTGCAAAGATACATTTTTAGGAGGGCTCTCACCCATGGAATGACATTTGTCCTTTCTTGGATGCACATTTTTGGAAAGCAGAAGGAGAAGTGGGACCTAGAAGGTGTCATTCATGGTAGCTAAGCTTTGTTTTTTTCAGGAGTCTGTTTAGGATTGATTGTATGCCTTTTTGGAAGCAAACCCATTAAAATGGAGATACTGAGCAATGAGGATGGGGTGATGGGTGTGTACCCACCTTGGCATGTAGGCTTAGAAACTAGGGGTAAAATTCATCTGTAAAGATGAATCATGAGTGTGGTTCAAACAGAGGAGAGAGGGAATGTGGGTGAAAGCACTTGTCCTGCTTTGGCCCTGCCACCAACACTGCAACTGAAGTCTTCGTTCCACCTTGAGTATAGTGTTGGATAAAACAAGCAAGCATACAAACAAACAAAACCAAAAAAAAAAGCCTGAAATATGAGCTTTGTGATGATGGAAACTGATAGCATCTTACAGTGAAGGAAAGGGGAGGAGGGCAAGGTCAGTGCAAACTTGCTCGGGTCAGATTTCTGGATGAACCACTAGTTCACCACCTCCTTGGGGTCCTTGTTAGAGAAAACTATCTCAGTGCATTTGTTTTTATTATCTTGTCTCTGTGGGGATGTGAACGGTTTGATTTGGTTTCCTGAGTTGGTGTCCTTGAAAAAATATATAGGAAATTCAGCCTAAACCATTAAGAATTAGGGAGGAAAAGCAATGACCAAAGACCAAGCAGGGACATGGGGTAAAGACAAATCTAGAAGAGACAGTGAGTTCATAGAGGGGATGAGTGAGACCCTGGGTGTATTTTGCATCCAAGTACAAGGATGCAGGCAGAATTTGGGCTGGAGGTGGATCCACAAAGTGCCCTGACAGCCCCCTGCAAGGGCTGGAGGACTCTGTGGGGACCCCAGGGCAGGAGCTGGAGGGCTCCAAGCTCCCCACTCACCCTCTCTGAGGTTTTACTCTCAGTCTGGGCCCTGTGTGTGGGGGGAGAGAGAAGCCACTCCATAGGAGACAGCCCCTTCAGACGGTGCCTGGGCCTCTGGAATAATAGATGGTGTTTTTACAACCTCTCAGAGCCTGTTCCTGGGTAGATGGTGAAAGGCAATACCTCAGGACCACTGGGTTACAGGAGGTTGTAAAACTGCTCCTCTCCATATATATATTTTTTTTGACAATGCTTTCACTGAGGACTGTTTCCTCTTTTTTTTTTTAATTCTTTTTTTTTAAATTTATATTTTATTGCCGTGGCAATCAATCAGTCTTTTTTTTTTTTATTTTTTTGTCCCTCTCATCCTCCCTTTTTCACTTTGACCTATCAAACTGTAAGTCTTATTTCAAGCTGACATGGAGGCATTAAATGAGTGACTGGGCCACCAATTTAAGGGAATTGATGATCTTTGGGGCTTACACTCTCATGGGTCAAATGATAATGTTGTCCTTCAGGTTAAATTCATACGTTACATAGGGAATACCAGGAGCTTAAACTCTACCCAGGGCCAGAAGGATGCAGACAAAGTTTGGTCATAAACAATCGTTTAAAAATTGCTTTTGAAGAGGACAATTCAGAGATGTATAATTTTAATTTGTTTCTTTTTGTTGTGTGTTTTTCCTCCTCTAAATTTCTGTGCTACCCTGCAGGCAGCCATTCTCTGTGTTCTGTAAACTTTTAAGTAAAAATGTTTGTCTTACAGTAGACAGAGATAGATATGGAGATAGAGATCCAGATGGAGTGAGAGATAGAAATACAGATAGAGATGGAATAGTATAGGCATAGATACAGATGTGATTATAAATAATTGATATACAGATAAATATATAATTGCATATATAGCTAAAGATACTTGTATCCATTTTATTGTGTCCCAGACCATGGGCACAACCAGAAGCCAAAGGCATGAGGTTCACAGGGCTTAGAGTCTGATTTATTGGCACACCAGAGCAAGGCCTACAGCCGATGTCATTATACTAATTATTAATTACATTTGCTGCCTCCTCTGTTTATTGTAGACTCTTTTCTGCCCCATCACGTTCTCTCTATGTAAATCTTTCCAATCCATTGCTATCTCCTCTTCCCTTAGCCTTGCAGTCCTGCTGCTACATACCAATGACCAATTACATTTTGCTCAAAATCAAAGCTACTGAATAAAGTGGGAAGAAATTACTAGCCCATCCCATATTTTTTGTTCTGGTTTGCATTCTCTGTGGAATCATAAAAAAAAGCATTGATAATGGATATTTATTCCTCTCTGCACCCATGACAAATGAGATTGACATTTTGGGTCCTTAGCTGCTAATGGTTGCAAAATGGTTTAAAACCTACTGGGTCCATTCAGAAGAAAGCCTGCAGTTGCTTCTATGGTCATAGATTTTGATAAATACGTTTTTTTTTTCTTTGGGGGAGATTCTAGCAATCCCACAGACTTAAAAAAAAATAGAACAAAACAGAACAGAAACCACATTAAATTTTGGCTCATACATGTAAGTAGGAGTTGTTTGTTGTGTGAGAGAGGAGAGGAAAGAGCACTGATAACTATGTGTTTACATTCACTTCTCCACTTCATCCTCTAGTAGGTTAGAGGAACACGGGACTGCTGGCTCAGGACAATGAAACGTGGTTTCTGCCATGGCTGCACAGAGCAGAGCAATGCCAGTGGGATTTTGGGTTGATCCCTTGCAGTTGTTTTTATGAGGCAAGGATGAGCTGCACACGGGAGGTGGGGTTAGAGAGAGTTTGGCTGATCTCCAGTGGTATTTTAGCTGAATTTACATCTAAATCTAAGTCAAAGATGGGGACTTAGTTGCGTGCTTGGCCATACAAAAAAGAGACAACTCTCACCTCAGTGCAAAGAACTTAGGTCATGTCTCTCATTCAAGAAAACATTGAATTGCTTGGGCTTTATTGCAGTGATAATACTGAGACACATACTTAACAGGTAGTATTCAAGTGGAAAAAAAAAAAGACATCTGTGGAAACTATAAACCCATATTGCTTTCAAATATGTGGCTTGACATCATTTGCAGTGGCCTCACATTCAAGACCAGCGAGAGGTCTGGAAAGAGGACACCAGATAAGCATTGCTGCCCCAGACAGGCTGGGGAGGTTTTGTCTCTCAACTCAAAGTATGTGCCTGTCATTTATCAGTCCTCCTTTCAGGACCCAGCAGGGACAAATTCCTCACACTGGCACCCCTGGGAGCTCCTATCCCTGAAGCTGAGCCCACTGTGCAATTGTTTGAAGGGGATGAGAGGCTGCCAGCTTCCAGGATTTCCCAGTGGCACCTCTCACTGGGAAGGTTTCATCAAGCAGTGGGGCAGCAAAAGGATGCATCTCACTTTTCATACCTAGTACTTTGCAATATTTAAACTGGAAAGACCATACTATAAATTCAGGGATACGTGAAGGAAAAAAAAACAAACAAAAAAAACTAAAGTAATTGGCAGATTACACACCCAATGTTTTGAGCAAGGACATGAACAGTTCTATGTCTATGACATTTTAGGGAGCTTAAATATAATTTCTTCCCCCCAGGCTTCTGAGTCATCTTTGCAGAGTTCAGAAATCAAGAGCTAACTATTTTCTCTGAAAACAGTTCAGTTTCCCAGTCTTTACATGTTCAGGCTGCAGATACCAATGAATTATTTGTGAAGGTCATGTTGAATTTGTAGGACACCATTAACAGTTGCCTTCAAGGGAAGCAAGCCTTCTGTCAGGAAATTTCTTTGAGAAATTGATTATTACTGCTATTATTTTTGTGGGATGTGTCATTCAGTGATGCTGGGTGAGTGCTGGGTTGGTGGGTTGGATGTTTGTGTTGGATGTTTCACCTTTGGCAATTACCAGCTTTGCATTAGGAGACCTTCAGTGTGGACACATCTGACAAGGAAATACATCTAATATTTCCCAACAGCATTTTACAGTTGTTTCAAATAAATAAATGAGGGCTTCTCTTCCCCAGATCCTGTTGAGGTAGTCAGCAGCTTGCAGCAGGTAGATAGATTGCTACCTACACAGAAATGACAAGTATCCTCCAGGCCCAGGAGAGGGAGATCACTTCCAGCAAGGACGCTGAGAGTTTATGAGCTACCAAGGAATAAATATTCAACACAGAGTTCTCCCAGATGTAACTGACATGAGGGGTTTTTGCCTCAATTTAAGAATAAGAAAAGAAAGAATCTTGCTGATTATTATGTTTTGTTTTCTGTCTTATTAAGGTTTAAATGTAACTTCTTTTAAACATCAGTGAGTTGTTTATTTAACTTTGAATTATCATGTCATAGAAACCTACCTTTCATTTTCAGGCAGAAGCCTCAAAACTCAGAACCTTGATTAATAAAATATGAAGAGTTTATGCTATCTGTTTCTCCTGGTTTGAAGGAACAATTTTTCTGCTACTGAGAAGACAGGTAGTATTACTAAGAAAAATAGATCTTTTTTTCTCTCTCTCTCTGCTCAGGCATTGGACTAGGGAGTGAGATATGTGGGCAGAAATTTCAACTCTTCCAGAGACTTTCTGGCTGATGTTGGCTGGATTAAAAAGACATAACTGTCCACATCCTGAAGTCATCTGATATTTGAGAGAATCACTCACAGCTTTCTAGGAGAATTCTGGAGATGCTGATTTGTTCTCTAGAAATGGAGTCTGGAATCAGGTGACACTTGGATGTCTAAAGTAGATAAAAGAAACCCTTCTCTTCATCCTTCTCTTCAGAATTATGTCCATCTCCAGATTCCCTCAGTTAAATGGGCATAGCAATCTCTTTTTTACCCATGCTTCTGGAACTGCCTTGGGGCTTTGCTGCCTCAGCAAATGCTGCCCAGTGCAATGCTGATTGTGGCACGGGCCATGAGTTCTCACTTGTGTTTCAGATTATACCAGTAACAACAACAACAACAACAACAAAATAGTAATTATAATAATAATTATAAATTTTTAAGTCATTAATGGGAGTTTGTTGCATGTAATAGGTGTATGTCAACCTTGTCCACGGCAAGGAGAGGCGAGTGGCAGGAGATGATCTTTAGGGTCCATTTCAAACCAAGCCTTTCTGTGATTCTGTATTTTGCATCTCTATGAAACATGTGCTACGTACAGTGCTAAAATAACACAGCCTGAACATCCGTTTCAATGAGTTTCGTGCCCGAAATGCGAATTATAAAGTGAATGTGAACATCTAATCAAAACTAGGCATTAACATGGCATCCTGTGGTATTTGAGAACTATGAAGACAGGATGCCTGCATGGATGTACAAACATAAGGCACAGTGGCATGACACATAAAAATTAAGTACGTTTTTTGATTCTGATGTATAAGGTGTTATATCAGAGGTTATACAAACCTCCTTCTGCTCTTGGAAAGACAAACACAGTTTTGTTTTTACATGAAGTTCAAGATCTTCAAGCAAATGAAAGTCTCCAGAAAGTGTGAATTTAAGGCAACAAACTCAATCACAATGACAGCATAACAAGAAGCTAGAAGTTCTGCACAAACCTAAAGTTTGGGCCTGAAAATGCAAAACAACACAAAGAAAAACCTTTCCACTCACTTTTCCGTGGCAAAGGGAGAATAGGGGACATGCAAAGCATTTGTTTTTAATTTGTTTGTTTGTTTTGGACTCGTCCTAATCAAGGGCTTTTCCTAGCTGTTCCCTTCCTCCCCCGCCTCCCCAGACCTTCCAGACTCCCTTGTGCTTCTCTCCTGTTTCCTTTTATTTATTGAATTTTTGAAAAGAACCGAAGGGGGTCCCCAACATCCCATCGCCTTGGAGAGCTTGTTTCCCTACAGGGCTGCAGATGCTGGGCAGAAAGGGCTGGAACAGGCAGCAGAGAGGCAAGGAGAGTGTTATCAATCATTCAGCATGTTAAAAGAGAAGAAGGAGCAAGAAAAAGAGGGAGAGAGAAGGCGGGAAGCAGGATGGGGGGAAAGAGCCTGGGCTGAATTGGAGGAATTTCCTCCCCCCGGTTGCTGAAGGGAGGTTTTTTGGACATCTGCCCAGACACATGCCGAGTCAAAGAAGCGGGATAAATTCTGGAAGAATGAATGGAGGGAGAGGAGGGGTCAGGAGGACAGAGGGGAGCGTGGGCTATGGGGGGTGATGGCAGCTACACGGACAAAGGAGGTCTGTGGGGAAAGGCTGCAACAGCAGCATGCATGTGTGTGTGTTTGTGTGTGTGTGTGTCTTTTTTCTTTTCTTCTTGTGCCTGCTGGATGTTTGAAGCATTCATTTATTCTAGGGCACTGCATATAGCAGTGAGACCTTTTGGTTTTATGGTAACATGCAGCTTGTAGTCTCCTGGATCTTCTTCTGTATTGCTTGGGACAGACCAGGTGCAGGAGCAAATAGGATCTATAACCAGTCAGGCTGCATCAGAGTTGATAAACACATTTTGAAGAGCAAAGGCAATATGATTGTTTGAGCAAAACTCGTGTCAGGCTCTCTCCATCTTCTGATATCTCCTGGCAAGGAAGTGCAATCTGAAGGATGCACTGAGCTGGGCAATTTCTGCCTGTGAGTAAGGGCATAGATGGGCAAACTGAATGGTCATCTTGGACAACTCAGGTGAAAAGGTCAAATAAATCATTCTCTGTAGCAGACCTGGGATGTGTAGGTCGTGCTCTGGGCAGCTTGTTCCCATGCCTTCTCCATCCCTGAGGTTCCAGGAGGTCAGTCCCTTGGCTCTCTCAGTTTAGCAGTTCATCCAAAAGAACTCTGGATTTGTTGGAGAGCGGATGTGGGTTAGGACCTGCTCAGATCACTCAGATAGAGAGATAGCCAACAAAACTGGGCTGGCAGCAATTCCTGTCCAGAAAAGCCATCTGGACATGGATTGGTAACATTAACTCCTTCCTGATGTCTGATTCAGCCAAAAAAATATTGTCTGTCCATCCTCTCAGGTCTCTGTTAACCTTAAGAACTATGAATCTGGGAATGACTCTGAATTTGCTGAAGTGTCTGTGTGACATCTTATGTACCCCAGGTAGACAGTCATCAGGTATTTCTTTGAATGTCCTTCCAGTCAATGGCTCTGGTTACAAGCCAGTTTAATGAATCCTACCCAAAAGAAAATCTCAGCTCTTGAAGCAGCTTCTTGCTGTGTTTGAATCTTGCTCTGATTGTGCCACTCTTTTCCTGTGCTATTTTGATAATTTTCTGATTTTTTTTTAAACTTTTTGAGTTCTCTATTGTACTCATATGGGGTGACCAAATCTTATACAGAGCTTGCATTATTAGGGCCACCTAGAGAACTGAGGGGTAAAGCTTCTGTCAGCTCAGAACGTGCACCCATAAAGCTGTTTTGTTTCAGCTGCTGATGAAAAAACTTGTTACTAATGTGAGAAAGAATGTAATATTTAAGCCAGATCACTTTTCTGTCATAACACATAATTATGCAACAGTAAATGAGACCTCCCAACGTGAAGAATTCATAGAATCATAAAATCATAGAATATCCCAAGTTGAAAGAGATCCACAACAATCATCAAAGTCCAACTCCTGGCCCTGCACAGAACAACCTCCAGAGTCACAGCCATGTGTCTGAGAGCATTGTCCGAATGCTTCTTGAACTCTTTAAGGCTTGGGGCTGTAACCACTGCCCTGGGGAGGCTGTTCCAGGGCCAAACCACCCTCTGGGAGAGGAACCTTTTCCTGATGCTCACCCTAAACCTCCCCTGACACAAATTCATGCCATTTTCCTGTGTCCTGGTAACCAGGGAGAAGAGTGTCTGCCCCTCCTCTTGTGAGGAAGCTGCAGACTGACTGAATAGGCCTGGGAAATTCACCTGAGTTACTGATCTTACACAGCAGAATCTTAGAATCGTGGAACAGTTTGAGTTGGAAGTGACTTTATAAAACATCCAGTTTAAACTTCTGCACTGTAGTCTGGGATGCCACCCACTAGGTCGAGTTGCTCAGGGCCCCAGGAGTGTAAGCCCATCCTCTCTATCATCACATTACTGTGACACAATAACAGTGACATTCACTAGTGCCACTGCAATTTCTGAAACTATAAGTCTTTGGTAAATGAATGGACTAATTAACTCATTGAAAGTCCAAATTACCTGGAAGCTGCTTTCGATCAGATCCTAAACTGAAGGTTGATCTGCTGTGATGGCTCTGGTCAGCATTTTGTCACCCATATGTTCATCACATTGTCTACTCTCTTTTGGTCCAAAAAATGCTCTGATCATCTGCTACCAATGCTTTCTAGAGGCAGCAGCCACTACAAGGCTGTTTAAGATAAAAATTCTCACCTGATATTTTAGCAAATAGAATACTCAAAAGTAAGCTTGATCCATTTGTTATAATCATTGCCATTGTCATCCTCGCACTGTTAACTGAAAATATTTCTGTTGGTATAACTGTAGTTAAATTGGCTTGGTAGAAAGTATCTTTCTTACCACCTCAAGAAGGAAATAAACAGAGAGGTATCCCTGGAGCAGTTTCAAATATAACATTTTGATCACTCACACAGAACAAACATTGGTATAATTCATTCCTGGGTTAGTTGTTCTAGCCCCTAAGATAAGCACAAAGGAGATAAGCATGAAAAGGAAACATGAACAAACAGGGCTTGTGTCTAGAATTATCATTATAATAATTTTGTTTTGGGATGCAGTGGCTTTAAAAGAAGCAGTGGATGGCAATACTTACATTACACTGCACTTAGCCTATGTTGAAGCTTGCACAAGTATATTATTCAGTTGTTTCATTTATCTTTAGTGTAACAATTATTCTTGCTTATAAAATATCCAATTAATATTTTTTTTTTTTTTTGCACAACTGAAATGCTGTTGACCTGCAAATACAAAATCAGAGCTTTCAAAAAGTCTCCAGCTGTTGTGTCATTGAGAATTTTGAGGATCCAGACAGGCCTTTTTTTTTTTACTTTATTACGTTTGTGAGTAAAATCATGTTGTTGAGGGACAATTTGCATTAAAACACAGTCAGGGATGGCACCAACTGAGCAACCTGGTCTAGTGGAAGGTGTCCCTGCCCATGGCAGTGTGTTAGAACAAAGTGAGCTTTGAGGTTCCCTTCCAACCTAAGCCATTCTAGGATTCTATGACTTGTATGTCAATGTTAATGGTGGAGCATTCTTCCTTGGTGTTGTGCTTGCTGTTTTGCTTAGAGGTGGCACTCAGAGCCTGGTTCCTCCTGCTGTCACAGTCCCAGTGAGCATGGTTTTAAAATCTGGATTTATTTTTATTTTGAGTGGAGTGAGAGAAGGCTTGCTCCCTTGGTGTTGGAGCTGCCCAAGTTGAAGGTAGGGAAGCACCCTGTGGCTTGCAGAGCTGTGCTGTACCACCTGCTGCAACCTGGGAGAGGACTTCAGCCTCCAGACTTGCAAACTTGGCTTCATATTCACTTCAATGTGATAGTTAGAAATAAAAGAGAAAGAAGGGAATTCAGAAAAGTCAACTTAGCTGTATACAAATCATTTACAATAGCTGTCAGTCTTCAAAGTTCTACTTTGAACTAGAATGTTCTTAACATGTAACACTTGAAGTCCTGGTCTGTATAACTCAGTACAGATTTTTATGCCAGGACAACACCCCATGTTTTATCAGTGTAATATAACAATAGTAAGTCATGTGACACCTAGATTACACCCAGTTCTGAGAATTAGGACACCTTTAGATATAATTTTTTCCCCTTTCTCTTACATAACTGAAGTCTAGAAGCTTTGTTACTTCAGTATAATGTTGTCCACGTAGTAAAAGCAGTGTAACTTCATGGTAACTAATCCCTACCCATGTAAGTTTAAGGCAGAGATGACCAACTATTGTCCCAAGGCCATGCTAGGACAACAGCATGTTGTTTATCTGTTGCCAAAGAGTTTTGGTGATCAGTGAATCCATCCACCAAGGATATTGTGGGAGAGGTGTGCAAGGCACATATGTAACTATAGATCCAGGTTGCATCTGTTTAAGGTTTACTGCTTCATCACAGATCTATGTATACTAATCTGGATAAAAATGATAATCGGGATAAAAATGACCCTCTAAAAACCAAAATTTGTCACCCTGCCAGAGCATTGTCCCAATGTATCTTCTCTGTACAGTCCTTGAGTACTGATTCTTGAGTGGAGCTCAGTGTTTCAGAGCAAAATGATGCTATAATCATAAATGTGTATATTATTTTTCTTCTATATTTTCATAGTGGGTGATTTTTGTCTCACAAAGTAAGTATCCAGCTCTGTGTAAATAAATAGATATTACAGATATTATAGATCACTCCCACAGTGCCAAAACATACACACAATCTTGCTGGCTCTTTTTCTGTTGATATTTGGCTCAGTGACTGAGACCCAACCCCATGTTTACCAGCTACTACTGATATTTAGCCCAGATATGGGTTCTTGGTGTAAAGAACTGTCTGTCTTCTTTACCCAGCCAGGAGATTGACCTGTCAGCTCAGAGATTGGGGTTGACAGTGCCTTTTGTTGAGCTCTGATTACAACAGTGCTGGCAAAGCCACCGTTGTGGTTGGCACTTGTTGGTCTCTGATTTTCTCCACAGCTCTGTACACTGAAATGAAAAACATCTGGTCAGCTCACATGCTCTGTTTAGGCTGGTTACACAAATGCATGAGATTATGCAACCCAGACCTGTGATCCTATTTCTCCCTCTTCTGAAGTATTTAATATTTTGTCTTTAATCACTTTGGACAGCCAGCTGGCTGGTTTCCAGGTGGCCTTCCTCCCTACTTGACCATCAGCACAGGTCAGCCTGCTGCCACCTCACTGTTCTGCAAGGATGCCTTGTGTCCTCCCTGCTTCCCTTCCTGAGCACAGCTTCTGCCAACAGCCCAGCTGTGGGAGCTGGTGGAGATCCTGAAGTGCAAGGAGCTTGTTCAGGCAGTGTGTTCAGCTTGCTGGCTGCTTGGGTTCCTCCTATCTGACAGTGTGGGCCTCCCAGCAGGCAGGGCAGAACTGATAACCCCCAGCCCCCAGCTCCAGGAAAGGCTGCCTGCTCCCTGACTCTGGCAGGAGGTGATGCACCTGGGGAAAGGAGTGTGGTGGATCGCGACAGAAGAAGCTCAAAACAGGATTTCTGATGGATTTGCCCTTATCGTCCTCTTTGATGATGAATGGCTCAAACATGCATTTCACCAGGCTGTCTCTTCAGCTCCTGAGTGAGGAGGTTTCCTGTGCAGAGGGTTTATGAAAAGCCCAACACTGGAAATGGCAGTGCTGTCCAACTGGCTTCCAACCAGGCTCATGGCAGCTGAAAATCAAGTTTAGTAGCTCAAGCTCAGTAAGTTCAGCTTTTAATTAAAATACATAATTTAATGTTAGAGACCTCATTCTCCAAGAAGGGTACCATTATAAATGCCCACATCCGACCTGGATTGCTGAAAGCTGGCATAGTGCCTCTGTTACGTTAGAGATAGCAAACCCAATCTGACTTATTGCTGTAACCATTTGCCAAGCAGGCAGAGGCACTGTGTTTATCCCAGATACAAAAAGCAGTCATTGGAGTTGACTCATTTTTCATGTAAGGTGACCAATACCCCAGTGTGACCACAGGGAGAGCTGTGGATTCTGAGCCCCCACAGTGCCACATCAAATCATGGCCAGGCTGCCTGCAGAGAGCTGAGGTGGTCTGCAGGCTGTCCCAAACTCTGTCTCTAGAGGCTCCCCCAAATTGCTGCCACTGTCTATGGCATCTGATCAGAATTTCTCCTTCTTTGTATATGTATCTTTCTATATTTTCACATGAATAAAAAGCAGGTAAATGAACAGGAAATAATTAGTGCCCTTTAGGAGCCTACACTGATTTTTTTTTCCACTGTCCAGTTTGTGACTCCTTTATAAGTGTTTCCTCTTTATCCAGCGGTAGACTTTGCTATAATACTGGGCTTCACCAGCTGAGATTGAGGAATGGTTTCTTTAATTTGCTTGGAAGTGGTCCAGCCTTTGGAGTCTGGATAGCTCTGGCTCATATCTTAATAATTTTCATGCCTTTGCATGAATTTTTAAAATAGGAAATACCCTGGTGAGCCCCTGGATCTTACTCTCTTGGCTGGCAGCTTCCCGTCTCCATTAAGGCAGCCAAAGAAATCTCATTCTCCAAAACCACAAGAACCTCCTCTTCCACACAGGGAGGGGAGCCTGGGTTTTAGCTGGGAGATGCATGCACAGACGTGTGTGCAGACGTGCAGGCACGCACTGCTTGATTCACTAGTCCTCTCGTCCCCCTTTCACCTATTAGTGTCCTCTGAAGGATCAGGTTACCTTGCCAGTGGAAATATATGAGCTCGTTGTGTGATATAGCATAACTGCAACAGCAGATCATATAATTTTCCCCCGAAGGCTTGTTGCAGACTATGTCGAGTCATTTGTATTTATGACAGCTTGGGGGTGATTTAGTACGACCTCACTTTGATAAAAGCCATTTAGAGCTCATAAATATGGGTGACACACTGCCTTCTCGGCTGGGATTTTAAATGGAGAGCTGCATTTGCATTCCCATTGAGCTTTTATTGTTTAGGGGGTAAGGATGGGAACGGATGAGGTGAAACAGGAAAGAGAATGAGTGTGCAAAAAGCAAAAGGGCCCTTGAGGAACGCAGGGTGCTGCCGTGCTTAGAGTAGCCCTAGCTTGAACCACCCATAGTGACCTTTCCCTCCCCACATCTCCTCCTGGGCACAAGGAAATTTGAAGTTCTGCTCATGCCAAACTGGTCAGTAGGAGGGAGAAGGGGATTCTTAGGTTTGGGGGCAACATGGATTTAACACTGAGTTTTCATAATAAATAAATAAGTCTTCTGCCTGTCAGCAGGTTATCTTTTATCTTGGTTCCTGCTGTTGTGTGCTGTAATTTTTACTTAATTTCAAGGAGCCATTTACCAACTATATTTATATTCTGTGCCCAGATTTATAAGGAAGTTGACAATTTATGGCCAACAATAAAAGATACTTAAGCCAAACATAGAGTTGTCAGATTTTATGCACTAGGCTCAAATTCATCATTAATGGAAGCAAGTAGGAAGATTGTTCCTGAAAATTATTCCTTTTTTTCCTATAATTTGTGATGCCCAAAGGAATGTAAGCATCACAACCCACTGAATTTCTCACAGAGGTGAAGATCTTATTTTATAAAAGAGGACTTAAAAGATGAAGAAGTTTTCATCCTTGTAGTCACTGGCAGAGGCAGGATCTCAGCCTAGGTGGGTATTTTGACCATCAAAATACATTTGCTCCTTGAAGCCATGAATTGTCCTGTTCTCTGGTTTCCCTTTCTGCAGTGCAGGTCAGTAGGAATACTGGAACGTGCTCGTGGTGGCTGGAGATTGATCTAACACAGTCTTGGTTAGTCCTTAATGGTGATTACTCACTGGAGGTAGATGAGGACCATGATACTCAGTTTTCTGTGTAAAGCTATCCTGTTCATGCCCTTGATGCTTAGGGCTGAGAGTTACTGAGTTAAACTAACCCAAATCTCTTTAGGCGTAACATATATATAGCTCTTTTCAGAGCTTTATATGTGCAAACACTTTAGATTTTGGTTTAAAAGCCTGAACAATGTCACTGCTGAAGATTACCTCTGAAATTTATTTTAGCATATACCTGTACATTTGAAATATATCAGAAAGATTTAAGCTGCTCAATTTTTAAGCTCTCTTTAAGCTCTTTGGAGTGTTCTTTATGAATTATAGGGATTTTTTTGAACATTATTTTTATTTTTGATGTCTAACAGGATAAAGCTGTCACAAAAGCAAAATAAATCTTGCCCGCCTTTCAAATCATTCTTATGGTGCAATATATCATTAGAATAATATTCCCAATTATTTAATTTTATCCATAAACTAATCAATTAACTGTGTTGAAATTATTGTTGTCCTCTGGACTGGATAATGTTTACAGGTTGCACCTGCCAGTTCAGTTTGATGTTCACAGCAGCAAGCCTAATGCTTCCCTTTAACCATTTTATTACTAAAAAATATTTGTATCACAACTTGATTATGTATATATAGGCTTAAGGAGCCTTCAGAATTGCTTGTGGGTGATGATGGGCCAGCACTACCCAGGCATTGATTCAGAGGTGGGGCTGAATATAAAGAAAAGTGCTGAGGGTGCAGCCTGGTTCTGGTTTAGCCTCTGCTGGCCATGGCACAGCCTCACTTCTGTCCCCTGCTGCTCCCATCACTGGGGGCTCCCACCTAAAACCTAGGCAACAGAATCCAGAGGAATTAAAAGGCAGTGTGCTTTTCATTAAGCAAATGAAAAGAAAATCACAGTGCCTGCCCTGAAGATTGTACACTGTAATCAATGGCAGCATTAATGTGGAACTTCAGTGCACTCTGAGGAACAGTAAAACATGCATGATGGGACCCTGAAGATGAGACAACCAGTAAACTACTTACTCTGCTTCAGCTTCATTAGCCATTAAAGCAGGATAATGGCACTTACCTTACCTCGACAGAGATTAGTTAGTTATCTCTAGCACAAAGTTATGGAGGGAAAAAAAGGGGTAAAGGACAAAAAAAAAAATCCCTCAGATTCTTGCCTTAGTGATGCTGGCAGCGGGTGAGGGTGGGATCTGGGTCGTGCCACATGGTTCTGGTGGCTAGCCTGGTTCTGGAGGGCAGGGATGCTCATGCATGGGCTCTTGATCTGCAAGAGCAGCATTCTTGGCCTGTGCAAGCCCTGGGCTGCACCAGCACATGCCTTCAATTGTGCTTTAAAATTCTTTTGGGTCCCTTCAATGCAGGACAAGCCATGACTCTACAATTCTCAACAGGAGGGAAGGGAAACAGTTGATTTGTCCAGCCTGACCTTTCACATTTGGGGCTCAAGTATGGAGCAGCTCCCAAGTGGGCCTGTTCAGAGACCATTGAAGACCACCCTGCAGACATTTGGCTGCTCTGCCTGGAGCCCCACGTGGCTGAAACCTCTCTTGTCAATATGTGCCATGGGACCTCTCCAAGGATAACAAAACAGAGGCAAGGAGCAGAAGTGACACTGGCGTCTGGGCAGGGCTGTGCAACACCTGCCCACACCATGCCTGGTGTGAGCCACTGCCATTTAACTTTATAAACATTTTTATTAAAAGTAGTTCCTGGAGCAAACAGACCTCGCAGTGTGGTTTTTTTTCATTAAATGAGCTTGATTTGGTCTCTGCTGACTCAAAAAGCCAATCAACAAGCCCCCTGAATCTTTGATCCATTTTTCTATTTTGCTGTTCTCTAAAGACTCAATTTCCTCTCCTGTCATGCTTTTGAGAGGGGGGAAATACAGACTAGTCCCCCAGTTATAATACAATTATTTAGTGCAAGGGATTTTTTTTTTTCACTTGAATAAATTAGTTGTTAATTAAAGCTTTTTGATGTAGTGCGAAAGGAGTTATATTTGATACTAACAGCTGTATGCTGTTTGATTTATAGTCCTTTGGGGTGTTGGTTACAGCCACCCATTTCTCCCCCTTCCCCCACAAAACACACACACACACACACACACACACACACACACATATTCACTTCAAAGACCATTAAGTGGTACTGTGTTTTCAAATAGAAGGAGAATATTTTTGCTGTTGTTTCCCCTTTTCTCTGCATCATTTGAAAATAAGAAAGCAGTGTTTCATCACCTTGGCCATTTTCCCCAGCCTGCAGTCCTGTGGCAGTGGCAGCAGAAACTGTTGTGACACTGCCAGGGTAAAGACTGCTTGAGCTGATGGGTTGACCCTGAATGTGGTTCCCTATTTTAGCACATTACAACTGCAAATAGGAGACACTGGCAGAGGATTTCCTCTGATTTCCACTTCAAGCAGGTTAAATTCCCACTGTGGGAAATGAGCCAAACTTCCAGGTAATGCAGGAAGTGTTTGGAAGCTGTAAGATGTCTCTGGGTTGAAGCATCACTGTAGTGTTCAATCTGTGCAGAATTAGGGACCTGGGTGAATTTAAGCAGTTTGGGTTTGATTTCCTGATGGGAAATTAGAGAATGCAATGGAAAATACTGGCAAAGGCTCTGGGCGAAATAAAATTTCTTTTAATCCTTTCCAAAGAGTAGATTAATCCAGTGTACATTTGGTGCTCTCACTTAGTTGATAGATTTACCTATCTCTAATTTCTCAGAAATTACTCAACACTCATCTGGTTAGCTACAAATGTTTCACACCAACAGGGACCATATGCCAGGGGTGTTTCCAGGAGGATGTGGCATCTCAGAGGGTTGTCCCATAATCCCTTGTCTCCCTTCCTCACCAGTGGGATGAAGAATGACCTTAGGAAAGGGCTGGTGGCTTTTGGCAGTTTAACATGGCAGTCACACACAGGTTAAGGAGATTTTCCATACATGGTGCTGTTTGCACTCAATTCCCAGCACTGTGTTCTCTATCTCCAATGGAAGTGGCTAAGCAGAATTTTTTTATGCTGTTTTGTGTTTTGACTTCTGTGTCTGGGAAGTGGCATTGGCACTTCCTAGACTTGTAGGATAACACTTAGGGCACGTTTTAGAGATGATCCAAGCTCAGCTGAGCAAAATAATAGGATCAGCTTCCTGTGCAGACAGAGAGAGAAAGCCCTGTTTCTCCAAGAATCCCTATCCCAGGCAAGGTTGTCCTACTGCTGCCATTTAATTTACCTCAATCCAATGGATGGGGGGAATGGGTCTTAATTAATTGCCTTCTACTCCAGGCTCAAGAGGAAAACCTGCTTTGGAACAATTTAATGCAATCAAAATTTGCAGGTTGTGAGGCTGCTGGCAGAGTTCCCTGTTTGTGAGTAAATGAGTGCACATTTCCAGCTCTCAGGGATGAGAGAGGATTTTCTGAAAGAGAGTTGCTGGAGGTGTGGACTTTTGGTGAACATAAAGGACTGGAAAGTAGAGTGGCTCTATCCTGTTTCCTGCTTTTCTCAAGGGACCATGACTATCACTGTGGCCTTGAATCTTTCCCATAACTGTTGAGTGTGAATCAGATTTGAAGGAACCAGAGGATGATGGAGAACATTTGTTTTGGGTTGCAGAAGAACAGAGATGTCCATGTCATCTCCCTCTCTCTCTCTCTCTCTCTGAGAACTGGAATAATTTCTCTTTTCCTGCTCCCTCTTCAGTAGTGATGGAAGCAGCAATTCCTGCCTACTTAACCCAATTTCTGAAGTCCCACATGTATTACATAGTTATTAATACTTTTCTGATGTGCTCATGTGGAGCTTTGTATGGTTGCACATAGTGGAGTTTTCAGGAGGGGTTCTAGGCCACTGAGATTGGCAGCAGGCTTGGGAAATGCCCTTTCATTTTGTTGTGATGGTGATTACTTTCCATTTTTTGCTATTACGTTACTTGTTCCAATGACCTGCTCTGGGAAGAGCTTATTTATGTAAGGATCAATTTGATATTCTAGTTCTCAGGGCTATAAAAAATATGTTTTTCTAAATTGCTGAGTGACTTTCTATTTGTTCTACAACATGTTGTTTTAGTAGGACCTACAGAAATACACTATTTCAAAGGTGCAAATTAATCTGATAGTGGAGGAAGAAAGGGAAAAATTGTTCATGAAGAGTTTGATTTATCTACCAGTTATTTCACAACTTTTGTCTTTGTTCTGCTTCTCCTATTTGAGTTTAGTCACAGAGTGAACAAAGAGTAGGTATTAAATGAGGAATTGAAGATTTTGAATAAATATGGAAGAAAATACTTGTTTTCAGTTGTGTGCATGTCATCCTGCTGGAATCCAAGATAGATATCTTAGGGATATCTGAGTTTTTGTCATTTTTGCATTAGTAACTGAGGACTTCGAGCAAAAAATATCTGGCTTTAAGTTAATGAAAAGCAGTATGTGCCCAAGAACTGGCATACCATCTCTGCCAAGAATACAGGTCCATGAAGCAATCAAAAGTTAAATGAGTTTGAAAGGGTGAACAAAGAAAACCAGCATGAGAGGAGTGAAGGAGAAGCAAGAAGGAAGGCTGTAAAAGTCAGCAAGAAAGACATCTTTAACCCAAGACTAGTGCCAGAGAGGACATGGCCATTAAAGGTCACTAAGGGGGCTGGTGAAAAAGTGTCAGTGTGGTGGGGACTGGGGGGATCAAGGAGAGGGCCTGGGAGGAGCAAACAGGGATGGGGAAGAGAAACTCTATTGTCAGAAGTAGGGCAAACTGTGTGCAGCCATATCTGCATAAGGTGTTGGATGGATTCCCCTGAGGAGAATAATTTTCCAGCACAGGAAGGGCATGAAGCTGCTGCAGCAAGTCCAGAGGAGGCCACCAAGATGATGGTGTGGATGGAGCAGCTCTGTTATGGGGAAAGGCTGAGAGAAAGGGATTGTTCAGCCTTCAAAAGAGAAGACTTTGGGTTGACCCCATTGTGGTCTTCAGGTACCTTGAGAGAGCCAACAAGAAAAATGGAGAAAGACTATTAACAAGGGCTTGGAGTGACAAGTAAAGGGTAAATGACTTCACACTGACAGAGAATGGGTTTAAACTGGATATTAGGAGGACATTCTTTCTTGGCTGTGAGGGTTGTAAGTCCCTGGCATAAGTTGCTCAGAGAAGCTGTGGCAACCCCATCCCTGGAAGTGTCCAAATTCAGGTTGCATGGAACTCAGAGCAACCTAGTGTCCCTGATAACAGCAGAGGGTGGAACTGGACAATTTTATTGTTTCTTTCTACCCAGGCCGCTCTTTGGTTTTCCCTTTTCTGAATAAATAGCTGAAGCAGTTGGTATGGGGGTGGGGGGAGTGGCAGGGAGATGGCAGTGACTCTGTATTTAGATAAATTAATACCCCCCACTGTAATGTGATTTTATAAATTTTGGAGACCACCTTGTTTTCTTGTCGATAAAGACCAGCAGTTTTACATTTCTAATATTTTTGATTATCAAACTTTCTCATAGGTTCTTTATTTCTCTGGATATTTTATTTTTTAACAAGCAGTAATATCTCTATTGTTTGAAAAAGAACCTTTGAATTTTGGCAGGAACAAAAGCCCTGCAGCCGAAGATATGCCTTTCCCTGCTCCCATGACCCTCCCCTCTGTTCTGGCTGAGTTATGAGCTGTGCAAGATCAACATTCCCCATTTCTGCCTTGTATTTCTCAGGAAAATTTTGGCAGTGGGTCAGAATTGTAACTGAACAGGAACCTTCCGCAGAACTGGGCCCAGAGCAAAAAAAAATTGCCAAAGCAAAAATAGCAACAAGAGAAATCCCTCGGGGTTCGTGGGGCAGGTGGAGTTGGTGCATCACCCTCTGCAATTTCCAACTAGCAGCGGTTGTGGCAAATCTTGCCAACACAAGCAGCGTGAAGGGATGAAGGGCAGGATGGGTCTGCTTTTGGACAGAGCATGCTGTGTTCAGGCTGCTGAATCAAACAGCAGAAGTGTTGTCTCCATCCCCATGGGTCCAACCATGATGTTGGCTAGGGCACATGCATGTTAATCCCATGGTGACCTGTCTTTCCTGCCATGTGTGGGGGAGTGCTTTGCTCACGCTGCTGGAGAGGCACTCACTCAAGCAGAAAATAAGTTCGCACGAATAGCTGTGAAAGTTGTGAAATTCCTGCTTTTTGACACTTTTAGGGTAAACATATTTCTTATTGCTGTGGCCAGTGTAGTAAACACAGAGAGATTGTGTACAGCTACACACATATGTGTGCACATGTTGGATGACAGACATCTGGATGGCCGTGCAAGCATCACCATATGGGATGTATTCATGCTTAGACTTAGAAAAAAAAAAAATTGTTTTGCAGCAGCACGATGCAGAGCAGCAGCAGAATCCTTTTTTTTTTTCTTTCTTTTTTTGAGGAAAACTTAATAAAAATGCATATTTGCTGACAAACACACAAGAAAACTCCACATTTGAATACACACACACGAGGTGCCGGCGCTTTGGGGACGCTTGTCAAGCGAGGCGGCTGCACGCATCTGCATTTGCTCCCATACAAGCCTTTTTATTTCTTTTTGAATAAGAATAAGAAGGGGCTTTCCCCGCCTCCCCGCCCCTTCCCCGGAGCTGTGCACTCCGTTTCTGACAATGCACGGCTGCGTTGCTCGTTGGAGTGCCTGTCATTAAGCAATGCACTGATTATTCTGGCAGCTCCGCTACTCAAGTCCCCATGGACGGAGTCAGACATGGAGAGAATTGAATTTCGCCAAGGATGGGGCTAAAGGTCGTTCCATGCAGTGGACAGCTGTGTCTAGTCAAATCGAAACTATTGCTCCAAGTGTTACCAACAGAATAGCTGATAGCTCTGTTGTCAGTTCATTTACACTTGCATCCTGTTACAAATTAAACTGAAATTGTGGTGTGCTGAAGGAGCAGAAAGTCGGTTTTCTGCCAAGTGACAATTCCTTATATCACCAATTTCCAAGTGCAGCCACTATAGATCATTGCTAAGGGTTTTTGTGATTTCCAGAGCTGAAGATTTAGGATTCTGATTTTCTGCCATGGGCAAAATTCCCATTAGCACCTGCTCTCATCCTCTAATCCCATAGGTTGAAAAGGAAATGCAAAGCTCTGGTAACTGGCCTCTTTTCTCAGCCCTGTTCACAAAGAATACCATAAAATAGAGAATTGTTTCATGACTTTTCCCATTTTCCAAGCTGTTTTTTTTCATTTTTTTTCATTTTCTTTTTTTCTTTTCTCTTTTTCCTTCTCTTTCTTTCTTTCTTTTTCCCTTTTTCCCCCCTCTTGTTATTCCTCTGTTTCCTTTCCTTTTATTATCATTTGTCTTTTTCCTTTTTTCTCTCTTTTTCCCCCTTTTTTTTTCTTCTTTTTTCCTCACAATTAGGATGTTTGAATTCAGACACAATGCAAACTATTAAATACTCTAATTCTGCTGCAAACTCTCCTGCACTGAGGCAGGGTGTAGCAGGGAGAGCAGCATAAGAGCACTGCTTATATGCCAATATTCATCTCAGCCCTGCCCAACATCTTCCCCTGAAACACTCCTAAATCTCTCGTCACCAAGACAGAAAAATGCCTTCTGGGCAGAAACACAGCCTCTCCCAGGATCCTCAATGGGTCCTAGCAACCAAGCTGAAAGCCTGGGACTTGACCACATTTGGAATAAACTTGCCCAAAAACATCAATGCTAATTAGCTCGTGTTATGAATGGATTAAGTGAGACACCAGCTGCAATAGGGCATTTTGATTTGGGTTGTGGCTGGGTAATTAGATTCACATAAGCTGGCTGGGGAGCTGTCAGTCAGCAAGCAGCAGCTCTCTTTGCTCTGTTAGGAAGAAGAGCTTTTCTGTGTCCCATCATCTGTTTTGCTGTGAGCCTTTGGGTGATGTACCAGTAATCAAGCACAGCGTTGAGCATGAACTAAAACCCTCCCCTGAGCCACAGCCATGCAGCTCAATGACTTGAGAAACTCACTCCTCCTGCAGCTGAGCAACACTATTTTATTTATAATGCAAAATACTTTCTTATGGTGGCTGTTAATGTGAATGCCATCCTTCCCTTTGATTTGTGCCTGCTTGCCCCCTGATTTCTAAATTTTCATTGGTGCTTGGAACACAGTTTGGGGGAAAACATTATTTATATTGTCATGAAGTGACCTAGAACATTAGTGACTATAGAAAAATATGCAAAATTGAATTTATAGATGAATGAATACATGCAAATCATAGAGTCATAGAATGGCCTGAATTGGTAGGGGCATTAAAGTTCATTTCCTTTTTACACCCCCTGCCATGGGCAGGGACACCTTCCACTATCCCAGGTTGCTCCAAGCCCCATCCAGCATGGCCTTGGACACTGCCAGGGATCCAAGGGCAGCCACAGCTGCTCTGGGAAACCTGTGCCAGGGCCTGCCCACCCCATGGTAAAGAATTTTTTTCAATATCTAATTTTAACGTGCTCCCTTTCTGGTGCTGTGGTCTGTGGTGTAGCTGGTTAGTGGTTCTGGGGTCCCTTTCTAACTGATGAAGAGAAGTAGGTAGACACACCTATTTTGAGAGATTTCACAATGTAGAATCCCCAGTGATTTGTTTAGAGGCAGTAGTTTGGTTTTCAGACTTCTATTTTTAATAGATGAAACGGGAGGCAAATCCTCCTTTTGCTCCCAATTCTGGAGCTTTCATGAAAATAAAATACCCAGACAGCAATTTTCTTAAATGTGGAGAGAAGCAGGAAGTAAAAAGGTGGCTTGATGTTCTTGACATAGAGCCTTTACCAGTTCCATAAATAAAGGACATATGCATGTGATGGCTGACTGCATCTCAGATTGCAATACCAATGTTTTAAAAGCCTGCTGACTGAGCATCTGCTTATTTCATTACTCCTCCAATGTCTTTGCAGGTAAGTCATGCATTATACAGTACCATCTCTAGCAATCCATGAACAGAGGGGAAAGAATTCTGGATGGTCCATCACTTTCCCTTACCTTCCAGGTCAGGGGAACATAAGGAATGATGTATCAGTTAATAGGCAGAATTAGCAAAACAAGACCCTATTTTTTAGTGAACTAAGATTTGCAGTTTTTAAAAAGAAAGAACTCTTACCATTTTACTTTTTGGATTGTCCACATGCACAGCAGAACAAAGATCATTTTCTGTAAACTCCTGCTCAGAAATTATACTGAGTCAGGTGAAAAAGGAAGTGTCATGCTTGACTGGAAAACATACAGTGGTGAGTTTCAAGAGCTTTTAGTGAGTTTTGACACTGCTGGACTTTTTTGAGGAGCCCAGGTACAGATTAAGCTTTGCCCTGACTGTAACCTAATCTGTCTTGTGTTATCACCAGTAGTGTTTCAGAGTGGTCCCACAGTATTAAAGCTTCCCTTTGGAAGCAAAATTTGGTCCAGAGTTTGTCAAATGCGGCTTATAGGCTAAGAAGAATAAATAGCTCCCAGATAGGTTTTTCAGTCTCCAAGTTCAAGTTACCCTTGTGCTGTGTCCCACTGCTGCATATCCCAAATGCTTCCTCTGGCTGTTGTTGACTAAAAATATTGAATCTCAATGCCTTGTTTTTTTTAGCAAGAGGTGATTTTCTCAGCCATGAATGCCCACTTGCTTGCATGGCAATGTTCTTGGCTCAGGTGAGTCCATAATCCACCATTCCCAAGCACCCAGGCATGTAAACCTGGGGGTGTCCACTGCCTTTCCTTTCAAATCTGCCTCCCTCCCTGGCTGTCCACATGAGTCTGCTATGTTTTTTTGGGTACCTACTGAAAAGACCCAATCCAAAAGCAATCTTATCACTGAAGGAAAAGGCCTGAAAAGAGGATCCATAGTGCTATATAACATTATGGTGGTACCTTACTGATCAATGAGATATATTGGGGTCAAGCTACATGTATCTTCATATCTGTTGTTGGTGTTCGTTGTTTTGTTTTGTTTGTTTCGGGTTTTTTGGTCAAAGAGGAGCTTTGACACATCACGATGCATACATAAAATGGGTTTCTGGGCTTCTGTCCATTTGATACCCACAAAAAACTTCTTTTAAAAATGCTCCTGTATCCAGCAGAGTAATGGATGAAGATGACAAAGTGAGCCATGGAAGTGTCTTTCACTTTTGGAGTACAGGAGAATACAGGCAGCAAAATAGTTTTAGCTTTATAGGCTTTCCTAATAAGCATCCATCACTGAGGAAATTCCATAAGACATTTTCCACAAAGTATTCATTAGCTCTTGGGTTTTTATAGGCTTGGTTAGTCTTTGTACAGTTTCTCCCACCATCCTGTCATGTTTGCTCTTGACAAATATTCCAGCAAACATGTTTGCACGCGGTACTGTTTGTGGAGGCTGTAAAAACTGAAGAATATTCCTGAATAGTGCCTTTAATATTCCCACTGAAAACCTGCTTCCAGAGATAGTAATGTCCCTCTGTTCAGGAGACAAACCCCACCGTGTCATGCAGACATTTAGCAGCCCATGAACTGGGAAACGATCAAGAAGAGTTTTTAGAAAAGAATTTGAAATACGTATTCTTAGGCAAACAGCAATCTGCCAGTAGTTCACAAATCAACACACTGAATATGTCAAATGCCTGTCTGTTCCCATTCCAGGGATTTAAGGTCATGAACAAATTTTGAAAGCAAACCCAAATATTTTATTTACTTTTCTCCTCAGTTTCAATCAGTGGAAGAATAGAGATGTTTAAGAAAAAAATCCAAAAAGTCTGTTATCTTTAAAATAGCTTCCAAAGCATAATTTCTTATTGACTGATCTCTAAATAAGAGACTCTTGCTCTAGACTCTTGTTTAGATTAATTACTTCTGAGGTTTTTCTTTTTGTGACAGCGATGAATTGGTCAATGTTTGTATTAAGCTTTTCTAAGTGCACTATTAAATGGGAAAAACTTCAACAATAAACAGGCCAACTGACACAATGATAAATTGAAAAGAGGGGAAGGTGTGTATTTTTAGACAGAAGAATCATCATGGAAATTGTCCAATTGCCATGCATTTGGAGAAGGGCCATGTTGAAAATGCTTCAAAGAGGTACTAGACATTAGCTGATGTTCAATAAATGAGACTGTGCTTTGGAAAAAAAAAAAAAACAAAACAAAAAAACCCCCAAAAAACAAACCAGAAACCACAAACAAACAAACAAACAAACAAAACCAAACCCATCTCACCAATGCCTATCCTGTCCTAAGGCTTTCTTAGGATCTAAATATTCCTGATAGTGTTGGAAGTAAAACCTTTAGGCTTTCTTTAAAACCCCTTTGAGTTCCTCTTGTTAGCATGACTGGAAAGCAAGTTTGGATATTTTATCCTTATATGAGAAAAATATATGGGCAATGAGAAATGAAAAGGAAAGGTAAAGAATCCTCCTGGACTTTTGTCTTGCATGGGGTTTTTAACAGTAAGACCGGAGTCAGTGTTGTTATTAAGAACTGAGTAAGGACAAATGAAATCCCAAGTTTTTCCCCTGTTTGACACATCAGAGAATCATAAGTATAAAAGGCTGTTTCAGGAGAGCACAGATGGCATTTTCATGGTGTTCCTCTAAACAGGTCTTAAGTTGTGTCTATGGGTAGAAGTTCAATCCCCTGTGTTTTCAGTCTAACAGGCATCAGGACATGCTGGCAGCTCCAGGAGACACTGATGAGCTCCTGAAATTGCCAGGCACATCCCCACATCCATGGAAAACCTTGTGATACTGAGCTGAAGGTGAGGCTAAGGGCCTGCAGTAGTTTCCCAGCTCTGGTGCTGTCTGGCACCAGCCCTCAGCAAACCTGCACTTCTCTGAGCTGTGCAAATGAGATAGCAGTATCTGTCTCACAGGGGGTGTTAAGAAGCTTAATTCATTAGTGTTTACAAAGTGTTTTTAGATCCTCAGATGTAAGGCTCTATAAACAGGCAAAGTATTACTAATTGCCAGCTTATACTGAATTGTAAAGTGAAAATAAAGATGGTTGGAGGAAAGAGGTGCTGAATTTTCTGGTAAGCTGAATCGGTCCAGTGGCTGAAGGTTAAACAGTTTAAAGTTTGATTTAACATTACTATCATCTGAGAAATCTCCATTCATTTCTGTTGGTGCAATATTTGACCTCCTGTTTACTTTGGGGAAAATAGGAGTCTGCTCATGGGGCCTCCTATGGTAAAGAATAAATCAAAGGCTTAATTCAAGTAATCACTCCTGAATATGTACCCTAAGGTTGTATTGCTTCAAATGGAATGAGTCTTGCTTTACAGAACGTGACTTCAATTGTGATGTTCAATTTAAACCAAAATATGTCAGAAAAACTACCTTGCACCTCTTTATGGCCAAGAAGAACACCATGGTTGCAAATTTGAGAGCATTTCAAAGCATATGTGTGGATATTTTTTGTTTGTGTGATTTAGTTTTGTGGGGTTTTTTTGTCCTCTTCATAGAGCCCTGGCAGGAAAAGCAGACCATTTTATTTAGTTCTTCCCACTTTTTGAATTTCCTGCAATGCCACAGCAATATCATGCTTGGGTTCCTATTTAACTTTTTGTTGACATTTTGGAAGGTATCAGGAATAGAAGTAAGTTGGCTAACTTATGCTGTTTGTACTTATAAGTTCTGTTATTTATATGCATTTTTCTGCAAAGCCTGATTTTTTTAAAACCATCGCCTCTAAAAGGTTCCTTCAAAAATGATTCGCTGTAATGGAAAGTAACTAACTTAGTGCTTTTTCACTCCTTAAGAAACACCACATTTCATGTTTTTCTGCCTCAAACCACACTGTTAAAAAAAAGTAGTGGATAGCCATTTCCCACTTGGCCTCCAAAGGGTGAAATTCTCATCTGGTATAAATTGGCATAGCTCTATTCAAATCAGAGCAGCTATATTAATTCATTCCAGCTGAGCTCCAGCCCTTAAAATGCCAGCAAGGAGAGCGAGTTTTGCACAGGATGGATTTTCGGGCTGGGTGGAAGGTTTTCCTGTGTAACTTAGCTATGTGTCTAGGCTCAGGGCTGTGGGAAACTGTCTGCTTGACATCTGCAGCATACGCAGCAAATGCTTTGGCAGTTTGAGTTAATGCCTTTTGAATTCACAGGTTGTTTACTTTCAGCTTGGATGTGGATTTGCTTTCAGCCTCAGTGGGAAATCTAACACAAGAAGTAATAGGACAAGCCATCTGTCCAAAAAGCTATGAGAATTCCTGGTTTTGAACCAATAATGGAGATCAGGGACAAGTTAATCCCATGTGTAATCTCTGCCAAATTATTGGCATGCTCCTTGGATTTCCAACCTGGGACCCGATCCCTCTGGTGTAGCATGAGCACACGTGGATTAGGGGAGGAAACCTGCAAAATGAGCATGGTTGACATCCATTTCCAATGGCCATTTCTACTAACCAGCATTGTTCCAGCCCTTTCTTCTTCTGTCCTGATTTACAACCCGTTTTGGCGAGTAAACCATGCACCTGTGAAGTGGCTGCTCCATCGTCGCTGCGGCCGGTGCTCCTTGGGGAGCAGTAAGCAGCACGAATCAATGGGAACCCCCAGCTCCTGCCAGCATTTCCTGCAAGTAAATATCAATCCATGTGTTAGTCACAGGCCAGAGAATGGTGTAATAACTGGATTGATTGGGTCACTTTTGTCTAAAAAGCTCAGGGCCAGATTTCAGCACTCTTGAAAGAGTCCAGATTTTTTACTTTCCAGCCAAAAAGCCATGTCTCCCACTGTGTAAACTAAGAAGCTGCACAAGAGCCAAGTTTTGGAAAAAAAAAAGAAACCAGCATCCTGCAGCATTCAGCAGGACACAGTGGGCAGATTTTACTAAGAGCACAGCATGTGACAGGTAATGGAGCTGCTCCCCATCATAGATGGGACATGAATGGGCACTTGGGCCTCTTGCACCCGTCTTGGTCACCCACAAGAAATGCCATCACCTTCATCGAGAAAATACTTAGCCTCTTTGTACTGTGTTGTCTAGAAGGCTGTGTCCTTGTTTTGGAAGCCTCTGTGGTTTAAATTTTGGTCACAGCTTTTCCTCTGACTTTATCCATTTCTCCTGTTGATCTGGATTAAGTTATCCTTCTTTGGACCAGCTAGAAACATGAGTCTTGCTCTCCAAGCCACTTGGATGAGCTGAAAATCATTGCTTGAGTATTTAATAAATAATAGGGAAGGCAGAGAAAAAGACAAGAAAGCATTTGTAAAGAGCATCATCTGGTCTCTAACAGCAAAACCTTCACTGTGTTGTGAAGTGAATCTATGTTCTTTAAACCTTCATGAGGTGAATGGCTCAGGAGAACAGGATATCTGGAAACATCCTCAGAAGCACACTAGCCTGATTTCAACCTGACCTACACACTGAGCAGCATTAACTCAGATATCCTGGTGTAAATCCAGCCAGAGGTCAAACTCAGCCCTGCAGCAGCCCTGTTTGTCCAGAGGACTTCATCAAAACAGGACCATTCAGCCCTTATTCCAACAGCACCAGGCTAATTTGCCTCAGTTACACCTGGATTTCTGAAAACTGGAGGGCACCAGACCATGTTTAGGCTGTTTTCTTTCATTCTTCTCTGTCAGCTCAGGGCTACTGAAAATTGAGTGAGGAAATAAGAGTCTCTTCAAAGTTCTTTGTTTGTTGTTTTGTTTTGGTTTTTGGTTTGTTTTGGGTTTGTTTTTTTTGTTTGTTTGTTTATTGATTCAATAATATTTCATGACTAATAACCACCCTAGACTCACAGGCTCATTTGAAGTGGGAATGCTGTGATCTCTTCTGTTATTTAATGGCAGAATAGCCATTTTACAGATAAGCAGTTTGCTTAAGGTGGGAGGGCTCAAGGTTTGTAGTCTATACTTAGGGAAACTAGCTTCTTCTTCTGCTGATTTTTAGGGATCCCTCTCTGAAAGTTTTCCATAGAATCACAGAAACTTTTTTGTTTATTTCCCTTGTACCTACGCAGTCATGACAACAAGGATGGCTTGAAATTAAAGTGGCACAGTTCAGCCTCCAAATTAAAAACTTTTTGATTAGGTATTTTTCTTGGAACCAGAGGCAGATGAACCAAAACACTGCATAAAAGAAGAAAGCAAGCTGGTTTTGCTGTATTTTTGGCACAAACAAAGGTTTTCAGAGATACTGGAAGTCATGCAAGAAGAGTGTGTTCTTAAGAGACTTCTAGCCCTGTTATGAAGACTGAGGGCTTTAGATAAGCATCTGCATGTGGGGATCTTTATCCAAAACAAACCACCCAAAGTTTTGTAGTTCACCCATCACTAATACTGATTTCCTTCTCTGCATCTCTCTGTGCTGTTGCTCACACACACAAGTTCTTCAAGGTACCCTAAAAACTTTTCTTCGCCTGTAACAATTTAATTGCCTCTTGGCCAAGATTTCCTCCTCCATGAAGAAAAAGAACGTGATCAAAGTGCCCTGTGCTGCCCAGAGGATTTCCTCTCCTCAGTCTCACTACACACACCAAGATTGTTTTCCTCTGCCTTCTCCTTTGCCACATCTTCTCTGTGTTTTGCACCATAATTTCCTTTGTTTTTTTCCTGCTTGGAAAAATGCAATCTGTCCTCCCCCTTCCCTGGCAGCATGGGTGACAGAGACAGAGAAATCAGTACAGTGTCAGCAAGAGTTTAGCCCCACAGCTGGGACCTGAACTTTCAGCAGCAGAGCACAGTGCTGGGTCACTGCACTAAAGCAAGCCAGATTGATACAAAGTGCTTGCTCACCCTGGAAAGGGAAGCATCAGAAGCCAGCTGATAAAAATCTTTAGGCACTCTCTATTGTGAGCTTATAGCAACAAATCCTAGGAAAGATGACCATGGAGTGTATATTCAGTGTCATGACCCTCAAAGTGACCCAATATTTGGGTGCCCTTCACTCAAAGGGTGATATTGCATTGGTGCAGCGTGGATTTTAGAGCTGTTGAAAATGGAAATGGAGCGTGTGGACTCAACATGCTGCACACGGTATGAAGTTTTCAGCTGTGAAGACCTGAATGATCACGTCTGCCAAGAGTTAATGTGCTCAGAAAAAGGATGCTAAAAAATTCCTTCCCACTACAGTTCACAACTGAGAACTTGCTAGCCTGTAATATCTTTTATTTATAGCACCTTTTGACTCAAAAGATCTGAAAGTGCCTCTATCTGGGAGTTACTTCAATGATGCCTCCAGGCAGGAATGCTTCTCTTCAGGAGCCTCCAACTGAGGTTTCAGGGTCTGCTTTGCCATGGACACAAATAGGGGACAAAGTCTACCTTGCCAAATGCCAGTACTTGGGAGGGACTAAAGCCTGGAAGGAAGGGCAGAAACCCACCCCAAGCCTGAAGAATAACAAAAAGAGAAAACAAACCCATAAACTGTATGGGAGAGAGGATTTGGATGGATACCAGCTGACTTTGGAAGCACATATTGGGAGGAACCATGGCCAATGATGGGTGACATCTTTATGCTGAGCCTAGGACATTGAAATCACAACTCTAAAGAGAGGATTTGTTGGTCCTACCTGGATATTGCTCCATCCAACCCAGACAGATCCAGCTGTGCTGTGGTTGCCTGGAGAAACTCCAGTGTGTACCCTGCACAGGCGATACATCCCAGTGGCAGAGATGCTCCTAAAGGCACAGACTTGAGGCTCGGTTAAAGTATGCAAACTCACACATACCTTAATGAGCGCAGTCACAACAGGGCATCTGCTTAATTTAAGTCCACTTCAGCACTTGCCCATCAGCTGCTCCCCATGCAGCAGCTGGTGGTGGCCAAAAGACCAGGTCCTCCATGTGGCTTTTGCCAGCTAGAGGATGTCATCCATATCTCTGCTCTCCTCCTGCATTTCCGTGCAGGCCAGGGAAGCAAAAGTCAGACCAACCAATGGGTTTATGATTCCAGCCTACAATTTCTGCTTCATCCATGGTCAGGCAAGATTTTGCCAAGATACATATTAGGCAGCTGCTCAGGACACTGGTTTTTTGTCTGTACCACCCTGAGCATGCTGTCTCCCTGCCTGCCTGCCTCCAGCTCTGCCTTTGTGACCCCCCTATCAAGCTGGTTGTTTTGCTGTTCCCTGAGGTGGCCTGAACATGTTCAGCAAGAACCAGACTTTTTCTGGCACTTCTGCTGGGTCTCCTGAGGGATTTGCCACAGGGAGGGAGTGCCCATCTGTTTCAGCGTCTTCTGAGTCCTGTGTTTTCTAAGGAGCCCTAATGTTTCTCAGTGGACAAAGCCATCCAGGCAGTTTCATGAAAAGCTCCAGGGACATCAGTGGCTGCTTATGGGGCTGTGTCCTGCCCTGGGTCTCCAGACAGGTTTTCAGATTAATACACTCATGCCTCCATGATAAAATCCTCAGCGTGTCTCTCTTCCCTCCATGTCCTTCCCAAGCCATCCCCAGAATCAGCATTATTATATTTTTTTCTCCAAATCTCTTTCCTCCAGGCACCAGACAAGGTGTATTTGATAGCACTTTATCTCTGTCATGCATATGTCAGTGTCTGAAACTCTGGTTTAATAGGAGTCACATCACTGGCTGGAAGTTGGCTCTCTAGGGTCCTCTCCATGGAGAACATGCATTTTGCCTCAGTCTTTCTCTACTTTCCAACAAAAATTGACTCCTCCCTCCTTTGAGGAGGGGGCTGGGGTTAGCACATCCTGGCATGCCCAAGGGTTGTGTTGCCTGCTTTTAGGGCATCCCTCACTCTCTCCTCCTCTTTCTCAGAGAAGAGAATATTCTTCTTGTGTGTACATATGAGTTTTCTGGTTTTTTTTTTTTCCCTTGTTCTTGGTGCATTGAGTATAACATCATGTGTCACTTCCTTTGGTGCCCCTTCCAAACATACTGCTTTGTGTTTGGGTGTGGGAATGGGAGGGAGTCCCCCCAGAATCATGGAATCATAGAATATTTAGAGCTGGTAGGCACCCACAAGGATTATAGAGTCCAGCTATAAGAATCCCACCATGTACCTGAGAGTGTTGTCCAAATGCTCCGGCAGCCTTGGTGCCTTGGGTGCTCTAGGGTGCCTGTTCTAGGCCTGATCACCCTCTGGGGAAGGAAACCTTCTCCTAATATCCAGCCTATTCCTCCCCTGACATAGCTTCTGTCCCCAGAGGGAAGGTGGCAAGCATCCGGACAAGTCTTATGTCTATGCAAAAGCTAAGAGGGAAATAGGGAAAAAAACCAAACCAAACCAAACCAAAAAACCTAAGGGGGATAAAAAAAAAAAAAAAAAAAATCAAAACTGGTGCCAGGCTGGAACCAGCAGCTGTTTGCCAGCACAGCAGGCTGAGAAGTTGTTGGTGGAAACAGTGCCATGTTTGGGTTGCTTAAAAAATACAGCGTGCCTCCCTTGTTATTCTGCCTCTGCCTTCCTCCCGGCCCCACAAGCAGGAGGAGGGACCCGGTTGCCAAACTCAGGCTTGTGTTTGCAGCAATGCCAAGGGATGCAGAGCCTGTCCTGCCCTGTCGCACGAGTGTGTGCACACACCTGTGAGCACAGCCCCTGGGCAGCTCCGAGCTGGACCGGACCTGCCCTGGCGGTGCCGGGGCATCGGCAACCATGGCACGATGCTTCCTGCCCATGCGAGAGGAGGAGGCGGGAGGGCCGGGGGTGGGGGAGAAAGGGAGGGTGGAAGGTTGTAACGCTCGGCTGGAAAAATTTAGAGGAGTACAAAGGAGAGCGGCGATGAAAAGGGGTGGCGGCGGAGAGGGGGAAGGAGGCTGTGGGCTGGCTGCTGGAGGTGGAAGGAGATTTATGTTCGCCGGGTGGCCGGGTTGGGAGCGGGCTGGGAGGGCGCGGGTGCGGCGGGCAGGGCTGGGGATGCTGCGGGGAGGCTGACAGCCCCGGCAGAGAACCAGCGGGGCTTTATTTTCTTCCTTTCTTTCCTCCTCCCTCCGCTGGGCGCTCGGAGGAGAAGGCAAGACAAAAAGCTGAACCGGTGCCAAGAAGGAGCTGCAGCGACTCGAAAATGGCACTCTGCGCCACGCTAATATTTCGAAGCTGGGCTGTGCTGGAGAGCAGGGAAACGTGTCAGGAATGAGAATGGCTGAGACCGTGGGGCACTGACCGGGCTCAGGAGTGTCCTCCCTCCTCCCGGCTTCCCCTTCTTCGCCTTTTCAATGTGACCCTTCTCTCCTCCAGCTTTCCCTCACCCCCCAGCGAAATTTGGGAAAGGGAGGGGATCTTCGCTGGGGACTTGGAAGTATAAAGTGGCTCATCCTCTCCTTCCATACCCGTATCGGGGAAGAATGTCTTTTTTTTAAATTTTTTTAAATATTTTTTTTTTTTCCTAAGGAGGAATAGCAGACTCTCGGGGAGTTTTCTGACTGTTTTCCTGTTGCCCTTCCCCTCCCAGTCGCTGTCCTCCTCCTCCTCCTCCCTCACCCGTAAGGCTGCTGCTGCGGCTCTGTACCGTGATGCAAGGTTACTTGTAGGACACAGGAGTCTCTGCTGCAAGGTGCAGCGTCGCCTGCGTCGGTGTTTCCCTCCCTTCCTCATTTGCTGGGAGATGAGGCAACTTCCAAGCGGCTCCACGGCTCAGCTCAGCTCCTGGTTGATGCAGCGGCGCTGTTTGGATGGCAAAAGACTCTTTCTGCAAAACCCTGTTTGGATAAAGCAAACAAACAAACAAACAAACAGACAAACAGGGATGAAACTGCATCATTTTGTGATGTTGGTTAATTTGCAAGAAACTGGAGTTTGCAAAGGCTGGAATTTTGTGTTGATTTCTGTCTGAAAGGAAAGGTTTTGTCCTGTGCTGTTTCCCTTGTCAGTCCATTCATAGGCAGCAAAAAAACCAAACCAAACCAAACCACTTCTTTTTTAACAGGGTTTTGATTTATATATATATTTTTAACATTTTAAAAGCGATTACCTTGTAGTTGTTCAGTAGTTAAAGTTAAGTGCAAAGATATTTCCCCCTCCCCTTTCCGGATCATCCCAGAATTTGCATTTGAAGTTGCGGGTTGTCATTACAGAAGCTAGAGACTGGAGAAAGGGAAAACCCCCAGTCTCTGGTTTTGAAAACAGGTCTAGATCCTGTTAGAACAGCAGTTTTAGCCCTCACATAGTCAGCAGGTCAAGTTCAAGGAGACCTTTCTGAAGCACAGGCAGAGCCTCATTAGCTTGCTGCATCTCAGAAGCTTGTGGATTATTGGGTTGTTAGCTTGGCCCATTTTGTAGTCTCAGGCATGGGATGATCCCCGTGACCTCTTTCTCACCTGAAAACCATGCCCTAGTACACATTCAAACCACTTCAAACCTCACCTTTGGTCTCAGACGTGTAGACCTGGTTTGGGAGCACATACCCCTGCCCAGGAAAGGCTTTTGGAAATACTGTGATAAATAGGGGGGAGTTCAGGCAGAATTAAAGGTGTTGTCTAGCATGCTCCCCTCACCCTCTTCTTCTCACAGGTCCTCACAGATCAATAGTCCTTCCTCTGTGGAGGATCAAATGCTCTGTCCCAAATCAACACTGTTGGGAGTGGCACTCACTCCTAAGTGGATGCCAGCAGATTTTGTATGAGCAGAATGAATAAAGCAGCTGATCCCTTGTTCTTCCTCACCTCTCAGCTGTGCTTTGTACCCTGTATTAGCTGCAGTTCAACTTAGGCTTGTGCAGAGAAGGTGCTGCCACGTCCTCTTGCTCTTTCACTTTGTTGTGACTGCAGGATGTGCAGTGCTTGGCCCAGGAAAACTTAGTTTCTTCACATGAAAATATCAACAAGAGAGTTAGCCAAAGAAGCTGGAGTGTGTTCTTGTACCTTCCACCCAATCCTACCTGTTTTCTCTGAATAAAGGACATGCATAAAACACATAGGTTTGCAGTAAACACATGTCCATGCTGCTTGGTTTTCAGTTGTTTCTTTGGATGTTGTAAGTTGAGCTGTTTGAAGTACCATCCCCACCCAGGCACACACCATGCAGACTTTGCCTGAATTTAATAAAATCACAGAATCCTTACATGGTTAGGGTTGGAATGAGCCTTAAAGCTGATGAAATTCTACCTCCTGCCATGAGCAGGGACACCTCCCACTACACCAGGTTGCTCCAAGCCCCATCCAGCCTTGGAACACTTCCAGTGATGGGGCAGCCACAGCTTCTCTGGGCAAGTTATGCCAGGGCTTCTCCACTCTACTGCCAATTCCTTCCCAATATCCCATTTATCCTTGCCCTCTGGCAGTGGGAAGCCATTCCCCCTTGTCTTGTCATTTCATGTCCTTGTCCCAAGTTCCTCTCCACCTGTCTTGGAGCCTTTCTAGGTATGGGCAAATGCTCAAGATTTCCCTGGAATCCTCTCTCCTCCAGACAGAACAATTACAATGCTTCAGTCTTTCCCTGTAGGTGAGATGTTCCAGAATTTTCCAGGTGTTCTTGGTGACACTTTTGTCTGCAGCTACACCTGTTCCTCTGGGCATAACCTCCTCTTTTTAACCTGAGATGTTTGAGGATGAGAATCTCAGGGATCTGTGGAATTCCAACCTGCAAGAGAAAGTGGGGGTTGAAGCCTATCAACATGACCAGAGGAGACCCTGGTTCTTGTCCTGACCCACCACGCACTGTACAGACCAATGCTCATGCTTTTGGATCTGGAGTCAGCTTGTGTTTACTGCTGATTTAAACTTCTTCAGTTTTCAAATACTTCAGTCATCAAATAACAATTCCCAGCAGATTTATAAAGAAGATCCCAAAGACATGGACAGGTATTAATGTGGAGTGACAGCATCCATACGTGCATAGCAGCAAAATAGTGTTTGTTATTCAAGAAGGGAGCAACAAATGAAGAGATCTTCACAAACCTTGTTATTTCAGTAGGCAGACCTCTTTCATTTCTTGAAATCTTGACCATAGGGGAGTTTGTGGAATGCATCTTGTCTGTCTTGGGGCAAAAATGTTACTCTTGTTCTTTTCAAGTGGTCAAGCCAGCCATCTGGGCTGCTTGGTCATGCTTCCCAAGGAGGGAAGGCTTTGACAAGGCAGCTGTAGGCTTTTTGTCTTTATTTCTCCCTGTCTAAAAGAAGTGTCTTTGGATGTATTCTCCAGAAACATGATGTCTAATGTCTCTCAAGTTGCTTTCTTAAAATCCTTCATCCTTTTAGCACTTTATAATGAGAAATATTGTCTACTTGGAGTTATGAGGTGACTTGTGTCTGGAAGGGTTAATCTAAAGGGGTCTCCTGAGGGCTGTCTTCCACTCCTTCTCCCCACACTTTCCCCACTCCCAGTCTTATTTTTTTGGACCTGTAACCTCACATTTCTGTAATCTAAATGTGCAAATGCTTTGTAGTCATGGTCCAGTAGCTGGGTTAATCTCAGACCCCTGGAGTGGCAGATGGCTGATTTGTTGCTGATTCCAGTTATAGAGAATTGTGTCACCTATTATCTTTGGCCAGACTGATGCTTAAAAGGATGCCTTTGGCAAAATCAGTGAAAAGCAAAGGAAAGCAAAGCAAACACTCTCTGATCTGCATCACCACAGGTGACAATGTGAAATATTTCACCTTTGTGTGAAGGGCTGGAGAGGTGGACAAAGAGGAGAGGAGGTGGGGAGGGAGGAAGGGCAGAGGAAGACCTCATTTTCATACCAGAAGTACCAAAGCACGGTGCAGAGCAGGTCTGCTGTTGTCACGTTGTTGGATCACGAGCACTTACTCTGTTTTAAATGGTTTTGCAATGTGGTAATCCTTGGCTTCAGCTCCCTACTTTAATTCTTATACAAACCAGGCGGGTTGTCTTCTTGTGACACCTTCCTGCTCTCTTCCCAAGCTTTTTCCAGCACAGGTTGTCAGAGGAATCCCTGGCATCATTTCCTGAGATGGTGGCTCATTGTGCACCCCACGGCTGCTGGGGAGAGCTGTGGTGGCTCTGTCATGCCAGCAGGCTTACAGGGGACACTTGGGAGGGGAAGTTTACACATCTGTGTGGGGTAAGGAGAAGTTTGGGGGTGCCTTATAGAGCACTGAGGGACCTAAGGGTGAGCACTGGGTGCCCACAGGGCCCCAGCTGGCAAGGGGTGATAGTGGTCATACTGGAACATGTAAGGAAATCAAAAGGGCAGCGCAAAACTGGGGATGTTGTGACCGTTTTCTACACAGTCACCTCTACAATCAAGGTTTTCTCTTTTTTCTCTTTGCTCTGGGAAACACCACAGAGTCAGATGAAGAATTTGGGAAGAGAGTGTGGGTTCCCTGTGCAGAGTCCAGTGACGAAATCTGTGAACAAGGTAAGGACAAGGGGATATGACTGTGATGATTTTTGTTTCTTGCTTTTCCCTTTCCAAACACAATTTTGCAATGTTGGACACAAAATTTATGTATGTGTATCACAGAAACGGATAGTCCAAGCACTAAGCAAATGAGTCTAAAACATTAATTTGGATTTCTTTTAATGCATGCCATTATGATGGTTTGGGTTTTAGAACAGTTTGTATTGTGTCCAAATGATCTATGTGTGAATAATTGTTACCAACCTCCTGACACCAGGACCTAATTAGGAAGTAAGAGCCTTAAATAGGCCATTTGCGTAGTGAGCTTCCATATGTCTCCTTGCACAATTTATTTGCTCCACTCCATTGAGATATAATGAGAATGAAACTCTTAGAACTGCTTTTGACTCTGAGCCTCTTCTCTTCATGTCCTATGCAGTTACAGCCCCTATTAAGTTTCCCTGTTTAGAGAAGAAAAAGCTAGGGTACTGCTACTTTTGATACAGATTGCCCAAGCTTCTCTGTTTCCAAGTTTCCAATGGAAATGGAGTGAAAAAATGAAAAAGCAAAAAACAAAAACAAGCCCAAAAAGCAAAAAAACAAAAAATAAAAGAAACCCAAAAAACCAAACAAAAAAAAACCCAAAAAAAACCCAACACCAAAGCAAAACCATGCAGACTAAAAAAAAATTGAATACCATAAAAGAAAGCAGAAAGATCAGGACAGGATGATCTTGAGGGGGTACTCTCTATCCTATCTACCTCACAACCCTGTTGAAATCTGATGCCATTGTATTTCAGTTAATGTATAGATGCAAAGAAAGATATCTGTGGATGGAAGCAGTTTGAAGATATTTATATTGGTTTTGTTTGGCTTTCTTCATGTTAAGATGTGAGGAAGGAGGAAACATCGGTGCAAGGTGGCTTGGGTTTTTTCTTAGTTTTGAATAGTTATCTCAGCCTAAACCAACATCCTCCCTGGGACTCCTTGTATACATTTAAATGTTCTTCAAGTGTAGTTTCAGAATATATCCTTTATTTCCAAACATCTCTTGCATGCATGACTCCATCTTACACTTCATGTGTCCCACTTGATTCTTTTACTCCCATCATTCTGAAGTCAGAAAAATTTAAATGTATGCTTAATTGTCATTTTTTATTAGGATAAACTTTAATAAGTTCTTAGGGCTTGGGTTTTGTTGGTTTTTTTTTTTCACCCCCAAATCTGCATCTTGTTTAATTTCCCAGTGAAAGACAACTCTACTTGCAATGATTTTGTTTATGATAATTTGCTTGCATGTTCCCTTCCAGGAATTGTCATTGCCTTCCAGAAGGGAGGTTAGTGCTAGTCCCCTCGCAGTGATAATTATAATCAGACCTGTCAGCCTTCACACAGTCTATGCTTATCACTTGCATTTAGGAGGATTTTTCCTGAAGCCTATTACCAGTTCTGCTTCTTAGGGAAAAAGAGTCATGATTTTTTCTCCTAATCTTTGATGGCTCTCAGCTTTGAAAGCATGGAGAGGAGCAAAATGACTGCCAGTTGCAGTTAAAGAAACTGTCTGTTGGTCCTGGTTTAGAGCTCTGGAAAGCCAAAGAGTGGGTGGACAGTCTGGGAAATGCTGAGTGGTTTAATTTGTTTGTGACAACCCTTCAGGTGTCCTGGAAACACAAAACAGTTTCCCAATGGCATGGCTCACAGGAAGTGCCTCTGCAGACCAGCTAGACACAGGCTTTGGGTGGCAGGTGGCTCTTGGCAGCAGAGCCCTCTCTCCCTGCTGTTTTGGGCAGTCATCCCTGCCCATGCTGAGAGGCTTGGAAGCAGGATGGCCAGAGAAGTGGCTGCAGTTGCTGCTGTAGGCACTGACTGGCATCACATGGACCAGTTGCCACCAGTGCAATGGTGACCAGCTGGGCCAAGTCATGGTGCTGAGTAGGATGTGGTTCAGTATTTTATTAATCCCAGGATGCTTGGAAATTGTCCCCCCTAGTGTTATTCTCTGGGAAACACATTGACCCACTTATTAGATTTCCCCACATTTTCACTCCATTATTGCTATCGATGTGCTGATAACCCCTGTTTCTTACCGTGCTGGTTTTTACTAGCATGAAGATAAAAAGATGCAAGTTTTACCATTTCATTAGACTAAAGAGTTATGTATCTTTAAGTCCTTCCTCTATTACTACCATGCTTTTTGTAATTTATTCAGAGATTTGGGCTCCCTTGATTTTGGCAGAATCAGAAGATGGTGGACACTTTATAGCTTTTTTAGCAAAGGAGATATTGGAAGATTGGGAATTCTTATGTTATGTGCAGTTTTCTATTTACAGTGCACACGGATATGATTTTCCTTTGTTTTATTTAAATTCACTGGGAGCTAGAGATTTATTTATCAGGTGTCATTCCCTGAAGGATGAATAATGCTACAAAGAGAAGACTTCATCTATTATACAAACAGATTTGAAGGCTTTGCTATTACATTCCTCTGCCTGTTGAATGGAGTAAAAATGCCTTTGGCTGAACAGAGGCAGAGTGATACTTAGCAGTAGCATCTTATGACCTTTTGATCAGCTGAGATCTCAAGCCATATTAGTGGACAGATTATGATGTGATGGAAAGAAGGCCAAGAATAGCCTTTTCATCATGAGATCTTTTCTGTGAATATCCTTCTTGGGTGTATTCAGGTGGTTAATCACTGGGGCCAGGGCAATAATTTGGAAGCAGGAGAGTGAAATGCTGGTATAGGCAATCCAAATACACTCAGGTTTGCAAAATGCAGCTGGATATTAGAGCTAATAGTTTCTTCCTAATATTCTCCTACTCTCCTGTTTCTGTCAAGGCTGTGGGTGACCTTGCGATCCTTTTCTGTCTCTAATAATCCCATTTTGGCAGAAAGAGCAACACGAAATGAACCTTGAGTTCTTGGACCACAGGGGAGCTGCAGCCCCCGAATCAAAGGAGTGCACATGGTGAATATGGATATCAGACTGTGAAGGGAAACTCGCATGAAAATGTCTCTGTCATTTCAGAGATAATAACAGTGGTGCTTAAATCTATTTCAACCCTTCCAAGGAAAAAAGAAATAATGCAGGTTTCAAAAAATGCACAGCCCTGATACTATTTCTCATTTTACAGGGCCAAACAGAGAAAAGAACAACTCTTACTTCATCTTACCTGCTTGTGTAGAATTACTCCTTAAACTTTGCTCTAGCTTTGAATCACCTCCTTTTCATCTAAATGGCCAAGGGGAATCTGCAGCCTCCTTGAAAATCAAACATATAAAATTGTTCTTTCATTGCTGACTCTGCACATTAATAGCAGTTGTTCCAAAGCTTGACCCAGGTGCTGTGGTCACTTTTGGAGGGAAAAGGAGCAGGCACGTGGATGTGGAATGCCTCTGGGTCTGTCTGAGCATGATTGATTATATGCCCAGGCACCCCATGCTGGTTGTGGGCTATGCAGCATCATCCTCTACATTGTTAGCACAGGGGTACCCGAGTTGCACACTTTTTTTTCCTCCTGAAGCCAAACAAGCTGCTTCAGGAAGAAGAATGGCTGGCAGTGTGAGAATCCCAAACTGTCAATGCAGTGGGGATGATGATGCACGGGGTGTGGAGAACAATAGCTACCACAGCCCTGTGGAAACTCTTTGAAAATGAGGAGGTTATGGAGGTGGGAGAAGCACACAGCAGGACACCATCACCTCTCATCTTCCCCAGCCTCTTCAATCAGGTGCCTGCTGGGCTTCCCACTCCCCCTGCATTTTGCACTAGATCACAGGATCATAAGGCCTTAGATTCTGCTGGCATGAAGGAATCTGCCATCCTCCTGGCATTATTGTTTCCCAAGTCAGGAAACCGCAGTGAAACATGGGGCTGTGAGCCCACATCCACATGGTGCCTCTTAGCTGCTTCTTCCAGGGCCACAAAGGTGTCCAAACAGGAGCTGTGAGGTGACACCAACTCCTGACAGAGGTTTGCACCATTTTTCCTTGGGAAAAACAGGCAAAACTGCGAAAGGTGGATGCAGCCTTGGTGCTGTCCACAAAGAAAGAGCCATTGCTGAAATACAGCCAGCTCACCAGGATAAGGAGCTCCCTACCAAGCTGTCTGCAAACCATGAGTAGCTTGCTGCACAGGTGATTGTTAGAAGTGTCGTGAGCTAAACCATTCAAAGGGATGTGCTCCTCTGAACAGCTTCCATATCAGAGTAAGAGTTTCTGATGGCAGCTTTGAAACCTTTTCACTGGGAAGGCTTTGTGGTGTGTGTGGTGGAGAGAGTGCAGGCATGAAGTGCAGGCATTTCCTCTGCCTCCTTTCTCTGCCTTGAGTCTCTGTGAGGTGGAGGAGGATGCCAAGTTTGGGGTGACACAGTAGCAAGATCTTCCCTCTTGGTTTGGGATTGCATTAGTCCTGCTCTACCTTCTGCCAGATGGCCTTGCCTTGAAAAAAAACAATTCTTCTAGAAGTAAAGAGCTTGCATTCAGCTTCTTGTAGCTCAGAGAAATCCATGAGAACAGACTTGCTCTGCCTTTTGCAGGTCAGGACAAAAAGTTGCTATGGGACATCTAATGGTATCCGAGTTGTCATGGTTTAACCCCAACAGGCCCCTCATAGTATCTCACTCATTTCCTCATCAGCAGGATCAGGGAGAGAATTGGAAGAGTAAAAGCTGGAAAACTCATGGGTTGGCACAAAGACGGTTTAATTGGCACAGCAAAAGCCGTGAGCACAAGCAGAGCAAAAAAGGGAATTAGTTCACTTGGGCAGGCAGGTGTTCAGTCACCTCCAGAGAGCCAGAACCCATCACATGTAACAGTGGCTGGGGAAGACAAACACCATCACTCCAAACATTCTCCCTTCCTCCTTCTTCCCCCCTGCTTTGTACACTGAGCATGATGCCACATGGTTTGGAACATCCCTTTGGTCACTTGGGGTCACCTGTCCTGGCTGTGTCTCCTCCTATTCTCCCAATCACCTCCATCCCCTCCCCAGCCTGGCAGTGCAAAAAGCAGGAAAGGCCTTGGCTCTGTGCAAGCCCTGCTCAGCAATAACAAAAACATCTCTGTGTTATCTACCTTGTGTTCAGCACAAACCCAAACCACAGCCCAGTAACAGGGCTGGGAAGAAAAAGACCCTGCCCCAGACAAAACCAGAACACCAATGTAGAGTAGTCAGAGCATATGGCAAGTACTTGAGCTAGGATGCTTTTCTGGGGATAAGAAGTATCAAACTCTGAAAATGTAATATCAGGCAGATGTCAGTGATGTGCAACAGGATAAGGAGGGCAGTGATTTGTTTATGAAGTTCATCTGTCCACACATAATATTTTTTTCACTTTAAACACACCACATCTGGTTTCTTGCAAAGATTCTTAGATTGCAGACAGCAGTAAACACACATCCTATTGAGTAAGAGTGATTTCATGAACCAGCAAAAGGGTTATTGTCATAACCAAATTTACAGCCATACAATTCCCTTCTTCTGGCTGGAAAGAAGTAATCTTGATCAGGAAAAGAAATATGTCATAACAATAACTTAAGCAGGTTAAAAAGTATCTGGGAAAGCTCAGGGGAGTGTAACTGGGTATACTCACAGTACTTAACCAGTTCTCTGCACACTTTTGGTCCAACTAGCAAGCTCCTAAATCATCCTTAAGCATGGATCAGGGTTCATCCCTGTGAGCTGTTTGCATTTAGCTGCTCTGCTAGGAAAGCTAAGACACGGTTGTGAGCAGAGGTACAAACCTCTCTGTGCCAGCTGGCCTCCACGCCTGGGAATATTTCTGGGCACATTTAGTTACTGCTGGTTGAAGAGGCTCAGGCCCAAGTGAGAAACTGGACTCCTTCACTCTAAACTCCATTTGTCAGCACTGGGAGAGGGGAGCCACCAGCAGAAGCTGATTCAGGCCTCCCTTGATCCTGACCTGTCCAAATTGTAGGCAGTTGCTAAGGCAGCTAAGCCTGCAGTGTTTAACATGCTGATAGCAGGAGAAAGGCTATATTATCCCCTAAAATGCAATGTATAGTACATTTACTATATTTGCTAGTCACCTCCCCAGCCTCTTCAAGCTCATATAAAGATTATTAAGTCATTAGGTGCTCTTTCCTGCAATAGGGAATGTCACCCATTATTTTTAATTTTTTTCTTCATTGCCATGAGAGGGTTCCTTTTTCAATAAGTTTCAGCCATAACGTAGTTGTTCCATATAATTTGCTTTCAACAGTTTGGCCCTTGATAGTTAAATGTGTCCTCAGGAGACAATTGTAGACTTATACATAATAAAGAAGCTCATGGAAGGATACAGCATTATGTCTTTCAAATCTAGGCAAACCCTTTGTTTGACATAGAAGGTTTTATTTTGAGCTCACCCTATCAAAATATATTTACACACTTATATAGATACAGGTATCTATTTTTCTCACTGAGTTAAAAACCTCATTGAAGAGAAATAACTCTGGCTCAGCTCCTGCAACCACAATGAAATGTTTCATTATCTTTTCTTTCATTGAAATCTTCTCATGCACAAGGTGATATGATTTAATACTTGTTTAAACACATCAAACAAGACATTTTCCCTTCAAGAATACCTCAAGTGTTTGGTCACAGTGGGGATGAAATTATTGATTGTATTTGGCACATATTTGGAAGCATGACCTTAATCTGCAGGTTTCAGGGGAAAAAGGTATTTTCTCCAGGTACAACAGTAAGTCAGATAAGTAAATTATAGTTTTGACATGTTAAAGATGTTTCATTTTAGACAAAGGAAGTGATATCCCGCTTGTGTCACTGAAACTCAATGTCCTGTGTTGCTTGTTAACAGCTGCACATTTGTTGTTTCAGTGTCCCAGTTTGCTCTCAAGTATAAATGAACTGCTACATACCAAATAATCAATAGTTCTGCCAGCTCTGGAAATATAATATTGCTATTAATATTGATCCACACAACAGAAATCAAGGCATCAAACTTTGCAGGCATTGCTTTCCAGCACACTGCATTTCACCTGCAGAGTAACAGCTTGAAAATCACTATTCCCCAGGGAATAATGTTTTATGTTCACCCTCATTTCCTGTGTCATAATGAGCACAAATATAAACACAAGGGGATTGGGGCACAGATGACCAGCAGATAGGGTGCATATGGATTTATCTCAGCCTGCTGTGGTTTCTGGGTGCAGCAAACTAGATGCAAAGATCACCAGTGAAAACAATCTGCATCAACCCTAGTGTCCATCTCTAAGGGCATGGCAGACAGCCTGGCTGGCCAAAATAATCAGTGTCCTGGGTCTTAGAACCCTTTCTAGTGCCTGAAGGGGCTCCAGGAGAGCTGCACAGGGACTGGGGACAAGGCATGCAGGGACAGGACACAGGCAATGGCCTCTGGCAGCTCTCTCCATGTGGGAGAGGAGCTGGGAGCACCGCCAGCAGTGAAAGCTTGTATGGTTTTCTTGCAGAGGTGATTCCAGATTCAGGCTCTCAGGTGGGGTAAAACAAAGTCCTGCAACATTGAGTATGGTTGGCAGCATCAAGAGCATCTGTTCCTTGTTCTCCTGTCCCCTCGAGCTGCCAGGTTGCCTTGGGAGGGAGAAAATGTGGCGCTCCCCATTCTCACATGTGTGTTCACACACACCTCTGTGAGTTGGTGGGTTTTGTCATATCTGTAATGACTTTGCAATGAAGCTGTGAATGAAAGTTTGGCAGACTGGTTTTAACAATTGTCAGCCTTCCCAGAAGCAGCTCAGAATTTCATTAAGTTAGGTATAGGCATGATTTCTTATAAGCTCTTTTCAGATTTTACTAGATCCAGATAAATTAAATCAGTATTTTATCTATGTGCCATCAAAATTAGTTGTCACTGATCTCTTCATAAAGGAATGCTGTAGTTCTGGTCCCTTATGTTTGAGCAGCAGCTGCACTAGATGATGCTCCCATTTTTTAATAAATGCCTGTAGTTCAATAAGAATGATGGGAAATAAGAGACCTGGATATGAGTCAAGCATAATCTTGGTGAGGATAAGTGGGGGAAGTAGGAAATTTGAGAAGGAATGGTCACACCATGACACTGTGGCTGGGTAAAGCTGGTTGGTGGAAGTGTAAAAGCAAAAGCCTCTGATGGCTGGAAGGGGTCCATGAGGAGCCCTGACAGGGTAAGGGACGAAAAAGAAATCTTTCCTTTCACGTGACTTAAGAAGAGGGCATCAGAAGAAATTGTACCCTCTGCAATGCCTTGCTCCTCTCCTTGAGATGGTGGCCTGATCATGATTCAGTGTCATCCTGACCCCCTGTGCTACCAGCTTAGTTCTCCCTCCCAGGTGACCTTTACCCACGTCATCCCCTGGCTCCCAGGGAGCAAATTTATCAGCCTTATCTTTCATCAGAGAACTTCAGCTTATCTCCAGCATGAAAAGCCATTTAGCACCTGTGAGATGAAGCTCAAGACAACATCTTGAGAAGTCTACATGAGGAATGAGATTTGTATTATCTCTTACTGGAAGCAATCAAGGTCAGGATTGAAGAGCAGTCAGAGTTGCAGGGAAAATGAATGCAAGGCTCTTTATCTACTGGCAATCCTAAGACCCAGCTTCATATCAAAGATTACATTTCTTCACTCTTTCTGAGGCGAGAAACTAAAACTCAGACACTCAGCCAGGGGCAGGTATGACTTAGGGTTGCTTCTTTGGGAGGACATGGAGTTAGGACTGAATTTGTCATCAGCTGTAGCTGCGTAATATCAGCAAAAAAAGGTGGTGCCATGGCTGCAAGCTTTCAAAACATTTCTCTCCCCACCAGTATCAGGTCTTCTGTGTACAGCCTCAGCAGCTTACTTCATCTGTGACTGAAACCACAAGTTATGTCATTACATCTTTTGCTCCCGTTGGGTGATGGCTGTATGGCCATTTCTGCCCTCATCTCTTCTTTAAGATAAAATGCTCCAAAATGCCATCATTGAGGTTCAGGGGTTATCGGTGACTTTAAAATCCTCTCCAATCACCTTGGATCAAACCCAAATGAAATAAAAATCCATGAGAGAGTCAAGGGGCCAAGACACCAAAATTATGTGTTCAAGGCAAGCAGCTTGTTGGTTTCAGAGTGTTTCTGGCAGCCATCTGCTCATTTGAATTTGAGGATGTGATGCTTTTAGAAGTCAGAGAAAAAAACACACACTCAGACCCACAATCTTCAGATATTTTACTTGATAACAGGATTCTCTTTTTTGTGCCTGTTTTCTTGCAACCTCAATAATGTCCTGTTTTGCAATTGTACTGTCAGTAGGTGTCTGTAGTGCTGAAATATCAAGATGTGTAATTCCCCAACTAAAAAAAAGTAAAAATCTTTCTGAAGCCTTGAAACCTTTTCTCTTCACTCCCCTTCATGAATGAGCAACAGAATGGGCTGTGTTACTAAAACTTGATAGTCGCTCATTTATTTACATGGTTAATGATTGTCCCTTTTCAGCTAAAAAGATACAGTTTTTGTCATTCTACTCCTATTTCAAGTCTGTGGTCTCAGCCTTGTCCTGTGTAACAAAGAAAATGATCCTTTTATGGATGGTGTTAACTGAGACACCAGTGACAAAACCACATTTAAGAGCTAAATTCCCCTTTTATTCTCAGAGGTGATCAGGATCAAAGAACCAAGAGTCCAAAGCTGAAGAGAGAAACTTGAACTCCTGGTGTATCCTTCCTGTGAACAAATAAAGACATTAGAGATTCCCTTGTGCCAGTGTGACCCTTTTAATCAGCAGTATGGCCACAGTTATGAAGATGATATTGTGGCAGTCCATAAAATCCCTGTCATGGCCAGAGCATCATAAAGCAAATATATTATTGCTCTTGGCCCAAAGTGTGTGTGACAATAAAAGGTGAAGTTGGGAGTTGAAGAACCCCCAGAGGCAGGAGTGGGAAAAGGCTCTGCAGAGCCCATTGTGCAGCCAGATGTGGCCAGCTGTTGCTAGGGTTGGGTGCATCTCACTGGGAGAGCTTTGCAACGGGACTGTGAGCAAGGCTGGTGTAATGAGAGCCTTTTCCTTTCAGGAGTGACAGCCTTGGGGAGGAGATGGAGGTGTAAGAGCAGAAGATGTTTACTCTCTTACTTGGCACTTGCTTAGGGAAAACATTCTTTCTCGATTTAAAAAAAAAAAAAAAAACAAACCAAACCCAAAACTAAAATGAATAAGGCATTCATAAACTAATGAAAGCTTCAGTTTCATCTGTTATAATGGACTTCATTAAGTTCTGGACATTCAGCACTTCACAATGTTTATCTGCAAAGCACTATTTCCCCATGCCTGTTGAAAAGGAACAGCAGGAGTACTTCAGCAAATTCAACCCACTTCTGGCATCTGGTGTCAGGATTTTGATGGCACACACATTACCTTGGTTTTTTTGTACGCCTTCATTTTGCTTTGAGTGACAATACTTAGTTTTGATGCCATGCTTTTCATACATAAATTTCAGTGTCTCAGTAAGCAGGGCATAACATAATTCTTGTTTAAGGAAACAGGAAAGAAAACCTCAGTGAGGTGATTCAGTGGCCACAGAGCAGAATAGACCTTGATTTTCTAAATGCTAGGAGTATATTGCATCTCCCACAGGAAGATTTATCCATGTGTAGACAATGTCACATGGGATGAGAGCCAAAGGCTTGCACCAAACTTTGTTTAAGGGAATGAACATGTCTCCTCTGGCATTTTGTGGTGCTGGATTGCTCTTTTAGAGTCAGGAATTCTGAAGGAGTAACAGGAAGGGAAAAAATTCAGCTTGGTAGGTAAAGCAAATAACATGAGGCTCCCTGTGTTTTCCTTCCATTTTTGTCACTGGCCATTGTCAGTCAGCCCTTTCTAGTGGGATTTTCTGCAAGTCCTGTTTGGCATAGAGGAGCAAAGATCTGACCTCTTCTGTGCTTCCTATTTGTTTTCTTCTGGTCTCAAATTTGCTTTGAGGGCAGCTTGAGTTCAGTCTTGTTCTGAGGTCTGTAGGACTCACCAGGTCCTGTGTTGGTGGCAGCAGCAGCAGCAGCCACTTGGGAGGCCTAGAGTCATGAGGGCAAAAACTGGAAGTCCCTGGAAAATCTAGCTGTGGGACTAGGCAGCACATAATTAGCTTTTTTTTTTTTTTTTGGAGAGGGTGGGGAGGGGTTGGAGCACCTTGTTTAAAATGGTCCAGTTTTCAATTCTTTGCTTCTATGGGAGCCCTGAAAGTGCTGGGACAGGGATTTAATCCTGAAGCCATCCTTCTGGGCTCTGAGTTGGGAACCCAAATATGACATTCCCAAATTGGTTTGTTGTATTACAGGTAGCCTTACTGTAAGCTTTGAGGATCCACATTTTTGGTGCAATCATATTTGCTGTTGAAGGGCAACTGTGTCCCTTCAAATACTCTGGCTTGTTCTTTGCTATCACATCCCACATAATTTTGAAGTAAGGGTTATTTTCTTTTGAAGTAAAACAGGAGGATTGGTGACAAGCAGCTCCAGAAATCTCTGGGAGCCATGCTGCCAAATGTCCTCTCCCTTTGGCATTGGGAGTCTCCCAGCATGGCACTGCTCTTGATTTACAATGAGAGGAGAAGTGACAAACGAGCCTCTCTGGTCTTCCTCCTCATTGGAAAAGAGCTGTAAACCTAAATGGTTTATATCCTAGTGATATCATCTGGTGAACAAATCAATCAAGTGAGTTCAGAAATATTCCCTCTGCTTCTAGGGACACCTCAGAAATGACTCCCTGGTAATTGAGGAACCATCCCTCCACACTCTGCAGAGCCACTGCTATCATGGCATTTTCCACAAAGGCAGCCTGTGGTCATGCAGCTCTCAACACACTCAAAGAGAAAAGGAGGGAAGTGGGCAATAACATCCTTCCTCCACAGCCTTGCCCACCCTAGAGACATGTTTTCTGACCAAGAGAAGAGCTTATTATTCCCAAACTTGGTTGTCCTCTAATGGGCAGATCAATTGGCCAAGAATAGGCCTAGGGTGTGGAGAAATCTGTGACTCAGCACCATGCCAAGCTGCTTTTTCTCATGAAAGTTTAAAAAAGCACCATTCCCCTGTTTCACACGCCTTGAGATCCTGGCTGCTGCCTACAGGTTAGTGATTTTGTGAGGCTTTTATAAAACACTGGGGAAAACTAGGATGCCTTTGGCTTAAATTTCCCTGTCCTTGCAGGGAGGAGTTGGTCTTCTGGACAATGGTTCATAGGATGAGGACAGTTTGGCAAGACAGCCCAGCAAGTTGAGGGAGAAGAGCTTTCTGAGCACAGACACTCAGCAATTATTAACATTTTACTGCTACCTCTGGCACTGTTCTAAGCCAGGGTGGATGATGCTCTGATCAAGTGGAAGGTGCCCCTGCCCATGGCAGAAGGGTAGAAATGAGATGGTCTTGAAGGTCCCTTCCAACCAAAACCATCCTGTGATTCCAATAAATGGTGTGATGAATAGGCCAGAGAGAGTCCACAGGAGCATTTCTATGTGACAGAGAAAGCAATTTTACCTATATTGTTACTAAAGCACCAAACCCACTCTTTGCTGACATCAACACATGCAGTTTTTACTCCTGCATTTAACTCACAGTATCTTAGGTGCTGCAAGCACAGAACTATTTGGTAGTGTCAGAGTTGAATTTAAAAAGAATGGGGGTAACAGGGAGATTGAAATTATTTAGGTGAGACCCATTCTTGTCCATATTTCCCTTGCCTTGCTTAGTTTGTGCAAAACTTCATTCCCTGTCTCATAGCTGATGGACAGAGCCAGGGAGGCACATCCAAAAGTTTCTGTCTGCAGATACAGGCCTGATACACTCCAGAAGGACAAAAAGAGCAATCATCTAGATGTGAACTGAGCCAATTAAATGTCTGAGCAGTGTTTCAAAAGTGAACATGGGCAGCATCAGAAATTTTCCATCAGCTGCAATAACGCCAATTACTTTGCCAGTTGCTGATTCCACTGTGATTTGTTTAGTGCAGTCATGCTTCAGCTTCATCTTCTTGCCTGGGCCGATAGCACTTTGTTTATGCTGACTGTTCATTTGCAGAGCTTTTCTGCCTTTTTTTCCCCTGATGTTCCTATCTCGGAGTACAGAATAATCCTCTTCCCTCTGCCCCTGCCAGATGGGGCAGAGTATCCTAAAATGGTGACAAGCCTCTTGGGAGCAAGAGATGCTGCTGTTGTTCCCAACTGCTTTGTAGATGCAGAGATCATTCTCTTCTTCTCTTTCTGGCACTGAGTTTAGAAAGCAAAAAATCCTCTTGAGAAGTCAAGGAGCTTCTCAAGGAGTGGGCTGCCAGGATTGGATGCTGATGGTGGCTCTGAAGCTGATTGCTTTCATCTCAGGGACAGACAGAGGGGCCTTGTGCCTCTCCTTGTGACAAAGACACACAAGGACATGTGTACACTCACAGTGAGTCTCCCTGGAAAGTTAGCTGGAGTTTTTCATTAATGTTTCTTTCAAGTCCATGGAAATTATTGGGTGTCCCCATAGCCACTTTGCAGAAGAGCTGTGATTTTTTCCTGCCAGTTGGGGAAGAGTGCTAATCATGGGCATTATAGAAATGCATCTGACTGGCAACTTGAATATAAAGTGCTGCAATATCTTGCAGGGATTTTAAAAGCTTGTTTAATTTGCTTTTCAGTTAGGTTCAGGCTGGGGAGGATGGGATGACATTTCCTCTGTCCTCCTTCATGAGATGACAATGGGTGGCTTGCCCTTCAAGGTGGGTAATATCTTTACCTCCTTGTCACTCTCCCATAGCAGCTATTGCCATCTCCAGAACCGCCCTGGTGATGCATTTTGTACATACCAGCCTTGCTGCCATTTTTCCTAATGTCCAATCCAAGCCTGCCCTGAGCACCTTGAGCACATTTTCATCAGGATGCAGCAGGACTTTTTTCTATCCATCCCTGGGGCAAGCAGAGGAGTCCCTAGAAACATGATCTGCCACATGAAGTATCAGCTAGAGATGAGGCTATCAGCTCTATTCATACCCTGCTATCAGTTTCAGCTTTGCAGCTGACTAATATATGTGACACACTTTGCTGCTCACAGCCCTCCTTGTCACCAGGAATTGTAAAAGATCTCCTGGACGTGTCACAGTTCATATCAGCCACAAATAGACATAAAACAGACAAGCTGCTGCCTCGTGTCAGAGAAATGTGGCAAAGGGAGTTTGTGGGGGAAACATTTAGTGACAATAAACTGAGAAATTTAAGGCAGACTTTGGTTCTAGGAGATGAACGCACTGGGATGTGGTTCCTTTTTACAACAGTGTCACTGCAATGGACCTTATGCCCATGCAATTTATAAAAACTGCAGTCAACAAAAGCTGCAAAATGAGAGTGAGGCTGAAATCTCCCCTTACACAGTGCAGAATTAAAATTTCTTGTCCACTCTGTATTCACAGCAGCACAGCTGCCATAAACACCGGCTGCAACTCTTGTTTTCTTTGTGGGACACTGACACACAATGGAAAATAACTTTTCCAAGTCACAAACCTACCTTGAGAAATAACTAAAAATACATGAGACTATCTCCTACCTCCTGTCTTACTTGCAGGACAGCCTTGCATTCAAAGGTAGTTTATATGTGAATGTTATGTGGATCAGCACATAACTCAGTAGTCACTAAGTCCACACCACATCCAGTTAACCCTCAACTAAAACAGTCATACAACAGAATCAAAGAATTGTTAAGGTTGGAAAACACCTCCAAGATCATCAAGTCCAAACTTTGATTGAATACCTCCATGTCAACTAAACCACAGTCTCATTCCCAGTCATTTTTTGACCTCCAGGGATCCTGCCCCTGCCTGGGCAGCCTTTTCTAATGTTTAGCAACCCTTTCTGTGGAGAAATTTTTGCTGATGTCCAACCTGGACTTCCCCTGGTGCAGCTTGAGGCCATTTCCTCTTGTCCTATTGTTTGTTGCCTGGGAGAAGAAATCAGCCCCCACCTGGCTGCAACTTCCTTTCAGGTAATTTTAGAGAGTAAGAAGGTCTAAAAAAATAAATTACTCTTTCAGATTTTGAAAGTACCAAAATATTTTCTTTTTCAGGATGCAGGCAAATCAAGTTCACTTAAGACTGAAAAGCCACTAACCTTTTTCTTTATATTTCCTAGTCCTCTGTATTCTTGCAGAGCACTGTTGTAGGGTCATGACATACTTATTGTGTATGTGTTGCAATATAATAACTCATCTGGAGATTTAAACTAGCAAAGGGATTATAAAACTAGAGGCTGCTCTGTTGGTATGGCTGGCTTGGTGTTTATTTTAGGGAAGGATCTATTATCTCACTGTGTTGGAGAGCTGCCCTCAGAGCACCAACAATTCCTGCCCTTCATTTAAGGTCAAAGGCAGGTCTCTCTCCTGGTGTTTAATCTGACTTTTTTATGGGATCATCTCCTGGGTTTTAGCAATATTTATTAAAAGAAATAAAGCCAAATTTGTCATCAAGCTCATTAGGGAAACTTCACTGTTGGATTGCTAAATAAAATCCGGTGGGGTCCCACTGGATATGTTTTCTGTCACAGCACAGGATATTTAATGTAGCCCTTATAGTGAGTACAGCAGACTTCAGTTATGTTTAGCCCTTGGAGACTTTGGAGTGATTTCTTCTTTGGCCCAAACCAGTAGAATATAATTTTGCTGAAAAAGAAAGGGAGAAAAACAGCTATATGACAGGAGAGAGCACAAGGTAGAGAACAGGTTGCAAGAAGATGTGCTGTCTAAATCCAGCTAAAGTCTCATTGACATGTCTGTATGTGTATATCCCCATCCATAAAATGGGAAGATTAGTAATTCTCTATCTTGCAGGGAGTTAAGAAGCTAAATTAATTACTGTTTGTGGAGCTAATTGAGATTCCCAGATGAGTACTGTTTGGAACATTTTAATTCTTATTATTATTATTTCCATTGAGGTTTGCCTCCATGTAATTAGTTTGCTATATCTGCAAACAGGTATGTTCTCTCGAGCTCTTTGGAGGCATTCCTTATGGGATTGGCCCAAGCTGTGTGGGATAAGGATGCATTGCCAGTCAAGGCTGAGCTGTCTTACGGCTCTTACACCTCACCCCAAACCCATGTCCATCTCCTTGTATGGCTGTGCTCTTTAGAAAGTCACATTTCCTCAAGTGAACAGAAACAGCTTAGGGAAACCAGCCTGATTACAAATTTATGCACCAAATTATTGTGGTAAATTATACTTGTGTGTGTGTGTGTAGTGGAATCAAGCCTAGAGGCGAATGATGTCCATTCCAGGGAATAAAAAATGTTTTCCAACAGCATTAAGGTGTGTCTAGGTTTGGCCATCAGCTTCTATCGAGTTGAAAATTAAATAAATTCTCCTACAATGTGTACCAGTCACCTATTGTTTTAGTTTATATTCACAAGTGCTGTTTACTTCAGTAATTCCAAGTTAGCTCAACATTTTCAAAAAAGTCAATAAAAGCTGCAGTTGCCGTCACTGAAGATTCACTTGTCAAATACCTGCCCTACTTAAAATTAGCACAAAGTAGTAGAACAAAAAGATATACTAAAATGGTGCCAGATTTAAACAAAACAACTCCTTAAGATTATGTAAGAGCTATAGGAAGAATGTTGTTTTATTTATGAATGTGGAACTTTGTCTATTCATTATTTTGTGTGCCTGAGCCGGTGTGTTTTGCTTTTCCTTTCCTTTCAAAAATAAGCAATAATTGACATTGAGACAGACAAAAGGAGTGAGTTTTAAGAATCTTGAAACACAAGAGGCAGTTTTGCCAGAGGTTTCATCTGAGAGAAGCTAAGTCAGTATGGGCTGGAAAGCTTGGTGAGGTAGACAGAAATAATCAAGTCAACATGTCAAAAAAGGCTGTTCAACTTCGACTGGAGCTGTGCTTGTTTACCTTTGTTGTGCATAAAGCTTAGAGGAGACAGGCTTGGTGATGGGAAAATGGTTTTAAGCCAGCTGAAGGACTTTGTGGCTTTCACATGTCTTTTACAATGGGAACATAGAGGTGCAAGCATTTCTATTTACTTAAGTCAGTGAAACCCTCAGTCTGATACTGTGTCCAATATAACCAATTTTAGTGTTGTGATTTTTGTGTTCCTGTAATCCTGGAGCAGTCCTTCAAAATCCATATTTGCCAAGGCAAATATATTTGGCTTAAAGGGAACTGGGAGATTCCTTTTTTTTTTTTTTTTTTTTTTACATCCCTGAATGAATAAGAGGCTATACACCATTTTAAGAATGTGTTCATGGACTCTGAGACACCTGAATGTTTTCAGAGATCTGACACTACCTCTGAAAAACTGAAATAATCATTGCCATTAGTGTCTCCTTTGGCAGGAAACCTGTGCTTAGAGGGAACAAGTTTATATAATAATTAGTTGTTTAATCTTCTCTATGTCCAGCTTGAACTTGCCAGGGTGCTTTTTTGCTGAGTGTTTCACTGGCTTTCCCCATATTATCTAATACAGCACTGGAAAGAACTGAAATTTTAGACTTCCATTTGCAGGATTCCCCAGCTCTGCTATCAGCAACCTCTGAAACAGATCCATTCACTTGTTCCTTTGATGTGCAATTAAACTCAGGAAAAAATAGCTTTGTGTAATGTATAAATAGAAAAGAAGAGAGATAAGGGTGGTGTTGAAGTTGCTGGCTGACAGCTTGGCATCCAAACGTTAAAGGTGAATGCCACTACCACTGCTTAAGAAAAATGTCTGCTCCTTCCCAAATTCCAGCCCCCTGAAACTTAGCACTTTATTTACCTTGTAGCTACCTTGGTCAATTGGAAAGAAGAAGAAAACACACACAAAAAAAAACCCCACATCAAAAAACCTTTACAAAAAATCTTTGAGGCCAACTTAATTTGTCTTACTAGCAAAAATAAAATTTTTGTTGGAAGAAAATATTGTCTGTTTTCAAGGAGTGTTTCTTCATTAGATGTTTTTTCTCTTTATCTCCATAAAAACAGCATTCTTACAGGAAGCCTTTAAGTTTACCCATTCTAATTGATGAACAATTGGTGTTTGAAATACAGACCTCTTACATGCTGTGAATGTGAGTACATGGGATGGTCTTGGAGGGATAAGGCATCCAGGCTCATTTTAATTAAACTGACAAAAGCCTGAGAAAATCCAGGTGAAAGCGAGAGTATTTGATGAATTTCAGCAAGAAATTCAATTTCACCTTCTGAAAGAGCTAAAAATTGCTGCTGGTAATGAATTAAGAGAACCATTATAATTCAGGACAGTGAGGAAGAGTATGTGGAGAAAACAAGGATTGCAAAGGAAGTGATTAATACCCAACCATTACCTGCCTAAACCATGTGTGCATCTAGGCCCAGGTGGATTTCCAGTTGAAAGTATCTCTGTCTTGTTGGTCTCAGACAAGCCAAGTGAGGTCTTCCCATCTTTTGAGGATCCAGTGGCCATCTGCTGCATGACTTCCAACTGGTTGCTCTTCAGCCTGCTGAACTGCTAAAAAATGTTTGGAAACTCAAAGCATCCTCCCCAATAATGTCAAAACAAAATCATAGAAAAGTCTGTTCTGAAAAGGCCTACTCCCCTGCTTTTGGTTTGGTTTTTTTTGTTCTTTTGAGCTTCTTCTTATGAATGGGGTTTTTCACAATGATTTTTTTAAAGGAGATTTTATCGTATGGCTGCCAGAGGAAAAATATGCGACAACATCTGCTTGTTTAGATTTATGGCTTCTCAAAAATAGATAAAAAAGGAGGTGTCACCTTTGCAACAATAACCTGAGAAGAGGAGGTTGATATCTGTGGTGATAGAGAATGGTGTGAGTCAGGGCTTGGGGCTGAGCTCATTTCTGATACACGTGCAAAGCAGTAATACATGAGTTACAGTTTAGTATGGAGAGACCTTCCAGCTGCTCCATTAGGACTTCAGGCCAGGCTATTTAATGATGCCCTGGCCTCCTCCTTTAAGCAGATTATCACAGTGACACACTGACTGCTGTGCCCTGCCAGCACCCTTGGGCTTTGCTGCTGCTCCTCTGCTCATGGTGACTCTGCTGTCCATGGGAGCAAGCTGGGGCTGAGAGGAGGTTTTGCTGTGGGCCAGGGGTATCCCTGGATTTTGTCTTAAATAATAAGCAACAGAAACAAAAAGGTGTTTATGAGAATTGTTAGATTTATTATTAAGGGCATTATTATTACGTAGCAACCTTCTCAGGTTTTCTTTGCTGGGTGCAGCTCTTTGAGCAAAAAAAAAAAATTAATTCCCCTTGCTGCAGAAAAGCCCTTGGTCCATGCTGCTGGAAGTGAGCCATCTCCCCAGAGCTCTCTCTCCAGAGTGTTTATTTTGTCCCACCACAAGCTCGCCAGTTCCCTGTTGTAGTGAATTTCACTTTCTTCTAGTTTTTGAGAGGGGATAATAGCCCTTACAGGGCTTTGAAGTGCATGTAGGTGTTGGAGTCACAGAAGATAATACAACTGTTACAAGAACAAAGCCAGTGAGAGTGCTAGAAAGGCATGAGTATATGCTTTCCTAGTGAGAGCTGGTGATTTTTATCTAGTTTTTTTTGTGTTGTTGCCACAAAATCTGGGGGGGAAGGCAGGGGGGGTAGGAAAAAGTCTTTCCCAAATAAATGGTCCCATACTGGGACTAAATTCATCCAACAATTTTGGCTCCAAAATTAGAGAGTAGAATTCTGAAAAAGAAAAAAAAAAATAAGTTTTCATATTGAAAGGCATACACTGAGACATATGGAGAGGAAAAGAAGGATGAAAGAGAGGAAACATAAGTGAGAAGATAAAAAGAGTTGGACTTTTCATTTTTTCTCCCAGAACATGAGGATATGCACTTCCTGACGTATTTTATGTAGATTCCACCCCTACAAAAACACACTATTCCTTCAGTTCTTTTCCTAGATTCTGTCATTAGATCCATCCTGGAATTGACATGTGACCTGCAGCAAGTGACAATTTCTGTGTGACTTGGCTCACCCTTCTGCAAACCTGCAGGTTTAATGGGTTTTGTTCATTAAACCTGCCCAGCTCTTCTCCAAGTTGGAGGTGAGGGTGGCACTATGTACATGCCAAGTCTGGATAGAAATTGTCAGTCCTGTCTGCTCTAATGAGACTTTTCTCCTAAAGAGGACATCAGTGTGTAACCCATCTGCTACTGTCATGTACACACAGCTTGCCATATATGCTGAAAAATATTCCTGGAGGTGCGTTCCTTCTCTCAGCTTTTTTTGTCAGCAGTCCTCTGAAGGTATGTGTTCCCTTAATGAAAGTTGATGGTGAAATAGCTCAAGAATTTTGGAAAATAGAAGATAGTTTCTTTGCATCAATGACAGGTGTCTAATTCATGCTTCTGCCTGTTACATGATGCTTCAGCCAGGCAAGCAGGGAAGTCATTGCCCCCACAGAAGGAGCAACACGAGATGGGCTATTTGGGTATGAAATAGGTGCTGGAGTCTATCACAGCAATGGAAAGCAGCAGTCATACATCACAGTATGACATAATTTTTCATCATTCTCTGCCAGCTGAGCTGTGATTAACGTGTTAGCAGGTTTGTCAATTGTCAGATCATAAAACTGATCACTGGAGCTGCACTAAAATGTGCAAGCCTTTGAAAACAGGCCAGGCATTCAGGCTGATCCAGCACTGAATTTGCCTGCAAGTTTTAGTTCCCTCAAATGGAGGGAGATGATGTGCAAGCAACACCCCTGTTCCCCACATGTCCTTAATGTGTGCAATGTGTGCATGCTGTGTCCATGTTAAGATCAAGGCTTCCTGTGTGCCCTTCTTCATCCAGACACCCTTCAGCTGAGGCCTCTGATGGCATTTTATCTCAACAAGGACAGAGATAGATGCACTTTGGGCTGTTCAGGTTTCCCAACCCCTTTCTCAGTGTTGTTACTTTAGAACAAAACACAATGACAACAGTTTATGCGTAATGGGATTAGATAACTAACCACTGACAAAACAATGGCTACTTGAACTAACAAGCATGAGAAAAAGAAAGAGAGCTGAGAAGCATGACCTAGAATGGGAGAGGAGTGAATAACAGATGCCTTTGCACAGTATTTTGCTGCTGCTTGTAGTGAAAGAATGCTCAGACATTTGGAGAGTAAGCCAAGACTTGCTCTGGTCAACAGAGCCCCAAGGTGTTTGATTTACAAACAGCTAAAAATGCTGCAAAACTTTGAAAGTGTATTTACAGCCCTTTTTTCACCCTGTCTGCTTTCTGGCACATACAGAATTACGAGGGAATGGTTTGGGCTGTTACTGTGGTTTTACTCTTTTACAGTTGTTCCATGCACCATTTTTTCCCCATTTTACGGGTCCCTAAAGATCCACAGGCCACCCCTTGAGAACCAACAGCCTGGAAAGACAAGGTGGAAAATTTGTGCTTTGGAGTACATTCATTAGAGTTCCCTGGTCCTACAGGAAAGCAGGAGGAGGAAAATGACGGATTTTGGGTTCATTGCAAAAAGAGCTGTCTTGCTGTGACAACCAAGGCTTTTTTTGAAACAAAGGCAGGCAAGTCTGGAGCTGCTGCAGTGAGTTCACGGCGCTTGCAGGGGAGAGTGTCGCGTGCTGCAAATGCACCCAGTGCCCTTCAAGGCAAAGACTGTGCAGCCAACAGGCTCAGTCCAGCCCTCCCAACAAGACCAGTGCACAGACTTGTCCATCATTCCCCAGTATCCCCCCAGGGAAGGGGAGGCAACAAGGTGCAAGGATGTAGCATCAGCGAGGTCATCCTTCCCCTGGCTTTCTCTTTTTTTTCTGGAAGAATGGATTCATTGAATAAATGTGCTGTTAAACCCATCCTGCTTGGCACCAGCACCCCATTCCTTCTGGCAAAGCTTGGTTCTTTGCACACTTTTTGTCTATAGTGCCATGTTACCCCTGCACTTTCCATGAAAAAGTCGATCCTTGAACCACTGAGGCGAGGTGTTTTTGGTGAGGTTGAGTTACATGGTGACCACACAGCTGAGGAATGCAGGTATTTGGGACTCCTCTGGAAAGACCCTGCTGACAGATCTCCAGGGTGTACTGTACTAAGCATAAGCCTACCACCCCCAGGGTTTGGAAGAGAGCAAATTCCTTCCAGGATTATAGGATTAAGAAGTTGAAAAGTGATTCAAATTCTTCATTAAACAGGGGAAAAAAAAAAAAAGTGAGAGAGACATATGAGGGGAAGCTCTTCAATGCATGCATCACTCGACGTGTTTTCCTTGTAATTAAAGGAAGTTATTGAAAAATATTTGAGGGGATTAAATGCTCAGAGTATATGTGCCGATCAAATAACACAAGAGTCTGCATTCTTCTGAGTAATCAATGGAGTGACTTGAATGGGGAGGTTCAAAAGAGCACAGTTATTGTTAAAGTGCCATTGTAGTAGTATTCACCATACTGTATGGCAGATGGACAGGCCCAAGGGTTTCCCAGCAGGGAAGCCTTGCTATAGGTGAAAAAAGCAAGGGTCTAGAACTCATATGTGGGTATTTCCACAGATGTTGTTAAAATTTCAGGCAGGCTTTTCTTCCCATTGCACTCCCCAAGCTGAATGAGGAAAGATATTTTTAATTTCTTTATTTCCCAGTTTGAGGAAAGTTTCTTTTATTCAAGGAAACAAGACATATGTGTACAGACTATATGGACAAGAAAGGTGTTTAAGGACTGGGCACAGGGCATAAGAAATGGGAGGTGCTCCTGTGGTAAAGAGGGAATTGTACTTACCATTATTCTTTCTTCTGTCTTCTGACAGCTTAATTGTTAGTGGTCATTATTTAGCCATTAATTAAGAAGTCATTATGTCCCAGACACCTGGTGTCTAGAATAGCCAATGTGTCCTGCAGTTTGTTGACAGCACCATGACCACTGTGGTGTTCTGTGAGTGTTTGCCCATGTTTGTGACAGAAATGTTTCTCTATCCAGAGACCTTTGCTTTATTCTGACTTTTCCTTTGGGTGGTACAGTGCTGAAATGGGTACAAACAGCAGTGAGATATAGAAGAAAGAGATTCAAAGGGGGTTTGAAAACTGTGAGGCTATAGGATCCTTTGTCCTGTTACAGCAATATGCTGGGAATTAAATTTCCCCAAATTACCAGTGTCCTGTGCTTTTGTTCCAATGCTTTTGGAGGAGGAAGAACCTGACCTTAGAATTTGGTCTCAAGGTTGTACTTTTCACCTTTGCTCCTGCTCTGCCATTGCAGCCTGTGGACAAAACGCCTCACATTTTTACCTTCCTTTGGATTTTATAAATGAGAAGATTAATGGTATCCTCTTCAATTCCTGGATTTAATTAAAAGTGCTATGAGATCTTGATATGAAAGGTGCCATATAACTGTACAGAGAAAGATGGTACTTATTCCTGTTTCATAGTCTCTTTATAAAGCGGTCCTCACACAGTGGATGGAAGAGACCTCTCCTCTCCTC